>JANRMT010062808.1:36397503-36449418 GCA_026402145.1 Polypterus bichir lapradei | reverse complement strand
GGTGTCTAAGTTAGATTACCTGTAAGTGTGACCTGACACCTGTCACACATTTACTGCCTTGTAATCTAAACAGAAGATTTGTATCCAATACAAATACAGTATAAAAGACTAAATAATGCACAATATGCAGCCCTTAAAGCACCTGTTCTAAACTGTTACAAAAAATACTATGTTACAATTCAAACAATTCTGGATAACATAAATGTTATTTAAATTTCTTCAAAACTGCTTTGCTTCATTTAAGCATTTTTTCTGATTAAATTCAACAACTGTATCCCAGATTTACAAGCCAAATTTACCACATTAATCCAAGCATAGTAGCTGAGCATTCTCATTCCATCGACTATTCCTAAAAGAAACACGTCCTGTACAGAATTCATTTTTAATTTGAATTGGGAGGCAGTTTGCTGCCAACTCAAAGTCTCTTGAAACGAGCATTTTTCTCTGTTGGCATGACCTGCATTTTTCTTCTATAGTACAGAAGGATAACAATCTGTGCAGAAATTGTTATAGTGAAATTAATTGATGAAACAGAAGGGAGATATACATGCAAAATAACACTCATTTCCTCTACATATATTACTGTTACCAGACAGTTGAATTAAAAAGTAATAAAAGATTTAAGGACACATTTTGAGCAAAATAAATAATTACAGCTATGCATCACTAATAAAATGAAGTTAGAGGTGCATATTAGCAGATTTATATTGTAAATATATAATGGTGCCACTAGGGATCCATGGGTATCAAAGACATTTTACAAGGCCTGTGACAGAAATCAAGGTTCAAAGTTAATTTCAGAGTTTGTCAAAACAAGCAAAAAGTGAAATTAGACAACTGTAGAAAAACATTATTAAATGAACAGTGGCATACTTAAGGAATTGCAAATGGAGGCATGGACAAATAAGTGCTACAGACATGACAGCTAGGGAATTATCAGTTTATATAACTATAAAAATAGGGACGTGCATGTTATAGAATAAAGCAAGTTCAGTAGACTGAGGCAGTGTATGAAAAAGACAATAATAACGACTGTCCACTTTTCATACCCAGGAAGGCAATCTGTTGAATTTCACATTGTACATTTGTGTGATGTACTGTTGTTCTATCCAGGGTTGGGTCCTTCCTTGTACCAGGTCTTGCCTGGATAGGCTCTGTTTTTTATGGTTATAGTTATGGTTGTTAACTGTGAAAATCCCCAAAATTCCCCATACTTCCTCTTTAAGTACTATTTAATAAGTTATTTATAAAATTTTTAAAAAATCTACCTAATAATGAATTAATACCATAAGACAACAATATAATAATAATAATAATAATAATAAAGCCAAAAAATTATATGCTCTACCAAGACATACTAAAGAAGGCTGCAAAAATACATAAAACAAACAATAGAACCGTGGTAGCAAAGCAAATGTAAATTTAACTTAATCAAAGCACCATCTGAAATTAAATCACAAATCAAAACTACTTCAGTGTGACAACAAAACTAAACTAATACAAAACAGAGAGAAAGCCTGAGCCAAATACCCTTACAGAAGGAAAAAGAAAACTAAGAGTGGCTGAAACAAAGCAGCTAAGGTTGTCATAGCCATAGAAGAGAGCCAAGGCGGGCACTGAATCTTATACTTTATACTTTATTAATCCCCAAGGGGAAATTCACATACTCCAGCAGCAGCATACTGATAAAAACAATATTAATTAAATAGTGATAAAAATGCACTGCAAGTTAAAAAATGCAGCGTGGAGAGTGCAAGGCAGGTATGACAGTCAATAATCGTTTATCCCTGGGTGGAATTGAAGAGTCGCATAGTGTGTGGGAGGAACGATCTCCTCAGACTGTCAGTGGAGCAGGATAGTGAAAGCAGTCTGTCGCTGAAGCTGCTCCTCTGTCTGGTGATGATATTGTTCAGTGGATGCAGTGGATACTCCATGATTGACAGGAGCCTGCTCAGCACCCATCGCTCTGCCACGGATGTCAAACTGTCCAGCTCCATGCCTACAGTAGAGCCTGCCTTCCTCACCAGTTTGTCCAGGGGGAATCCGTGGGGATTCATGAGGTGCTCATTAATTCCATCAAGGAACTCTGGTTGGAAAACTCAAGTCACAATTTTCCTCCAGGTATTCTTTCTAACAGAATACTGTTTTATAGCTGCTGCCTTTGTCCTTGACATGTATGTCTCCTGTTTTCTGGGTTTCTCTCTTATAATGGAAATATTAATATCCTAGCACCTGAGTTTCTGGACTATGGAAATATTGCATCATTCAAGCCATTTGTTGTTTGGGTTGATAATGAGGGTCCTGATATTTCTTGGCAGAATTTCAATGTTTAGTTATTTCAACAGCAGGAAAGATGATTAAATTGAACACAGTGTCGTGGATAGCCGGGGCCCTCACCCGGCCGGGACACCTCTTCCTTGGAAGGACCAGTGGAACAAGTGTGGACAGAGCATTATCTCACCCGGAATGCTAGATGGCAGCCCCCCTGGCTGGATGGCAGCGGTGCCTCGGACTCCCACAGGGCTTCATGGGAGATGGAGTTGAATACAGCCCTGTTGGTATCCGGGGGCGCTGCAGCTGTTCCTGAGCCTGTGTGGGTGGTTCTTCCGCCACACCAGGAAGTGCTGCTGGAAGTGGAGTAATGAGCACCTGAAGCAGTTCTAAGTGTTTATATAAGGGGCCAGCAGACATTACTCTGTGAGCCAGAGTTGGGAGGAGAGAGGCAAAGCTTGCTGTGGAGGAGAATAAGAAACAGAAGGAAAGGAAAACAGTATTGGGTGTGCTGTTTGTGCTTAAGACTGTTTTGTACTTGTGGGAATGAGGAAGGCATTGCCCACAAGTGAAGAAAACAAAATAAAAAAACTTGAAATGCATTCATCAGTGTGCCCCCAGCATCTGTCTGTGTTGCCCTCTAGAGTTGTTACGACAATTATCCAGTCAAGAGGCTGTGCAGAGTGGATTCCAAAGAGAACTGCTCAGTCAAAATTGCAGCTTCCAAATTGCACTCTGGTTTTGCCACGTACAAGATGGCCTTCTTATGTTTGCCTCTTCCATACATAGGAGTTAATTTAGTTAATTTACTTAAACATGTCCAGTCTAAAATCCAGATATTGCATCAGAGTTTTCAGGATATTTTTCCTGTGGTTTGAACCATAGTGCAGAAAACTGAAATAAAAATTGTAGTAAGTAACCCATTAAGCACTTCAAATAATGACTATTGACGTCTGTATCATTTTTCTATACCATAAGAGTGAATGATATACTCATGATGCCCATTTGTTACATACAGCTGAAGAAGTGATAATGTCTGGTGCATGATTTGCAACATATGGAGGACCTTAGGATTATACTTGCATATGAAACATTGACTCACAGAGACATGAGGTCTAATTGTAGACAAGATACTGTATGAATGTTTATGAATCGTCTGAAGTATGATTATACATTTGTTTTTCAATGAAAGTTGGTATGTGATGAACTGCACAAAATTCATAAGGATACATGAAAGTGGACCCTTTACCATGGAATATTTGTCTTGACCCACAAGGTTTGCTGAAGCAAGCAAGGCAATGTGTTTGTAAATTTCAAAATGACCCGTCAAATAAAGTTAGGAATTTGAAAAAGGGAAATTAGCTCAACATGAAGCCTATCCCAGCAGATTTGGTGTAAGTCAGGAAAACAGCCATGGAGAAGTATGTTAGTCCATCATCGGGCCTATTCACACGGGAACCAGCCTGTAGTCACAAATTAACTTTACCTGCAGGTATTTTGTAATGTAGAAGAAATAACAGAATATCCAGAGGAAAACCCACACAGACACACAAAGAATGTCTACCCACAACATCAAAATGGAGATTTACACCCAGGACGCTGAATCACTGTGCAGCACTCTTTGAATGTATGTACTGCATATATCACAGGGTTGGATTTCTCAGTCTGGTACATATTTGATTTGAATTATAAACAGATGTTCACTGAAGGCTTGTAATTATCTAATCCCTCCAACAATAAATACTTTCCTAGACAGGAGATGTGGTATAATTATTTGAATTATCTGTAACAGTGGGTCAGATTGATTGTTTGCAAAAAACAGTTTACATGTTGAGCAGGCACAGAACTTCTTACAGTTCACAACTACTAGCGTTTGACTAGTTACAAAAATAAGACATGGTTTATAAAAAAAGACTATATTGTGTATTAATGATAAATTATCTATATTACTGATTGGTGCATTCTTTTCTGATTTACTCATATCCTGCATTCCATATTAAGAATGTATCTCTCTCTGCCTATACGGTATATCTGTCACTCCTCAGGTCCAACCCCTAAGGCATGAGCCAGTCCACTTAACACAAAGCAGCCTTTAACTTGCCCTCTCCCTTATTCCCAAGTGTGCTCAATCAATTCTGTGTTACTGGAAGATGTTATAATAAATGTTTTTTTTAATATAAGTGATGAACCAGCCTTTCATTTCCTTGTCGCATCTGCCATTCTCCCTCACAACATAGTTTCCATAAAACATCTGGTTAGCATCACATTTTTCTGAAATATAAATTATTTTAAATTATGTGTGCTTTTTTCCACAAGCTGGTCATACACTATGCAGATTATAAATGCTCTTTTTCTCAGTTCATGTTTTCTTTACTTTAATGCATTCTGCTATATGATTGCAAGACATGGACGCTATCCAGTGACCTGAGACAAAGACTGGACTTCTTCAATAGTGTGTCTCTTTGGAGAATCCTTGGGTTACTGCTGGTTTAACTTTGTGTCGAATGAGGCACATTACCTGCATTGTGAGGGAGTGTCAGTTACGGCACTATGGCCATGTGGCGTGATTCCCCGAGGGTGATCTGGCACGCAGGATCTTCATTGTTGAGGATCCGAGTGGCTGGACCAGGCCAAGGGGACGCCCACTTAACATCTTGCTGTGTCAGATAGAGGGTGATTTCTGGAGGGTGGGCCTGGACCACGTGTCTGCCCGGGGGAGGGGGGTTGCCAACCAGAATCCCAAGCTGTTTTGTCATGTGGTGGGTGTGGCAACGCGCTGTACCAGTGCATGCTCCCCAACTGACCTAACCTGAATGCAGCTTCTGTCTGTTTTCAGAACTGACCAACAGGGGTCACCCCAGAGCTCCAGACTCCAGACACAAGTGCATGTGCACAGTCAAAGGTTCAAATAAAGTGAAATTTATTGCACAAAATACTTTTTCCAGGTTCCTTCTCCAAAACAGGTATGCACAAGCACAATTTCAATAACAAATCCTCTCTATTCTCCTCTCCTCCAGAAAAACCTTGCCCTCTACCTCTCATCTCCAGCTCTCCTGGATGAAGTCAAGTGGTTTCCTTTATGCCAGCTCCGGAGCCCCATAATTACATACTGGAAGCTGTCTATCAGGACTACAATTCCCAAGGTACTCTGTAGGTGTACAAATGGAAGCTCTCTACATAAGGGATGCTGCTATCTAGTGTACTAGGGGACTACATGAACCCAAGAGCACGTCCTTCCCTGTCCTTCCATTATAACTTCCTGGGCAAGAAAGGAACCTGCCTGTCTATCCAGATCCTTCCCTTATGGTCATCCAGGTAAGTAACCACCCTCCCTCTTGGTTGAGATGCCAATCCATTTACCTTGGCACCTACAAAAAGTAACGCCTCCACTTTCAGATATGTTCACTTAGAGTACTGCTATCTGTACTGGAGGTACACTATTCCCAGTGATTGTACTTCATGAATGTTTTATTTGGACAGAGCTGTATATAATATACACTACGCACTCCAGGCCAAGTATAAATTTGTGTTATCATCTTCTAAATCATAACTGCTTGATTTATTTGCAGGCATGTTATGTTGTTTATTGTAATTATTCACTTTTACACTCACACTGAGTAGATCTAACTTGTAATATGAAATATATGTGGTGCTCTAACACCTACATGTGGCTTAAATATTAGCAAGTAATATAAAGTATTACTCTCAAACCTGCATAATCCAAGTCAGGTTCTTAGGAGATTAAGTCTATCCTGGCACTGTTGGGCACAGGGCAAGAGCCTACCCTAAGCAGAGTGCTAGTCCATCACAGGGTCTACTCATGTACCGATCCACTTGAGGCAAAACTTTGGTGTTTGAGTGTGCACCATTTTTATTTTGCTTAACCTTTGCCTTTTGTAAATACTTTACGCTCAGTGCTACCTAGTAACACCACCAAAGGGCAAAATCAGAGGCAAGCAGCTTATGGTGAGAGTGCCAAAGGAGGTAATCTGAGAAATACCAAGCAGTCTTACAAATATTTTTGTACTCTTTACTGTCTGCTAAATCTTATTTTTTTATAAACTACATTCATTCAGTTATTCATTCATTGAAATTACTTTTTACATTACAGGTTCACTATGGATTGGAGCCTGTCCAGGCAGCACCAAGCAAAAGGCATGAACCAGTTAGGATGGGGTCACTGTCCAGCACAGGGCACATTGGCAAACACAAAAACACAAACTCATTGACAGCCAGAATGTATAAACAATTCTTCTGCAGAAAATACTGCTAAAAAGGTAAGATACGTATATTAAGTTATTAATGGTTATGAGTATGTGACATTGTTTTAGAAACCTAAATAGAAAACAATTAAATGTGATTTAAGTAAAAGGATAATTTAGTGCTCCAAGTACATAGACTTGTATAGAATTAACTGCTATACACAACTGCGGGGTGCATTTCTACATTAAGATATCTGATGAAAGCAAGCAGGATATTATTTGGACAAATATTAAAATCACACAGAATAACTTGTTATTGCAATGTTGAGATAAGCTGGGGAATACGTCTTATTATTTTTTTATGTTAATGTGCCTTTGTCTTATCCAGAATTCTCCATGTGGAACAACAGATGCTTATTTATTGCCTCCAGGAGTGTAAATGGATTTACAAAGGCAGAGACCATTTTGTCAGTTTAATGTGTAGGAGCCTGGTGACTTCTGAAACATGCTGGGGATAGGTCTGCACCATCAATTTTAATGGAGCTATAGTCAAATAAAGTTTGTTTTGAAACCTTTGAAGCAAAATAATTGTTAATACTGTGCATATGAAAGGTAGAAGCAAATGATTAAAATGCCATTAGGCACTATTTATGCAAATTTAGGATTTTTTGGATCTGAGATGTGAGAGATTCTAGATTGTGTTGGACAGCTGTGTTCTAAATGCGTGTTTGTGTTTATTACAGTAGGTAAATATGTAAAATGTTTTAATTGTTAGAACAGTTAACGGGGATAGGGACAGAGATTTCATTAAATAATATTTTAGTAAGTAGTTTGTGCTTGAATGTTTTTTTTAAAGTATTTTTGACATTATCTGAATGGTTATTGGCAGCAGTGTGTCAGAGAGATGGTCTTCTTCAATAGCTGTTTTTTTTATTATTTTGCACAGCACCATCCTGTACATAAAGTGTGTTTTCATGATAAGGTTTTGCAACTTCATCGGACAATATTTGCTTTGGACATTTATTGAACCAAGAAAGCTATACTTTTTATTTTGTTATACACCGAGTTTAAGGCAGTGATTCTCAAGTTCAGTAGTGGGGATCCTCAGTGGCCACTGGTTTTTCATTGTAACCCGTTACATAATTAGATAGTTATTTGTAGTTTTATTAATCTCAGTATTTAATTAGCTGCCCATTTTTACTCTTATTCCATATTCAGAAAAGTACAGCAGTGTGATGCCAGTTACAAGAAATTTGCCATTTACCCCCATAGTTTTATTCAAATACTGACTCAATAAAGTAAGAAGCAATTACAAATGACACTGAAGGTTTAATGGAACGCGGTACTTTGGTATGTTATTCACCTGTGTGCTCACTTGTAAGCAGCGGATAATAAAATAATTAGAATTGTAAGTAATATATATGACAGCAGTATCTTATAGAAGAAGGATACATAGCACTGTGACAGTGGGTACCTCATGTATTCAATATCCTATGTTAAAATCCTGCTCCCAGTCCCTATTTGTGTGCAGTTTGCATGCTCTCTCTTTGATTGCATCCCATATTTTTATTTGGGTAGTGTGGTTTTCTCTAATATCCTAAAGTTGTGTATTGAGTTTACTGTACTTACACATTTTAATATTCTATTTGAGCTTCTACATCTTTGTGGTAGCAATTACTCTAAACCACAGGAAAGTACTTTGGTCTGTTGGCCAGTACTGTCTGAGATAGCTGCTAAATATGTTGCCGCACCCATGCTTTGTTTCTGCCTCAGGCATAACAAGTAATGTTAATGATTATAATACAAAAATTAAACCTCCTCCTTTGTTTCCCTTGTTGCTCTGTCTTGTCCAATGGGATCTGAAGATTAGGAGGAACAACTCTAAAATAGGGAAGGAAAGTCGCAATAGCAATCAATCCTCAGTGAATTTCGACCATAGTTCCAGGCGGCAAGTGCACTGCGGCTGCAGGCTGTGTCTCCTTCTCAGCCAGGTGAGTGTAAGGATATGAGGACGAGAGTTGTAGGGGAGGATATATGTGTGTGCCTACAAAACAAGGAATCTGACCATGGGAATAAACTGGTCTATGTTTTCAGATAGGGTCACCCTAAAATCTCATGATAGAACAGCTGCCTTTAGACCTTTTTCTGAACCAAACCAACTGGATACCGCTGAAGAATCAAGACCTTAACCACAGTAAAGATTTTTCTGTTGTGTCTGAGCCACTCATTCTGGTGATATGCTGCAGTCCTGTGAATTACCACTTGTTTGTTCATAGAAGTTAAATAAGCATTAAAATTCAGGCTAAATGCTTGTCTTATTTAAGGTGTTTGTTTGTTTTTGGGCTAGGAATTAGGTATGACATAAAGGAATATATTTTTCAGCAAGTGTTCCCTGCAAAATACACAAGGATAACAAAAACAATCTCAAGTGTATATAAAATATATTTTAGCATAAGCAAACTTTATATATAATACTGGGTAAATGTGATTGGAAAAGATGTGTAAAACAGCACGAAAAGAGGTGTTAACATAACAGAAGAACATAAAGATCAGTATAAACACATTCAAGTAAGTATATATAGAAAGTGTTCAACATCTCTGTTAAATACAAATTAAAAGGCTGTGTTGTTTTGAGGGCAACTACTACGAAGTAGATAAAAGTAAAAATTAAAATAAGAATCTTCTTAGGGAGATGTGTTTTCAAGAATTAATAACATGAAAATATAAAACTTAAGCCATAAGATATGAATGTACACATATGTAGTTACATCCAAACATTAGCTATGCCACTGGTGAATTATATGGATACAAATAAAAGGAAAACATATAACAGATGTGACAGATTGGGGGCGCTATCGCTCCCTTGAACCCTTGTCCAGGACGCCAGACACCAGATAAAAGTCCAAAAGTAGACTATATTTATTCTGCACAGTGCACAAAGCACCTTCCTTTCCACAATACTCATTAATATACAATACACAATACAATAAACCAATCCTCCACTCCCAGACGCGTTGCCACTTTTCCACCCAGCTCAGCTCGCCATCTGGGAGCTCCCACAATCCTTTTATACTCCCTGACCTGGAAGTGTTCTAATCCCCAGTCCATGTTATCTCCTATCACTTCCGGGTCAGATCAGAAGTCCTTTTCTTCACCCCGGAAGCACATCATTCCCCTTGTCCGTGTGACTCGGACGTACTTCCAGGGCGTAAGGCAAATAAACGTTGTTCCTCCCTGCAGTGTCTCCTAGTGGCCCCCATGGTATCCAGCAGGGCTGTGCATAAAGACTCCAATGTCCATGATGCCCTGCTGGTCTTCGAGGCACCTCCATACTGCAGGGAGGGCTCCACCTGGCGGCGTGGGGGTATTGGCCAGGATGAATGGCCGGCCATATATCACAGTACTCCTCTCTCCAGTGAAGAATTATAATTCGGAGCGGCCTGCCCCGAAAGGGAAGACTTTCTCCAAGAGGAGTTTCCATTCGAGCCTTGGCTGATCCTTGTTTCTTGTTCCCTGGAGAATCGACCTCTGGGCCCCCGTTCTCCAAGGACAGTTTCGCCAAATGTGGCCCAACCTTCGGCATCCGTAGCACTGCCTCTGTCCTCCTGTTATTCTCCCCCTGCGAGACTGAAAACAATTTGGAAAAGTTATGTTCACCCCTTTTCTTGCTAAGAAGGAGACCCCCACCGCCTCTAAAGGTTCTTTCTCGCCTTTTCTTTCTTTGTCAGGAGTCCCCGTTTTATTTTTGGGATCTCCTGTTTGCTTTGGGGGTTTTCCACAGTCTGAGTCTCTCTATTTAATAAATAGAGACCCTTTCCAGTCTGCACCCCTCTAGACTTATTTTTTAAACGGTTCGGTGTCTTCAGGGCCGAATCGCTCCAAAAGACAGCACCATCCAGCTGCTCCGGAATGATCGGCCCTTCACCCGACCACTCAGTCAACGTTCCTGCCTCTCTTGTAGGGCACGCAATGATTTGGCACCCGCTACTTATTAAAAGCGGGCCCGGATCACACTGCGTCCCTATTTCATTATTTACAGTACCGGTATTACTCACCTGTAACGCCACATCATATAACACGGGAGGCTCCCGTCCGATTCGGTGCAGGTACTCATTTACCTTCCGGATGGACGCCTCAGCCATTTCTCCCAGATCCCAGATGATCTTCTGAATCGCTGCCAGCATCTGAAATATACCTCGCATGGGTTCGATTAATTTCTCGAGTTCCCGCACATTAAAAGAGTTAATTAATTCGGCCAGAGGTATACTCACTTCCTGGTTCGCGTTACCCTCCGGCCGGGAGCCAATGAACACGCCCGCTGTTGGCACGTGCTCTGACGGGACTCGCAGAGGCTGCTGGGAAGTGGAGATCTTTTGGGAGGACTGGGCCGCCATCTTTGGCTGACTGCGATCCGCCTGTGTCTATTTGTCGACGGATCGATCAGTCACTTCCCGGCCCTCCTTACCTTTTTGTGTGGTGAGCGGTGCTTTGCTCGCCTCCTCCTTCCCCTTTGGAATGTCCGAGTCCGTCTTTTGTAAGGAACAGCGATAAGCAGTAGGACGCGGACCTCCTCCTTCCCGCGATGTTTCGGGTTGAGTCACGTGTCCCTCGCTGGCCGCCGACATGC
This sequence comes from Polypterus bichir lapradei, assembly GCA_026402145.1. Taxonomy (NCBI): domain Eukaryota; kingdom Metazoa; phylum Chordata; class Cladistia; order Polypteriformes; family Polypteridae; genus Polypterus; species Polypterus bichir. The sequence goes on along the minus strand of JANRMT010062808.1, from coordinate 36,438,318 downwards.
GGAAGTCCTTCTGGCTCGTCGGGGCTGGACTGAGAACCAAGCCCCTTCGTCGGGTTTTTTGTCCGCATCCCGCAGGACCTCCGGAGGATCTTCCTTGAGGTATGTGCACGGAACAAAGTGGGTTATTTTAAAGATGTTAGTCACAGAATCCCCGGTACATACCTCGTGGTAGTTGTTCTTCTCTGAAGGCCTTTCCCGACTCGTGCAGCCGCTCTTCAGCTCATCCTCTATGATGAGTGTGGTACCTCTGCTGACGCTGTCGCCCTGCTTACCCTTTTTCTTCCCCATTACGGACTTGGAAATTGTGGGTTCTGGTGATGATGCTGTGTGACCTGACGCTGTTCTCTTCAGGTTCTCTGTCCCCAGAAAATTTGTAAACAGGTCCTCTGCCAACCAGACGGCCAGAGAATCCTGCCGACTACGCCACTGTGACAGATTGGGGGCACTATCGCTCCCTTGAACCCTTGTCCAGGACGCCAGACACCAGATAAAAGTCCAAAAGTAGACTATATTTATTCTGCACAGTGCACAAAGCACCCTCCTCTCCACAATACTCATTAATATACAATACACAATACAATGAACCAATCCTCCACTCCCAGACACGTTGCCACCCTTCCACCCAGCTCAGCTCACCATCTGGGAGCTCCCACAATCCTTTTATACTCCCTGATCCTGGCGGCGTGGGGGTATTGGCCGGGATGAACGGCTGGCCATATATCACACAGACAATATTTGTAAATTAACTGCCATACGAATAAATACTAATATAAATAAAATGGAAATAGCCTAATTAGAATTTGCCTCAGAATATGAAACATAACAAATCTATATACATAAAGCTGAGATACCATCTGTTTGTATATAGTGTATGTGTGTTTGCATGTTTGCGGCTGTACATATTTTCATGGAAATTGCAGGATAACTGAGAGATCACAGGCTATACAATATGTTAGGTGGGACTCAGTGTCAATAAATATCAGAGGGTTTTCTATTATTTTATTGCACTTGTGTCCTTTGTCTGCTCTTGGACTACCTATACACATAGTTAGTTTAAAACTTTCAATCATTCAAAGAGTTTCAATTGTTCTTTTAGGGAATTTAGGCCTCTTAAAAATTGTTTAATTGCTAACTGTAATAAAAGCTCTCCATTAAAGTTGTGATTAACACGAAAACCTTAACAGTTTCTTGGCTCCAGACCAAAATGGTTAAAGGGGATTTTAAAATAGTTGGGGGTGTATGAGGATGAGATAAAGTCCCAAAATTTAAAAAATCCAACAAGTAACAGTATAGTTGACGGAGTGAGTGGAGAAGGCTTAACATTATATTTCTTGAGGCTTAGCACGTCTAAATGATTCCACTAGATCCATGCCATCCTTAATAGGATGTATCAAAAAAAATATGCATTTATGCAGCAGATTCCTTTAATCCTGTCAAATTACCCTTTCTATTTCAAACCGCTGCAGTCCTATGTGATTTTGTGTCTTGTCTTTATAATAAATACTAAGTTATAAAGGTCATAGCCATAGTAGTTTTTTTATGCTCAGCATCCTGGTCCTAAAAATATTTTGTAATTTAATCTTAAATTAAAGTTTGTTTAATAAACGTCTTCACAACTCAAAGTGTACAGTAAATAAAGGACTATGGTACTGCTATCTTAAGACATTGAATTAAAACTATAATATATTTTTCTTTTTAATTTTCTTTGTTTTAGTTTTATGTGTATCACACACTAGCTGGGCTGTCCTTTCATCACATGCACTACATCTTAAGAATATATTTAAAAGTAGAAAAATACTGTATACAATATTATATAAAGAATTATGTCAGCAAATGCTTGAGTTAAGGAAGCTCAAAGTATTGGAAAAAATCATATTTTTAAAAATAATTTACTCAATAAAGGTTAAAGGACAAAACTTGTGGGCCATGATTAAAGTATTAAATCCTCTTTATAAAAGTGAGGTGTTATGTTACATAGACTTAAATATTTGGACTTGCCTAGAACACGATTGATGAAATCAACCTATTGCTTTGTGAAAAAGCACACACCCTTTTGACATCTCTAACCATAACAGGACACATTTTAAAAAACCTAATTAGATAAGTGGACAGTAAAATTTATAGCAACGTTTGGAAATAATAAGCTTGGAACACAAAGTAACACAGATAGTATATAATAAGGAAATGTCAAATTGATTATAGTGGGGGAAAAAAAAGAAAAGAAAAAGGGGAGAAACTGCTTTACCTTATACAAATAAGAAAAGGGTTTTAAGAAAATGTATAAAAAACTAAATACATCATGAGATAATACCAAATATCTCTCGGTAATTTAAGAACAAAGATACTGTGACAGACAGCCGGGTCCCATGCCAGGCCGGAACGCCCCTGCTGCATATGTTCTGGGGGAGCAACCATGGGCAGCTCAGTACCTCCCCATGGCGCTTGGTGGCAGCCTCCCTGGCTGACGGTGATAACCCAACCTCCCACAGAGCTTCATGGAAGATGGAGTCCTCCACAGCCTGGTTGAGAGTTGGGGTGGCTGCTAGGGGGTACTGCCTGGATCCAAGAACCCAGCTGGACGAGTCTTCAGCCCCTCCCGGGAGTGCAATTGGGACCAGGTGGTCAAGCACCTGGAACACTTCCGGGTGGGCTATAAAAGGGGCCAGCCACCACCACTCCATGGCCAGAATCGGGAGGAAGAGGACGAGGTTGCCTGAGAGGAGTGGTGGTGCCAGAGGAAGGATTGGTTTGTGTGATACTGTGCTTGAAGTGCTTTGGGATTGTGTATTGCCTGTGGGGTTCACGGGGAAGATGTGCACCACAGGTGAAGAAAAATAAAAGTCTTTGGGATTTTACACGTGTCTCCATGTGAATCTGTGCCGGGTCGGGCACCTATAATAACGCCTTATTCACAATACCAATTAAAGAAAACAGCCCAGATCATTTGTTGCATTCAGACTAATGGAGTTACCTTTATAATGTTTAAAGGTTCAATAAGCTTTCCCGTGTAAGATTTGCCAGCTGTAGGGTGTCTCTTAAATGAAATACATTGCTTTAGAAATTATTTTGAAATTCTTAAATTCTGTGTATTCCAAGTTTACATGGGGAATCAGAAAATGTCTAAAGGCATGTGATAATATTCACCTTTATATTACTCTCAATATCTCACAGTGCTGAATGTTTTACCAACATGAAACAGAGGACGTTGGCATAACAACAAATAACAGCCTTCATGGCATAGCTTGAGCTGTGTCAAGTTTTATGCAGCATTGTGCAGTAATGATCTTGTCACTTTTTTAGTATATTTGCAGCTAAAATAAAAGAATTGTTCAAACTTACCAAACTAAGATAATGAATACTGAGGTGTGTGAAAAGTGGTAGGTAGAAGAATAAGTATACAGTCAATGATATTTGAACACTGAGTAAATAAAGATAGTTCTGCAAAAACAGAATTATGGTATCATCATATGCCAGTGTTTAGAACAGCACTGCAGAAATTTTGGCATAATGAGAAGAAGTGTTGGTATAAATGAATATGTTATTATTTTGTTTTTGTTTTTATGTTATATGAAGAGAACATCTCTATTGTCAGAAAATGCCTGATTGTGGGCTGTATTCAAAAATGATTAATAGCCCTGTCAAAAAATATTATTTTATGACTGTAGCAATAGTAATTAAAACTGTGGTGACCAAAACGCATACTACATAGTCGTAAAATTTAAGAAACATGTAAATTATCAGCCAGTGTCTGGGGTGAACTCTAAAACAAATTATCACAATTTGGAGGCTTTAAAATGGAAATTAAAAAGAATTATCCATCACATTGACCATGATATCCACAAAACAAAAAAAAACACTCTCATAATTGAGCAAAAGTGGGAAATAGTGGCCATGTTATATGAGACTGCAGTCCAGACCATGCAGATGTTGGTTAGAGTGAAAACCTACCTGCAGACATCCCCAGGACTGAACTTGAAATTCATTGCTTTAAAATATAACTTTGGTGTTTTTTTTAGGTTGAAGTTATTTTTATCACAATTTAAAAGGCTGCTACTTGCCTTGCATACTTGTGTGCTAACTGGAGCTGTCTTTAGTAATTTTGCTTTTAAAAAGTCTTCCTCAAGTGACATATTATTATGACCACTGAGTCATCAGTCCAAACAGTAAACAGAAGCTGTAAAATTACTGAATGTATTTTCAAAGTGGAGAATATTTTTGTTTGGTGATTAATGTCTTGAGGTTGCTTTTGTATTAAATAAAAAGCTTATTTTTTCAGAATCATAAGTAGTAAATAGGCGGTGACTCCAAAAAAACAAAATACAAAAATATTACCTTTATTGAGTAAAGAAAATAAAGAAATGAGTAAAGCGAAAATGCAAAGTAGCAAGGAAAGTTAGAACAAACTTTTTAAAAATTGTGTTCTCTCTTGTCCTATCATAACTACTAGTAATGGATGAAACAGGCAAGTTTCAATTTGAATACAGTTTCATAAAACTAACACTACAATTTGATTTTTAGGCAATTTTGCAATTACAAAATGAGAAATTCACAAAAAAGATTTTGGTGTTTATATTCTTTTTGGCAAAAAACAAGGAAAATTGCTCTCTAAAGCCTTATTTTCACACTTCCATGTTTACCAGTGTTATTTTCTGCAGCTGTGTAAAGCATATACACCATACTGCACCTGTAATATCAGTAGTAATCACTAGTATTTATGGCTGTCTTTCACATCACTACAAAGGAGTATTTTTTTTAAATATAACATGCTGCAAATTGTACACATTAAGACACACTAGAAATGTTTTGTACATTACTGTGTGTCCTCCACAAGAAAACGCAGTACACAAAACACTGCTGCTGCCAAAACCCGCTTTTTGAGGCTTTACCTTTCAACAACCTCCTTATCCTAGTTGAGGATATGCACACTTCTGGAGCCTCATGTATAAACAGTTCACACACACTGTCACGCACAAGTGTTTGGTGAACAGCGGATCGACCCGGTTTGCTTTGGAACACGTCCCGTGAGGGGTCGACGACAGTGTACTAACCTATCTTTCCTTCCTTCCTTAGAAAGACCAAAACATCACAGCCGTAAACAACGCCCAGACGGCTATAGGAAGCACACACTTCCGGGTCCATTCTATCCCTCTGTTGACCCTTGATGATGTCACACACCCAGAATCCATCACGACTATCCCAACATTCCTCACATCAATGTCCGGTCCGCCTCCATAAAATGTCCGTCCTTTCTCCCTTCAGTGTCTTTTGAGTTTTGTATGAAACGATTGACGAAATTTTTGTTGCAGTATATGGGGCTAAAACCCCAAACCTTGAATGATTTCTGTTGTCTTTATTACACCACAAAAATGTTGTGTACTCCCACTTCCATGCTCACTACAGATGTGTAAAAACTAAAACTGACATAAAGCCACACACATTTTAGCAGCTGGCTCAAACCATGTGTTTCTGCTTGGTGCTACTGTTTCTATGTCATTTCCCTTTCTATTTTAGATTCACATCCATGACGTGGACTTTATCAACTGCACCAATATTAATTGCATGTTGCACTAATTGCATCTCAGTTCACCACTGAGAGTATTTTAACCCATTGTATCTATGTGTGGTATCACAGCTGTACAGCAGCTGATCGGAAAGCTCTATAGCATGTGCCGAGTGCACAGGGGATTATTGGGATACAGCTTCCAGCTCTGGAGGACATTTATAGCATCTGCATGGATTCCACTTACCCATGCCAAAGTCTATTTGAATTTCCCCCATCCAGCAATGTTTCAGAGCCTTTCAGTTTCATCCCAAGAGCTCTAAACACACCCAGTCAGTCCATCCAGTGCTCCTGATAGAACTGCCTGTATTTATAATTACAATTTCCTCACTGTAAACTTGCACTACAGCAGTAATATTGCACAACTTGAGCCACTTTATGGACCATTTACACTATATGCACAATATGTACATGTATATTGTACTTATGCTTTCATATTTTTTTTATCGTATTATTATTTTAGTATCATTTTTTGGAGGAGCTGCATATTGAATCTCATTACCATATAATGACAGTAAAAGAATTCAATTCAGTTTAATAAAAGAGAGCATGTATTTACAGATGATTATGACTTCTAAGTCGATTTAGATTTCCAAGAGCTATCCTATTGGAGCTGTGTGCTGTTTGATATCATTTTTATGATGAAGTGCATTGCAGTATGTATATTACATTTTACAGATAAATAGTTAACTTCATTTAAATAATGTATACTGTTAATAATTAAACATCTGGGGGTGGGCACGGTGGCACAGCGGTAGCGATGAGCTGACACCCCATCCAGGGATTGTTCCTGCCTCAAACTGTTTGCTTGCTGGGACTGGCGGAACTCTGGATGCATAGATGGATGGAATAATTAAATATGTACAATGAAGATTTTTCAATGTTTTTTAAAAGTTTTGAAGAATCAGTGTTCTAAACTTACAGCTGATTTTACATTTATTACAGATGCTTATGGTGTGGTGATTGGTTACGTGAAGAAAGAAAACGGAAGGACAGGAATTGTGGGCTGGTACGTTTGACAGACACAGTACTGTTGTAATAAATTATTCCATCCAGGGTCGCACATGTCCCAGCAAGCACCATGGAGGCAGGATCAATCCCTGGATGGGGCGCCAGCTTATCACTACTTCTGCGCCACTGTGCCTCTACATTTTTAATACATGCTTCAATGCATTTCATCATGAAAATGATATCAAGTATACATCATAGTATTCTAAAATGTTCAGAGAGCTGGAATATCATGCATTTAATGTATTCTGTTTAGAGATCACTTCCTGTGTGCTCCTATTTGCGAAAGAGAAAGACAGTTTAAGAAACATGTAGTGATTAATGACTGAGTTGGGGAACAATTAGAATATGAAGCATTTAACATGCTACTTTATTTATGATGAAATTTGAGAAACTCTAGTAAATTAAACATCAATTTTAAAATTAAGTTTATGATGTTCTACTTTAATGAAAAAATAAACTAAGAGGCCTTTATTTTCTTCATTGTGTCCCTTTTTTTTTCTTGTTGGAGGAGTGGTGGCACTGATCTGTGCTGACAATCGTAAAGTTGCCAGCTCTAATCCCATAAAATGCCAGAAGTGATTCTACTCCGTTGGGCCCTTGAGCAAGGCCCTTAACCTGCAATTGCTTCATCCTTGGTATGATGTTAATCTGCAAGCAGGTCCTGTAACTAGCAGGGAAATTGTGGGGGTCGGTGGCAGAAGTGGTACTCTAGCCACTGTAAAAAAACTCACACTGTTCCAGTGTGGTGCTGAGGTGTCACCCACTGCACTCGGGTCCCAATCCAGGTGGTTTGTCGTGTGATGGGTGCGGCAGTACACTATCAGCGCATACTATCAGCCTTTCTCTCTTCTCTGTGGTACTAATACACCTTTGTATGAAACTCAGACACTCGACTTTTCACTTTGACTTTTATATTTAACCATTTCTTTTTTATTTCAGTGCGACTTCACTGAGCAGGACCTCCACTTTGCATTTGCAATGCTTTTACTATTGTCTTTGAACAAAACACTTAACGGAAGGGGTTATTTATATTGCCTTGCATATTAAAATATGCAAAATTCTGGGAGGAGTCAGGATGGGGCTGTAGGCATGTGCATGTGTAAAATTCACTTTGATTTGGATTTTTAAAGAGGAAGTACATGGAACTTTGCTTATGCACTGTTTTATGCATCTGCAATTTTTTGTGTGTATGCGCATTTCTGTTTTTGTCCATATGCCATGTTTTAGCATGAATTCTATGCACCTTATTATACATGAGGCCTCTGGTGATTTTTCTTTCGTCACTAGAGATCTTTATTTAAATATTAAATAACGGGCAGATGCATGTGGAATTAATGAATAAAAATGCTTTCACACAGAAATTAAACCTGTTTCTTCTTGTGCGAATGACACAAATTTCTATGGAAAGTCAACACAATTTATTCCTCAAATTTACAGTTTGCATGAATCGATTTGCTCATCCACAATAATTACCATTAAGTACCTCCCTCTCTCACCCCTATTTCTGTCATGTCTGGCCTGTCTTCAGTGAGCTCTGAACTCAGCACATCTTCTACCTTTACACTTAAAGGAATTGTGACTTGAGGGGTCTTAAACTCATTGTAGCATTACTTCCAGCCAAGCTCCAGAAATGAAACCACTCTCCTTTTGTTATAAGCACAGCAAGCTAAAGACACCTGTAGCTGCCTTTATTCTTCTTAGTAACCCTAAGCATTCACTTGACTTTAAAGGGCCTGATTTCTGACAACCTGTCGGGCAACAAGGTTCTTTGTGTGCTCCAACCTGAGGCTGTGTGTTGCCCACTGATGTTGCAGATGGTTTATAATCTGCTCCCAACTTTCCAGGCCCTCACCCTCTGTATAATAAGGATCACTAGGATCTGCTCAGTTGCATTCCCCAGATTTCTGGGGGCATATAGCATCATCCCCTTCTCTGTTTCTCAGGTGACCGTTTATAATCCTCCTGGGCCATTTATTACATTTATTTACATAATTTACAATTTTGTTAGTGAATAGATAGGGTAAGTTTAGTTTAGGCTAATTAGTTTTGAACTGTTTTTTTCTTTGTGTGTGTTTAAGCAAATGTGTCTTTTTGTGTATTCATTATGTGATTAAGTTGGTAAAGCTTTTTTTAATTTACAATTGCATTTACCATGAAGTCGTTACAGTGCACTGAGCCTGCACTCAATAAAGAATAGTATACAAAAATAAAATGAATTGAAATGAATTGAAATGAACTAAAGATAAAGCTTACTACCTCCTGGCAGTGTCCTTCCTTCTGTTCTTGCATCACAATGTCTATTGTCACTAGCACATTAGGCCTTCTCGCTCTTGTCTTTCTTCCCTGTAAAACATTTTTCTGCCCCCCATTACTATGACACTTCCCAATAAAAAAGGTGTTAATATGGGGTGCACAGTCACCTTCGGATGAGACAGGGGACTGTCCTACTCAGATCTTTTTTCCAAATTTACAGATAGCTTTGTGTATGTGTATGTGAATGTGTAACTTAGAAAGCAATAATAAAATCACTAGAATTCTTTCATATTAGAATATTATTGCTGAAATACACAAAATAATTTGTATAAATATTATCAGAGTAGAATGAGGCAGAAAGGGAAAGGAGTGCTCTAGACAGTGTAAAATATTGTGTAGCTGTTGGTGTATGGGTTGAGAATATAGATGTGCGGAGGCTCTTACCAGTTTCAGGTTTGTGTTAATAATTCCGCGCATGTAGTCTGCTATTGACATAATCCCTCCTCCGTTCACTTGTGACCTCACTCTCATAGGGAGGAATGTAATGAAAAAACTAAAATGTGGAAGAAATGCTTTTGTCTTTTACTTAAACAAAGGATAAGCTATTGAACATTGTCAAGAATAAATTTAACAAACATGGACATGTAAAAGCAGAGATCTTCAAAGGTACAGTATGTACTGTAAGTGAACGTCATTGTGGAAGTCACTGGTTTTTGAGGTAATAGAAAGTTTAGTGCCAATGCCAGAAAAAACAGTATAGTTTTTAATTTAAAAAAGAAAATAAATATATTTAAGTGGTTGATTGAATGCATTTTCAGGGTCTGAATATGTCTTAAAATAATAACTTGTATCTTACATTTGTTCTTAGTTTTTTTTTTTTTTTTACACTATGTTGAATTCTCATGACCTATATCTGTCTTTTTGGTTTATTTTTCCTGAAAGGAGAAGGAGTTTAGCATAGGCTGATTGTTCAGATAAGCTCTCATGTTCTTATCTGAAGTTAATCACTTTGTTAACCAAGCCATTCGCAGAACTGCTGTAGACAACACCCTTTACACTTTAATGCGCTTGCCCTAGAAAGTGTCTCAGATGAGCTCCTCCTAATAACATCTGACTTGAACATGCAGATGCTGTGTGGACTGACAAGCAACCTAAAGACTTTAGATCCTAAATTCCTACAAGGCACAATGTGTGTGAGAGCGGTATTGGTTTCTCTTGTTTGCTTACTTGAAAGCAGATGGTCTGCTGCCCATGTTATCTTCCCTATTGTGTATATCTTTAGGAGAGTAAAAAAATGTTTGGTAGGATCACATGCTATTTTTTCTTAGAGTGAAATTTCATTTTGTAGCAGGTACATTAAAGCTACATGACCAAATCAAAAATAAAAGTTTTTTTAATGTAAATAATAAAATATTCTCTCTTGTTTCAAATGTTTTAGGTAGTTTTTGGTAATTTATGATTTGAGTGTTTTTCATACACAAATTGGTTGTAGCCATTTACTGTCACAGGTTAGCTTGAACTAGAGTGTAGAGTGATTAAATTCATGTTTATTTAAATGATTACAGTTTCAAAGTTGTATTATCTTGTTGCTCAGTTAAAACTGTCTGCACAAGGGAGCGGCGTGGAAGGTTGGCAGACATGAATGCAGTCTATTCACAGCTAAATCAATGAGGATAATACTGATAGAGAAGGACAGAGAGATGACTTGGAATCCACAGTTAGCTTAACCTGCAGTCTTACATGAAGTGGAAAGAAAATTCACACAGACCCTGGGTGTACATGCAAACTCCAAATAGACAACTACAAGGAATAGGATTTAAACCTAGGATTCTGGAGTTATGGGGCAATAGTGCCAACCACTGCACCACTATGTCACACCACAGTTTAACACTCCACAAGCTTACTTAGCATTTCTCCATCACCCAATCTTAGATTTTTACAGAACTTAAGTGTTAACAAATGTGTTACTGTGTTACACAGTGATTCTAAAAAATTCTTTTGTTGTGACCAATTTTTATAAGAGGCACATTTCTCTATTTTTTCACCAATTTGATTACCAGATAGTTTTATCTTGTAAGTTTGCAGCCAACAGCATTAAAAGGTGCTTTACAAAAGCAAACAAGAATTCAGCACAAAGGAATACAAGATAACACGGGAGATAACAAGGTAATCAAAAAATAAGATACATGACAAGGAAAAACTGAGACACTGAGAAGAGCCTGAAAATTTCCTGATTAGATGGTTATCACTTATTTCACGCTTTAAATAGCATGGGTTACAAGAGGCAACAAAGGCAAACATGAATATGTCCAGTATTCTCCTTTTTTGAAAGCAATTTCTGTACCTTGGAGAAAATATACCAACGTACATTTTAGTCACTTGATGTTCTTGTAATAATTTTTTTGTTTATGAATAACATTTACCAGCTTAAGGGTTAATGTCTTGTTCACACACCCTAAGCCACATACTATACATTCTGTTTATTTAAACAAACAGTATACAATTAGTAATTAATATTTTTTTTTTTACTATATAGATGCTATTGGGGCGGCACGGTGGCACAGTGGGTAGCGCTGCTCCCTCACAGTTAGGAGACTTGGGTTCACTTCCTGGGTCCTCCCTATGTGGAGTTTGCATGTTCTCCCTGTGGGTTTCCTCTGGGTTCTCCGGTTTACTACCACAGTCCAAAGACATGCAGGTTAAGTGCATTGGCGATCTTAAATTGTCCCTAGTGTGTCTGTGTGCACACCATGCGGAGGGCTGGCGCCCTGCCTGGGGTTTGTTTCCTGCCTTGCAACCTGTGTTGGCTGGGATTGGCTCCAGCAGACCCCTGTGACCCTGTAGTTAGGATATAGCGGAATGGATGGATAGATGCTATTGACAACACCTTTATATTATTTAGCAATCATACAGCTGCTTAATCCAATTTAAGATCATGGGCCCTAAACCCTATCCTAACTCTGGATGAGGCACCAGAGCCCATTTACACATTTACTTACTCACATGGAACCAATTTAAAACAACCAAATAACGACAGATAATGTGGTGTTGGGAAAAAAAGAGTATGTGGAAAAAATCTATGCAGACATGAAAAGAATGTGCACAATCCATACAGGCAGCAACTGGGCACAGGATTCAAACACAAGAGTCTGGATCTATGAGGAAGAAGCACTAAAAACAAACAACTATGCAATTCTAAAAAAAAAAAAAAAACAGGTAGTAGTGCTAACTACTATGACACCCATATATCTCATTTTGCATATTTAAATTACAACTCCATGAAATCAGCTTAATTTACTTATATAATGCATTTTTATAGGGTGGCATAGTGGCACAGTGGTATAGGAACGAGAAGAGATATAGCTTGATTAATTAATTATCCATTTTTCTTTCAGCATTACAAGTATTTAATTAAATTATTTGGTTAGACTTTGTGGTGTTATGGGTCCACAACTCGTTGAGCAAAGGCCATTTTAAATAAATAATCACTGCACCCGAGGCGGCTTAGCGTGGGGGCATTGGGCCATAGCAAGCCACGGGTGATCTGCAGTGTGGGCGTTTCTCACCGAGTGCACAGGTGAGGAACTGCCCACATTCGTGATTATTCCCGTGGCTAATTTGTTACAGCTGTTATGGCCCTTCGCTAGATAAAAGAAGTGCGAGTCGGTTAAGGGGGGATCAGAAAAAAGAACGAGAAAGGAAAAGACGGAGGTTACAGGGAGCGCGGAAGCAGGCGGTGCGTGCATGTGGTGAGCGCGCGAACGAGCGCTCGTGGGCAGCTGTGAGGAAGCTGGGTGTTAGGCCGACACCCAGGCATTGGAGTTGATGTTGCTCCCGCTGAGCGACCACGTAGCGGGAGTGACCAGAGGAAAGCGACGGGCCGCAGAAAGGCAGCGGAGGTCGGGAGGCTTGGTGGTGGAATCCCCAACGTGGGCGAACTGGCCGTTGATGGACATCAAGTCTCGGGGACTGGGATGAGTGCCAGACCGGAGCCAGGGATCGGGAGGTCTCCAGTCTCGTGTGTGTGTGTGTGTGTGTGTGTGTAGAGGAGGGCAGCTGCAGAGAGCATCTTGCCTGCTGCTAAGCCCAAATGGGATAAGCAGGTGAGACGCAAACAGAAAAGAAGCACCAGAGTTGTTGTTGTTTAAAACTGCTTCCAAAGAAACATTTTAACCTTCAATTTTAAAGGATTGCTTTTGTTTGCTGTTTTCAACCTCCACGTTCCTTTTAATGGATTATTTATTTAATGAAGATTTGTTATGAAAGTACTGCACTTTATGGACCCTTTGTTTTTGAGTGTTTCTTTTAATAAAAGCACTTTGCACATTTTTACCATTCCCCTTGTTTAATTGTTGCCTTCACTGTTTAGCTCATCGGTGACATTACCGACGGTGTTGGGTTCAAGGGCTTCTAAACAGCGATGGGAGCGTGGAGCCAGAACCCACATCGTCATAGACTTCTACTTTATTTTCCTTAACTTTCCCTGATGTAGAATGTCTCTGGCCATTAGGCTTATATGATAACTAAAGTCCACTTGTTTTTAGAATGAAAATAATACAATTTATTGATAAACACAAGGATTCTAGAAATATAACTGTATATATACTGTATGTTGACATATAAGACAGGATGCAGAAAGACTAGACAGACAAACATATAAAGCAGAAGAGGTCCGCTGTTTACTAGTTATTTAGAGTTCTTGTTTGTCTTGGCCCAGATAAATAGTTTGACAATACTAAGGCTTTAAAGACAATGTCCAGTGTGGTGTGGATTGTTGCATCTCTGGCTTCAAGTGGAAGATTCTTCTTGTGTTGGAGTGCACTCTTTCTCTTTGCAACATGGTCCTTTGTCTTTGTGTGGTGGTTTCCTCCATTTTTGCCTTTGCTGAGTCATCTGCAACTTCACAGGGAAAAGCACTCTCCCTGGCACAAGGGTTTAGATGCTGACTTCCCAACCTGAGGTAATGGCTTCTCAGTCTTATCAGCCCTCTGGCACAGGGCTTGGATTAGCAGACTGGATCTATTCCACTAAGAGAAGACACTGTCACCTTTCACTTCCCAAGGGAGGAAGCAGCTCATCAGCAGTTTAGTTTCAGAAAGCAGATTTCAGAGGGTGCAAGAGGTCAATTTGGAGAGTGTGAGTACAGAGAGATGAGTGCAGCTAATTTTCGAACAAATGTGCAATCTTTAGTGATAGAATTAATGTCATATCCAGTTATAAAATCATTGCTTTGTCATAGTTGCATTATTTTGTCCATATCTCTTTGGTCTTGGGTGTCTATTTAGTGCCTTCTAGCCTGAAAGAGACCCTACAAAGGGGATTCTGCAATGATGTTGGTTCAGCTTGGATTTAAACATTTGCTATTTGCACATCTGGTCCTGGTATGAAGAGTTTAGCCACTTAGTTTGGAATGTAAGTGGGAGTTTGTTGCAGTTGGTTGGCTGCATCACTGTTAAGTTTGCTGGCTTAACACTAGAATTACCAGAGCCAACAAAAAAACTAGTAAATCCAGCCCACCTTAAATCCCTTTGCACCTCTCCATCAGGGTCTTTTGTCTTCTAAATGTGTCGATAAGCTCAAGCAGCCTGCTATACCATTACACCCCACTGCCTCAGAATGGGCAAGTTCTCCCAGTTCCTGCCTTGATTGATTATCTGGGAGTCAGCTACCCAGAATTGTAAGGGGAAATAATTTGATGTGTGTTTTGTGTCTACAACAATCTGTGTAAACAAATCGTTAAAACATTTTTCATGTTTTAGTAATAAATAACAAAATGTAGATATGAACTGTATAATGGGTGAAGGCTAATGGCCAAATATCAAATTAACACTTTCACAGAAGGTGCATGTATAATACAACAGCTTCTGTGGTGTAGCGGTAAGATCTGCAGATTTATAATCTGGAGATTGTGAGTGTTCGAAACCGGCTCCCGGGCAAGTTTACCATTTTGAATAGTGAGCTGCTTTTATTGTTAATATTATACAATAAACACATACATTTGATTTGTGTCTGTAACAGGCACTGTAAATTTATAGTACCTTCTGATCTGACTCTAACTAACAGCGGCAGTATAAATTCACTCCTGATCTGATGCTGTTTGTTTTCAAAAATATTGCATTAGTGCGATGATGTTTTCTGATTGGTACTATTCAGGTCATAAAATGATTTCTTAAAAATGTCACATATATTGTCTCTTTCTTTCAGGTGTGAAACACCACCATACAACAACCTGTGGGGACTGGCAAGATCGGGAAAAAAAAACACATGGTTACTGATTGCAACCGAAAGATGTTATGTGAATGAATATGAATAATGTGAATAATGTTGCATCCGTGCCACAATGTTTTCCGAAATGTACTATACAGGTCATAAAATGAATAATTCCAAATATCATATATACCTGTTTTTTTGTCAGTGTGGCTTTTAAATCATGAACCATAAGGTGCATACTAATTTAGCGTGAGCAGGAATACTCAATAAATATTAAAAAAATCAAGTGACGGTGAGATACGAAGAAGGCAGATTCACCAGCGTTTGTGTGTCAGCTTTAATCCCTCCAGATCAGAGAATGCCCAGTTCCATTGCCTCAAAACACCATTCACATCTACAGTTATTCCCAGTTTCAAATAAAAAGTAACAGCGTCAGATCCCCCTTGGTGGGGGATGGGAGGACGGTAGTATGTATCATAATCGTGAGTGAGAGAATAAAAGTAAAAAAAAAACCGCTAACTTTTAAAATTACTATAAATGTACACCAGACTAAACCAAATGTATATGTTTATTGTATAATATTAACAATAAGAGCAGCTCACTACTGAAAACGGTAAATATATGAGGCAGTCAGGATCGAACCGGGGGTTCTTGATTACAAGTCAGCAATTCTTACCGCTTCACCACGGAAGCTATTGTAGTGTCCTTGAACCTTTTGTGAAAGTGTTTATTTGATCTTTGGACTTCAGGCTTCACACATTATATAGTTTATGCCTACATTTTGTCATTTACTACTAAAATATGAAAAACGTTTCTGTTTTAACAATGTGTTTACACAAATTATTGTAGAAACAGAACACACATGAAATGCATGTGTTCCAAATGACGATCTATTATTTCCACTCTAAAACTCCAGCACTTCACTACCAGATAATCAAGACATGAGCTGGGAGAACTTTGCGCATGTTCTGAGGCAGTGGGTGGATGGAATAGCAGGCTGCTTGCTGCTTGTCTTTATTGGCACTTTTACAGGACAAAAGACACTGACGGAGAGGTGCGAAGGGATTTAAGGTGGACCAGATTTACAAATTTTTTTGTAGGCTCTGGTAATTCTAGTGTTAACAGACCTGATGTGCCACTACAGTCTAAAGAATGGGCGATGTTCACTTTGTCATACCATGCTATTGCTATTGAAAAGTTTTTGCCTCCAAACAAGCTATTTTCCAAATGACCACACTGGCAAATTACTTGCTGCAGGCTTGCTGGAGGCACTCGATTCCTGGGGGCTTACAGAGCAGAGGCAAGTGGCCATCACAATGGACAGTAGGGCCAACATCAAGTTGAATACCGTGAAACCGGTATAATTTTGAAAAATACCGTAATATTAAATTTTGGGCATACCGCCCAGCACTAATATCCTTTAATTAATCTTTTTTTATCTGTGCTGTATTTCACATTAGCTGCTGGACTGAAAAAGATGTCACCAAAAATCAATGTTCATGATACGAGATAGGGACTGTAGGTTTATACTTAAGTTGAATTTATTTGTAAGTTGGAACAGGTACATTATTTTAATAAATGTATTGTTGACCGACTGTCCCCAAGTGCTCTGCCAATGAATGATGGAGTTTCACCTCTCTCTGACCTTTTTATTATTTCTGCTTTATTTTCAATGGTGATGGTTTTTCCTCTTCTTTACCGTATTACCAGCACTTGCATCAGATTTCTGTTTCAGAGACATTCTTGAAGGGTGAAGACAAAAGGTTAAGATGAGCTCTTGTGCACAGCACTGTACACACTATCACAGCATGAATGCATCCCTCGTCAAAACGTCTGATGTACTGACAAGAGACAACTTCCTGCTATGTACGTAACAGTACAAGCAGGCTTGCTATTGAGAATGAATGGGGGCGGTGAGGGGCAGTTCACTACCTGCCCACCACACAGTCACCTCCACTACAGTATGCTACCTGCAGCGTCCACCCACCGAGAACGGACACAGTGCGGCCAAAGGCGGGTAGTGAATCGCCCACCACCGCCTCTATTCCACAAGCAGCCACCCTACAATGCTACCCCCCGCTGCCCCATTCACCCTCAATGGCTTCCGTTTAGCCACAACCGGGTCACCGCTTGCAGCATTACCAGCCTCCCATCGAGAACGAACGGGGCAGCTGTGTATGGTGGACGGGCAGCAAAACGCACCCCTCTGCTCCATCCAGCCTGCGTCCAGTCAGGAACAGTAGCTGCGGTGGGATAGTGGGCGGGCAGCAAACCGCCCCATCAAGCCTCTGTCCTGCATACAAGCAATAGCTGTTGCCCCATTGACTATGGACCACGGGTCACTGCTTGCTGCCGGGAGCTGCCCGAGGGACACTACACTGCATGGACAGCAAAATCGCCCCCCTCCAGCCCCTGTCCAGCCACCGCTTGCAGTGTCCCCAGGCTGAAGATGATGGAGCGGCAGTTACTGAGGCACATGCATCGTAGCTGCGGCCCTGTTTGTAAGTCGTAGGTCGGATGTCTGTAACCTGGGGACTACCTGTATATGTAACTTGTTCTCATCCATTCACATTCATCATACCTGCCCTTCTCTATTGCCTGTTGTCTTTTTTTCTCTTGGTTCTCACTTCTCTCTGGGTCTCTTACACTCCTTTAGACTGTTCTACTTACTATAATTAAAATATTCAGTAGTTTGAAATGTGCACTGTTTTTTTTATCATAATGTCCTTTGAACATTTAAATATTTCCTTTTATTTATATGCAAAGATTATAATCAGAAAAATGAAAGTTGGTTTTGAATATGGGTTTGTTAAAGAAATTCAGATAATGAAGTACAATATTTAATTCTTTCAAGCATCACACTCTTCAGTTGTCCTTTGAGTCAGGTGCAATTTCATTTTGTTAATTGACCCTCAGTTCCCCAAGTCCTTTGCTGAACCATTAGTCTCATATGTGAAATTGCAAACACCATATGCTCCTCCAGCATCAACAGTGCTGGTTCTATATATAAACAAATCAAGCCAATTTTTTAACAACACTAACAAACACATATCCATTTTTCTTGGCATTTGATGCATTTTGTTTTCACTCTATGTTTTGTTTTTTTATAATAAAACTTACCATGTCAATGTCTTACAATTGCAGCACTAATGTCTTCAGATGTCATTCTGAGCTTTCTAGTTAGTCTTAAAGAGAATTGTTCCCACAGCTTGATAGTTGGGCCAGTGACACAATAGCCTGGAGGATATCTGTCTATGGTAATAGTTTAATTTTCTGATACACAATACAATACACAAAATAGAACAAATCCTTAATACAGCATAATAATACAAATTTTAGAAGCACGGAGCAGAATTTAACTGTAGATGATATCCCATAATAATAATTTGGATATTTTTAGAGTCCTGGAGACCTCATCCATCAAGCTGCCCCCCCATTTGGCCATTCCACGGCTGAAACATTGCTCGGCCAGCCAATCTGATGAAAGGACCCCTTTTTCCCATGATTCCTGTGATCCTCCATCAGGGATGACTTTACCATAGGCAGGCAAACAACTTGGCAGGTGGGCCGTGGCACCAATTGCCACATTTGAGTACCGAGAACAGAAACAGAATAGGTGAGGGTTAGTAACAAATTATAACAATCATGTTACTTATGTTTTAGTGTTAATGACTAACAGAGATGCAGTACGTACAGTTAATCAGCAGCTCTAGTCAGAATATGCTAAACTGAAGTAGTGAGTCTTCAGCCGAGATTTAAAGGCTGAGACCGAGGGGGCATCTCTTATAGAAGCAGGAAGACTATTCCACAATTTAGGGGCCCTGTAACTAAAAGCTCGACCTCCCACTGTTATTTTATTAATCCTTGGAATCATAAGCAAACCGGCATCTTGAGATCTTAATGTGCGCTCAGGTTTGTAAGTCATGATAAGTTCAGACAAGTAAGCCGGACCTTGGCCATTTAATGCTTTATATGTTAAAAGGAGGATTTTGAAATCTGCGCTAAACTTAACCGGGAGCCAGTGTAAGGATTTAAGAACTGGAGTTATGTGTTCATATTTTCTTGTTCTTGTAATAATTCTTGCAGCCGCATTTTGGATTAATTGGAGGCTGTATAAAGAACAGTTTGAACAGCCAGTGAACACTGCATTGCAGTAGTCAATCCTACTAGAGATAAATGCATGAATTAATTTCTCAGAATCCTGTTTATTTAGAAAGCGCCTTAATTTCCTAACATTTTTAAGATGGAAGAAACATGTTTTGGACAACTTTGTAATATGCGCTTTAAATGACATGCTAGAATCAAAGATAACTCCTAGATTGCGGGCTGATTCAGTAAAATTAATTGGGATTCCAACTGAGTTAAATGATGACAAAATATTGCTGTGATCAGCGTCATTCCCTCAAACAATTAACATCTCTGTTTTATCTGTATTTAAAGACAAGTAGTTCTCATTCATCCACTCCTTTAATTCACTAACACAACTAATTGAAGACAACATCGGAGAAACTTCATTTGATTTAAATGAAAGGTATAACTGGGTGTCATCTGCATACGAGTGAAAATTAACAATATGTTTCCTAATGAGAGATCCCAGTGGAAGCATGTAAAGTGAAAACAGTAAAGGTCCCAGTACTGAGCCCTGCGGGACACCATATTGAACTTCTGTGTATAATGAAGGAGTACTGTCAGCACATTTCTGTACATATTGGAATCGATTTGATAAATAAGAACTGAACCAAGCGAGCACAGGGCCTGTAAGCCCAACATCATTTTCTAGCCTGTGCAGTAAAATAGAATGGTCAGTGGTGTCAAATGCTGCACTTAAGTCTAACAACATAATTACAGTGGAGTTTCCTTCATCAGAGGATATCAGAATGTCATTTACAACCCGTGTTAGTGCAGTTTCTGTACTATGACCAGTGCGAAAACCAGACTGGAATTTCTCAAATAAATTGTAATGCGTAAGGTGTGACTGAAGCTGACTGGCGACTACTTTTTCTAGTATTTTAGAGAGAAATGGTAAATTTGAAATAGGCCTATAATTATTTAGTATGTGGGGGTCTAGGTCTGACTTTTTAAGTAAAGGTTTAATGACTGACACTTTTAGTGCATCAGGTACTGTGCCATTCAGTAATAAACTATTGATAACGGTTAGAATAGGCGCTGCAAGAACATCCATTGCACTTTTTACTAGTTTTGTTGGCACTGGATCTAGGGAACAAGTAGAGGGCTTCATTTTAGTAATTAAAGTTAAGACTTCCTGCTCAGTTACAGGATTAAAATTACTAAAGTGCTGAATGCAATGTGCGGCAGGGTCTGCTAAGCTAGTATTTGGTTTGTACTGTGATGCTGAGATCTGGGATCTTATATTTTTAATTTTCTCATTGAAGAAGTTCATAAAGTCTGTACTGCTAATATCTGTTGGTATTTTGCACTGTTGATCTGAATTGCCATTGTTAATTTAGCCACTGTTCTAAACAGTACCCGAGGATTTTTATTATTGCTATCTATTAATGTAGAATAGTATTCTGAGCGAGTTTTAAAGAGGACTTTTTTATATTTATTAACACTCTCTGTCCATGCAATTTGAAAGACATGTAGCTTTGTTGTTCTCCATCTGCGCTCCAGTTTTCGACACTCTAATTTAAGAGCTCGAGTATTTTCATTAAACCAGGGAGAGTTTCTATGTGCTTTGATCACTTTTGTTTTAAGGGGAGCCACTGTGTCCAGAGCATCTCTCAAGGTCACATTATAATGTGATATTAGCTGATCTAAATTGTTTTCCATGTTTACATTTGATGTTAACTGATCTAAATGGTTTTCCACAATTACACTCGACTTACTCAAGGTATCTATAAATTTTGAAGCAGAATTACAATCTAGATGTCGCACTGTCTTTGTTTTAATCTGTGAGTGCGTTGGCATGGGCAGAACTAAATCAAATGTGATTAAGAAGTGATCGGAAATAACTACATTTAATGGAGTAATATTTAAATTTTGAATTTCAACTTTGTAAATTATAATTAAATCTAATGTGTGGTTATGATTATGAGTTGGACCTTTGACAATCTGACAATATCCTACTGAATTTAACAAATAAGTAAAACATTTGCTAAAAGTGTCAGTTTCCACATCAATGTGTACATTAAAATCCCCCATCAGAACTACGTGATCATAATTTATAGCCAAATCAGACAGAAGGTTGCTAATAACAATAATCTGTTGTGTTTTGTTCCACAAAATGATACTTCTTAAGATGTTGTTTAAACAAGGAAGCTACTACACAGAGGTATTTATTGTTCATATACTAAATTTCTACAGTGACCTATGGATTAAAATTTTACTCATCCTAACTCTGAAACAAAAATGAAAATCGGACAGTGCGTCTTTTTAACGCATTATCGAAGTTTTAAAGTGTCTTTGTAGTATCCTTATTAATGCTGCAGCCTAACAGAGCTAGTATTACACTTCTAGTCCTTCAATATCAGTATGGAAGATAACTGGCTTCCCCTATATCTGTGTGGGTTTACTTTCAGAACTCTGGTTTACTGCTGCATTCAAAAGACATGACTTATAAGGCCATGTCATATTATATTTCCAGCAATTTTCAGTTACAGATTTTATTGACATAATCTTAGCGAGTCACAGACAGTCCTGGTGTGCTCTTGCGTGTGCCATTTGTGTAGTCTGACATCAACAACAACTCAGTTGGCAGCTTGCTTATTAATTTATTTTGATTTCCATTAATAGCCATTTCTATGAATTGACATACTAAAAACGAAATCATGTTTCTCTTACAACACCAGACTAACAGAATATAAAAACAGTGCAAACAAAGTGATAACAAAAATACAGTGGAACCTCGGTTCATGAACGTCTCTGAACATGTACAAATCGAGTTACGACCAAAAAAGTTCGCCAAACTTTTGCATCTGTTCACGACCACACACTCGGTTGATGAACAAGCCAGTTTCCCTTCCGGTTCGTACGACCCGATGATTTCCGCACATGTTCAGTCTCTCCCTGTACTGTACATTGTTCTCGGTGCATCACACAGAGGGACTATCCCTCAAAACTGTAACCTCCTCTCAACCCAGCTTCCTCCTGTGGTATAGCGGGTCCACAGCTCCCATCAAAAAGGCCAGTTTTAATAAATAATCACCGCACTCGTGGCTTAGCGAGGGGGCATGGTGGTGTGTGCCCGAAGCGGTTCCTGAGGAGTTCGTGATGTGGGCATTTCTCACCTAAGTGCACAGGTGAGAAGCGGTCCGCATCCGTAATTGTTCCCAGGAGCTGCTGATTGCCACAACTACCACGCCTCTTCATAATTAGAAGCGCGGGTCGGCTAAAGGGAAAAAGAACTGGAGGTTGCAGGAGAAGGCAGGAAGCCGCAGGAGAAAGCCGGTGCAGGAGAGAGAGAGAGAGAGAGCACACAAGCGAGAGAGAGACAGCGAGAGAGAGAGCGCACGAGCGAGTGAGAGAGAGCGTGAGCGCAGCCTGGGTGTTTGTCCCAATGTTATTCAATGTTTTTACATTTAGTTTACTATTACACTGTGCATTCTATGGTATAATTAACTATTTTTGTGCTTAAAAATCTTTAAAGAAAATATATTTACATACAGCTCGTACGGTCTGGAACGGATTAATTGTATTTACATACAATCCTATGGGGGACATTACTTTGGGTCACGACCAAATCGGGTTACGACCAGAGTTTTGGAATGAATTATGGTCGTGACCCAAGGTTCCACTGTATATACAAGTCTAAAGTACTCTTTCACATAAAACTATTCACATTAACCATTAAGGTTTAAAAGTCTGACTGCTGAGGGAACAAATACTATTCAATAACCTTCTAGACCTTACACTGATCAGAAAATCCCATACATCCACCTGAGTCTGCGTAAGGGAGAACAAACTAATGGAGGGATGGCAGGAAACACTGATTATGCTGGAAGCTTTGCAAATGCAGCGTTGATTGTATATGTCCTGCAAAGATGTTGATGAGGCATCAATGATCTTTACTGCAGTTCTGATTACTCTGTTTAATCCATGCCTTTCATCCACTCTGCTGTTATCAAACCAGGAGGTGATACACTAAGTGAGTACATTTTCAATGGTGCATGTTTAAAAGATGATGAGGGCTGGAGTGGGGAGGTCCACTTTCTTCAGTTTTCATAAAAAGTGGAGGCACAGATGAGCTTTCTTAATAATGGCTGAGGTGTTGTTGCTGGAGGTCATGTCATCAGTCAAATGTATCCCTAGAAACTTGGTGCTATTTACCCTGTCTTCAATAGAACCTCTGATGGTCAATGGAGAATGATAGTTGAAGTTGTCCTAGGTTGGCTTAGGTTGTAGAGGTGAGCTTGTGTCTGTGTGTGTGAGAGCTGACAACTAATAAGTGCTCACCAGCAAGTGCAATACAAGGAAAGAGTGGAAACACATCTTTTTGGTATGGCAAACAG
Organism: Polypterus bichir lapradei; assembly: GCA_026402145.1. NCBI lineage: Eukaryota > Metazoa > Chordata > Cladistia > Polypteriformes > Polypteridae > Polypterus > Polypterus bichir. The sequence continues at coordinate 36,414,816 of JANRMT010062808.1, read as the reverse complement.
AAGAGGGATGCATCAGTCTGATGTCTCATGTTTTTTTGTACTACAACAACAGAATGATAAAAAAGGCCTAAATTATGGCAGAACTCTACATACCTGAAAGTATTCATACAATATCGGCATGGTCAGCATGCAGCATGCTGTTGGCTGTCAGAAGACTTGCGAAATGTGAAACTTGAAAGGTCGTCATTGGGGTTGTGTAATTTGTTATCCCGTGCAATTTCTAATAGGGTAATTCAGGTAACAAGATCAGCAAACCGATCATCATATTTAACATCCCCTCTAACTAGAAGTTGTGTAATGTAATGTTGCCTTTAGTTTGACCAACAGTTGGAAGTCCAAAAATTGTCACTGACAGTGAGAGTGTACTTAATTATGCCAAAGATGCTAGCCTATCTACAGTTGGTTCCAGATTAGATGCCAACCTGCCCCACACTTTGTGATCCTGTAATGGAAACAACGGGTTTAGAAAATGAATATGAAAATCAATGCATATTATGTAATTCATATTATTTGCAATTAAGAGATTTTATAGTTTTACATACCATACATTAGATCAATTACATACTGACTCATAGATCCCTTCATTTATTTTGTCTGGCTTTAAGATGACTTGTATTTCAGAGAATGTGAACTATTCTTAGTTTTGTTGTGAAGCTGTCACTTTCCTGTCAGTAAACTTCAGTATAGTGCTGCAGAATGTACTGAAATTGACTGGATAATGCAGATAAGGGAAGTAATACATGACGGGATATTGTTATTTTCAAACAGCTTCTGAACATAAACACTCATCTCAGACTACTTCCTCTAAAAAGTATTTGTATGATAAGTGTTATATGTACTGTATTGCGAAAGCTCAAGATACTACATGAATCAGGCAGTTGGTTGCTTCCAGACTTTAGTGTAAGAGATGAATGAATATGTTCTGTGCCTGGGCTAAAACACCACAGTACTGACAGTTGCAACAGTTAATGACAGTGCCACCCCTCATTGTTAATGTTATTGTTTGTTGAAAAAATTGGAGATTTAAACCTTGCGCTGGAGTATCTTTGTAATGTGAGAAACTAATGGAGGAAGGATGCAGCAATTTTCTAAGAGATGCAGCAGCTCCCATTCCCATTTTTACAATAGCAGATACACTGTAACACAGAAATGCTGTAGAAGTGAACCATGTTATTAAGTCAAATGCAGCACTACTAATTGAGTGCATATTCAAAACACAACTTACAGATTAATGTAATCACTCTGGCAAAAGATTTCTGTAAAGGTGTGACTTAATGATAGTGTTTAGTGTTTGCAAGTAGGGCGGCCAGCAAAGGAAAAGAAGCACAGGAGACTAAAAATAATATGCACTGCAACAATGAGAAAGATCTACAGGTAGATAAAATGTATTATTATTATCATACTTAAGAGCGTTTAAAATATGGTTCAGATGCAGTAAATTTGTTTCCATACAATGGAGTGAAAATCATATTTATTACCTCCACACCGTCCAGGAACTTTATTTTATCACTTGGTTACAGTAGACAAGGGTAAAATCAAAATGTAAAGACAATGAATAGACGTTAACACAGTACAACACATTCATGATAGCGTATGGGTAGTTTGAAAACACTCAGTGTAGCACTCTACCATTAGTCTAGTTGAAGCCAAGGTCAAATGAACATGGATGCTCCGCTGTGAGACTACATTGTTGAACAATGTGCTATAGTGAGATTTCTTTGGAGACCAGCCCTGCCAGGTCTAATAACCTTGATCTTTGCTGAATGAAATCAAAGAAATGCTAGAAATAGGTGTTGTTAAAAGAGTAATAGCCATGGTCATGTCCTGTCATTCTAGTACCCAAGCCCGATGTGGGTCTTGGCAGGTTTGCAATGATTTCTGCTGGCTAAACCAGGATTCTAGATTCAATGCATAACCCATGTCTAGGGTTGACAATCTTACTTGATCCTAACTTGTCTCTTCCTTTCATTCTCAAGAGGGTCAGCTCTGAAATTGACTTGAGTGCCACATTAAGTCTGAACATCAGGGGCCATTCTTTATCTGAAATGAAAACTGCCGGACTGTAAAACAAGATATGCAGCAGACGAGTGAGAAGTCCTAGTGATTAAATGGGTAGACACAAAGTTATGATACTATCTGTTGGGTCAGGAGTTCACTCTAGTCCCAAAGAGAGTAACATACTGTTTCCTCAACATACAGGAAAATCATTTTACAGTGGTTCATTATAAGGGGTCTTCTACATGCCAATGCAAATGCTTTCTCCAGGAACTACAATCTGTTGGCCAGGTCCACTCCACCCTCTGATTGTGAGCGTAGGCAGGGGCTGTGTCAGACATATGAGTGTAAGGCATGCCTTACAAGTATGGGAATGGTTAGAAATACGGGGAAGAGTTAGAATGTAACACCTGCTTTAAACCCATTTCTGTTTTACCTACAGTGGAGGAAGACTTATCTGAAGACTCTAATTTTACTTCCACCCATTCTCCTGCCTCTTCCACCTCCACTTCCATAAAAACCACAAGACCAGAGAAGAAGTCATCATTCTTGACCTGGAGCTGAAAGAGGACAGATATCTGCAAAAGAGCTGTTATAATCTACATCAGAGTAATGCCAACTAACTGTGCCCATTTGTTCTGCAAAACATTTTTTTCTGGACATTAAAGGTCATTCTGGTGTCACAACTCTTTTTCTCTGCTTCAGAGTTGCACATAGTATATAAGTACAATGATAATGATATAATGATGTCTTAACAGCAGAAATATGAGAATTCTGACTTTTTATTTTTCTGACTGAAATTAACTTTCTCTTACATATATGCATCCAGCCAACCATCTATAAACTTTCTGAACCTACTTCTATCATTACCTTTTATTATTAGAAATGGCAAAAGGCAATCTGAGAAGAGTATTTGTAAAGTCTAACCATAAGCGGTTATTTGACTATTTTAACAATAATAGAACTAACAAGGACTAGGTGAAATGTATAAAAAGTAGAGAAAGATGGGAGAAACAAAACACATAGAAGAAGAGATAGTGTATGCTATCACTTTACATATGTTTTCTGAGGTTTTCATAGTTAAAGAAGTCAAAAACCTAGCAGTTTCAGAGAATATTAGAGAATATTACTGGAATACTAATAGATTTGTGGAATATAGAGAGAATGCCTGCTAAGATTAAGGAATCAAATATCAAATAACTCTCCATGACCACATAATATTTACTGAAAATTGTTCCAGGAAGCTAGTGATTAAGTAAATAAATCCTCAATGTGTATTATCGGAAACCATTGCTTACTGATGAAATTCCTGAAGTCTGACATGTGAAGTCATAGGCCACTGAACTAACATGATTTATGGGTAATTTTACTGAAATAATTATGAAATTTAAGGTAGAGTACCATCAATTTGGAAGAGATTCTAAAACCTTAATAAAAAATGAAAAAACATGTAATCACAGAGACACATACAAAATTTTTCCTGTTTTTATAACAGACATTTCATAAAATTACAAGATGTAACAATTTAAAGTGCAGTGTGTGAAAGGGTGCAGAACCTCAATAAATACAGAAAACTGATTATGGTTCAAGGCATGTTACCAAATTTCATAATGTTAATGTTAAGTAATAAAATACCTTAGAGTCAGCAAAATTATTACAAAAGGACAGGGCCAGAATTCAAATTTAGCTAGGTATATGACTGTTGAAATTTAATCTAAATAAATGTAAAGTTTTACTCATACAGTAGTAAGTATTAATAAAAACTCTGGTCAAGCAGGCAGCAATGTCTGATGAAGAGAGGGAACAAGAAGCACAAAGAAGGAGGGCTAGCATACCCAGTGAACAAAGGTTTCCAAGTGCAAAAATAGATTGAAACAGACTTACTTACCATTATACCATTGTGCCTGTTTCCATAAACTAATTAACTAATTAACTTCCTTTGAATTAATTTTAATTGACTTGCTCTTGAAGACTTAGACCCCTTAACACTAGAATTACCAGAACCTATGAGAAAACTTGTAAATCCGGCCCACCTTAAATCCATTCGCACCTCCCCGTCAGCGTCTTTTGTCCTGTAAATGTAAATGTATTCCAAACCCCCACCATCGCAGAAAGTTCTCCAAGCTCTTGCCTTGTTTGATTATCTGCGAGTGAAATGCTGGAGTTTTAGAGTGGAAATAATAGATCGTTATTTGGGTAAATTCATACCCAATCTGATGCTGTTCGTTTTCAAATAATTTTGACCTAGTGTGATGATGTTTTATGATTGGTACTATTCAGATCATAAAATGATTTCTTCAAAATGTCACATATATTGTCTCTTTCTTTTAGGTGTGTAATAGAAACCACAGCATAGAGAGAAGTGTGCGTGTTGCAACAGGTACACATGTTGTAAATGCAGGAAGGACGGTCCTTGTGTGTGTGTGAACTGTTAACATTTGTATTTGATGATTGCATATAGCGCTGAACTGACCTCATAAAAGGTCATAAAATTAATAATTCCAAATATCATATATACCTACGCCTCTGTTTTGTTTTTGTTTTTTGATATCATAAACCATAAGGTGCATACTAATTCTGCATGAGCAGGAATGTTCAATAAAACTGAATAAAAAAAAAAATAAAGTGATGGTGAGATACAAAGAAGGCAGATTCACTAGCGTTTGTGTGTCAGCTTTAATCCCTCCAGATCAGAGAATGCCCAATTCCATTGCCTCAAAACACTACTCCCATCAACAGTTATTCCCAGTTTCAAATAAAAACTAACAGCGTCAGATGCCTAGGGCTTTTACAAGTACAGTACTATAAATGTACACAGTCTGTTACAGACACAAACCAAATGTATGTGTGTACTGTATAGTATTAACAATAAGAGCGGCTCACTACTGAAAACAGTAAATATAGGAGACAGTCAGGATTGAACCGGGGACTCTTGATTATAGGTCAGCAAATCTTACTGCTACGCCACAGAAGCTGTTGTATTGTCCTTGAACCTTTTGTGAAAGTGTTTATTTGATCTTTGGACTTCAGGCTTCACACATTCTATAGTTTATGCCTACAGTTTGTAACATTTATTACTAAAATATGAAAAAGTTTCTGTTTTAACAATTCACACAGATTACTGTAGAAATGGAACACACATGAAATGCATTTGTTCCAAATAACGATCTATTATTTCCACTCTAAAACTCCAGCACTTCACTCCCAGATAATCAAACAAGGCATGAGCTGGGAGAAATTTGTGAATGTTCTGCGACAGTGTGGGGATGGAATAGCAGGCTGCTTGCTGCTTGTCTTAATCTGCACATTTACAGGACAAAAGACACTGACAGAGTGGTGAAAATGGATTTAAGGTGGGCCGGATTTATGAGTTTTCTCGTAGGCTCCAGTAATTCTAGTAATTGTTTCTTTTTCCTTAATTAGCAGCCAAGCAAAAAATGACACAAAATGGGCCAAAGCATGACCAGCAAACTGTGTCAATCATACAGTATCTGAAAATAAAGAAAGGTTGAAGGTCTCAGGAATGTTGATCTGCTCAGGTCCAGAAAAGTTTTAACAGAGCTCTTAGAAAAGAGAAAATCAACAATTTCAGAAATGTCTGCTATTACACAATGAGAGCAGCAACAAGCTGTGGAATTAAAGAATGGGCTTAATTAACAACAAGAAGTAGCTCCCAATCAAGGAACTAGTTGGAGTGAAATTGTTTGGAGTTGAGGCCCTGACTTAGTTGGTCTTCTGTTGGCTCACTCACTTCACATTTCATTTCGGTTAAAGGAAAGAAATGAAGCAATTCATAGGAACAATGAAGAAATTCAGGGAAACAAATCTTTAAAAACGGGTCAATTAAAATTAATTCAGAAGAGGTTAATTAGCAGCAAAAACAAGTCACTAATTAAGAAAAGGGTCAGAATGAAAACCCACACCCAATGCGGCCCTCCAGGACTGGAGTTTGAGAACCTTGTTTTAAAGCCATCTTAGTAACAGGGCTGCCTTGATGTTGAATAATAAACTCATTCTTTTTGCATAATGTATCTAGTGATCTTGGAATGAGCTGTCAAGAATTTACTCTTCTTTCATGGACAGTTTGAAATCAAGTGTTCTATAACAACAACATGAGCATTTATTTATATGGCACATTTTCATACAAAGAACGTAGCTCAATGCTCTTTACAAGATGTCAAAGAGAAAATTACAAGAAAAGAAAAAGCAAATGAGATTATGTAAGAATATTAATGAATAAGTAACAAATAAAACATTCGTATAAAACTAAGATATATAATTAGCAGATATCATAATGTAATATCATAATGTAAGTCTCTAACAATGAGGCCAAATGCCCGGGAGGACAGGAAAAAAAAAAAAAAAAAAAAAAAAAAAACTCCAGTTAAGCTAAAGAAAAAAGCAAAAGCTGCAGGGGTTGCAAGTCCAAAAGACTGCCCAGCCCACATCGGGCATTCTACCTAAGATAAATATGCTTAAATCATTCCTCATTGTTTCCAGGCTTCATCCCAGAGGATTTGATGCCATTGGTCTTGTGGACAGCCGGGGCACCAGCCTTCATTCCAGCATCACAGGTGACTGCACAGCGCCTCAGTCAGGTGGTGATGGCTCAAAATGCCACCACAGGAAAAAATGGAAAAGAAGCAGAAAAAAGTAGAGATTAGTAAAGATTTCAAATCCTTGAAAAGTATAATTCTATGCCTATATAGTCTAGTAAAGAGTACAATTTAAATGTAACCATGAAAAAGCCAAATTAAAAAATGGGTTTTTGGCAGTTTTTTTTTCATATGTTCCACAGTATTAGCCTGGCGAATTTCTATTGGTAAAATATTCCAAATTATTGGTGCATAACCAATAGGGGGACTGGGTGGTCTCATGGTCTGGAATCCCTACAGATTTTATTTTTTTTTCTCCAGCTGTCTGGAGTTTTTATTTTGTTTTTTCTGTCCCCCCTGGCCATTGGACCTTACTCTTATTCGATATTAATTAATGCTGATTTATTTTGTTTTCATATTGTGTTTTTTTATTTTTCTATTCTTTATTATGTAAAGCACTTTGAGCTACTGTTTGTATGAATATGTGCTATATAAATAAATGTTGTTGTTGTTGATAACTGCAAAAAGGCTGCCTTACCACTTCTGGCTCTTAGAATTATAAGCAAACCACCATTAGAAGTTCTAAGGATACAACTTGGGATGTAGGGTGATAGGCACTCCAAAATATAAGATAGGGCACCATTAGTATTTTAAAGTCAATTCTGAATGACACAGGTAACCATTGTAACAGAGCTAAACCTAGTGAAATGTGCGCATTCTGTACTAATTGCAACCAATTGATGTCTTTCTTAGGTAGTCCTGTTTGGAGTGCATTACAGTAATCCAGCTGACTAAAAACAACAATGTGAATTAATCTTTCAACATCTTGCAGTGTTATAAGAGGTCTAACTTTTGCAATATTCCTTAAGTAAAAAAATCAGTCCTAGTAATCTAGTTAATATGTGATTTAAAGTTTAGGTCAGAATCAATGATTTCCCCTAAATTCTTTACCTCTGCCTTGACTTTTAAAGCTAAAGGATCAAGTTTATCTCTAATATCCTCACTATTATCATTTTTGCCAAATACTATAATTTCTGTTTTTTGCTTATTTAGTTTGAGAAAGTTATTACTCATCCATTCAGAAATACTAGTAAAATATTGAATCAGGTAGCCAAGAACATCAGGGTCATCATTCTCAACAGATAAATAAAGCTGTCTATCATCTGCATAGCTTTTGTAATTCACCTTGTGTTTTGAGATATTCTGACGTAAAGGAAGCATGTAGATTGAGAAAAACAGCAGGCACAGTATAGGTCCTCATGGTAGACCATATACAATATCATGGATCTCCAAAGTACAATCATCACAACAAAGAATTTTCCACCTGTTAAATAAGGCTGAAACCAATTTAAGACACTGCCCACCCACTGACTAAGGCAATGTATAAGAATACTTTGGTCTGTGGTGTCAAATCCTGCACTCAAGTCTAAGAGAACAAGAACTGATATATGGCCTATATGTAAAACAGATTTTGAGTTGTTCACTTAGCACCAAGTTCTGCCTGTGCTTCTTTTACATCTTTACTATAAACATCTAGATGTTAAGTATTCTGGCATTAGAATCATGTGATTTTTTTAAATTAAATATATTTTACTATTGAGCTTCATTTTTTGTACTAGGTCAGGGCAACACATAGAGTTAGAATTCTTACTGTGTATATGAATAATTTTAAAATTTAATTAACTTGGGATATTTTTACTCCCCATTGTTTTCAGGATTTATTTACTTAAAGCTTTAAAGGTTGAAAGGAATTGTGAGCTCTCACCTCAGATTCAAAACAAATGAGATATTTGTAGAAAAAGCTTTAAAACACATCCCTCAGCTATTTTTTTTCAGTGTATGAAGATATTACATAATATTAAGAGTACCTAAACAAAACTTGTTTTGTTAAGTTATCAGATTGTTTTAGGTTCTTAAGCACATATTTTTTTCTTTGAGGTAGAATATCTATCTAATCTATCTATCTATCTATCTATCTATCTATCTATTATGTCATCTTTTAGCTAGGGTATCAGTGCTGGCTTAAATATAGTTTAATTTATAATGCTTTTTTGATGTTTTTTAAATATCCTTATTATATTTTTATTGTTGTTGTTGTAAAATGGTTTTAGTGTGAACCTATCCTAAAACATTCGTTCATTCCCACACCTATATTCTTTGTTACATACTATAGACCCCCACATACGTCCTCCACCTCAAGATTTTTCCTCCTGTCTTTGCCATTGTCTAGCCTACAAAGAGACACAACCTGCATCTGTAATGCATTGGAATGTGTGACTAAAGTCTGACTTCACTCAGAACTGACTGGTACTTTGCTTGACTTTTCCTATCAAAGTACATTTCCTCCTATTATTTATACTTTAAACAGCAAGACAGAGCAATAAGGAAAGAAGAGGACAGGTTTAGATAATTTATTTAGTCATCATTGATTTAATGTTCTTAATAATTCTAATGTACCAAAAGCAGAAGCAAAACGCAAATGGATGTGACAATTCATGACTGATGCAGCTCAAAAGTCTTGCGGCATGGACCTTCTAGTCCTCATTCTTCACCACTTCCTACTTCTCCTTGAAGCTTCTGTCGTTTTAAAGCTTGTCATGGCCAAGGTGAACATCTCTAGCCCTTCTCTGTGTGGTGTTTTCAGACAGACCATGTCAGTACATGTACATTTTGTGCATCTCACTTTTACGTATGTGAAACATGCCACAAAAGTGGCCATTTTGCCATTTTTCAAAGTTTTAATCTTTTTCTGAATTATTTTTGTCTGCAAAGGGTTTCTTCTGCGTGTCTGCAAAAGCTGTCTCCTCCTCTGCATTCTTCAGTAACAATCCTTCAGTAACAATGCCCTCTCTCTCTACTAATGCATTTTTCTTTCTGGGGTTTACACAAGCTGCTTTTACAAAGATCCAAAGTTCAAAAAAAAGAAAAACTAAAAGAAATTGCATTTTAATATCATGAAATATCATTTATATTTTTTTTGAAAATCATAATCTAACATTCTTAATTATTACTACTACTATTACATTCCCCGACAGTATATTGTGTTTTCCTTTTGTTGAGTATTATTTCGATTATCTACATAGTCTACATAATTATATAGTAAATTTGTATTTTCTGATTTGTGTTAATGTGTTTAGTTATGTGCACTGTCTCCTTAGGATAGAGTCTCAGAGAATGGGACTACCATGAAATACAGCTGGTGGATTGCCATCTATGGTATAGCAGGTCTGGGCTGTTTTTTATATATAAACAATTATTTGTCCAGCTCGCTCTCTGTGGGAGTATGTGTTCACACAGCTGCTGTCAGTTAAAGTGAGACACACCTGCAGGTCAAAGTGCGGTCTGTCTCAATTCCTTCATTGGTTTCCTGCAGTGCATGACTGAGACACGGCGCACACTAAGGCTTATAAAAAAAAGCCGGCATGAGAAAAGGTAAAAGAAAAAAGACTGATCGGAAAGAAATAGAAGAATCAGAAAAATGAAAAAAAAGAAAAATAAGGAGAAGAATGAAAACAGAGATTGGAGGTTTAAGGAAGGAGAATGAAGCAGGCAAGAAGCGGTGCAGGAGCTCAAATGCTAGAGGAGGCAGACAGCCATGAGGAGGAGAGCCCTGGAGAAAGAGTGTGGCCAATGCTCAGGGCTGCAGTGGCGGATCGCTCCAGCTGAGAAATTCAAAGAGCTGGAGCAACCAGTATGTGTGCTGTTCACCACATAAGGCAGCGGGAGTGGGTGACGGAGGTTTGGATGGGGAGCCTTTCTGTGTGCATGGACAGGAAGGACCCAAGTCTGGGTCTTGATTGAGAGCCCTGCTTTTAAGTCATGGAAACTGCAGGGACCCAGATCTGTTGACTGTAGTCTGATGGAAGGGTGTGTCTGTCAAGTAGGTGTCTCTGTAAATGCAAGGTCCAGTCAGGATAAGCTGAGGAGACATCATCTTGAATGGATTGTAACAGGGCTCATGTTTTAATGGACAGCTTCCCGCACAGTTGTTTTTAACCTAATTTTAATAGATTTATTTATTGGGATTTTAACCTCTACTAGCACCTCTATTTTATTGGATTACTAGCAAAATACCCACGCTTCGCAGTGGTGAAGTACTGCCTCAAAATTTTTATTAAGAAGAAAATTAAACCTTTTTAAACTGAGGGAAACTATACCAATAATTATTTGTTAAGGATCTCTTTTTATACCACATTGTCATTTCGGCCCTCCGGTTGTAACATGACCAAGCTGTGCGCTGAGCTTACTCTTGAGCATGCAACGTACAGTTGGCCATGTGAAAAGTAATCTTATTTCAAATCTCACAGCTTGGATTGCTGCTGTCATAATCGATTTGAGTTTCATGGTTTGTTTCAATTACGTTAGTATTTGCAGAACTTGTGTTGAAGTGACATTCGGCATCTGCCAAGCGTTGTAAGCATACAACTGGTTTCATCGATAACTTCCCATCCAGCTTTTGAGAGTTTAAACATTCATAAACATCAAAGTGTCCACTACTGAAATCGTCACCTGTGAATCTAAGATATTTAAGAGGCATTGGCGGTTGTCTAAAGGTGTAAAATATTTGGCCATTTTGGCACACTTGAAAGCGACAACCGAACAATTCAGCGGCAGCCATCAACTCACATGCTGAACCATAGGTGAAGGGCTTAAGCATTTCACTCTTATAGTGCTCCTGTGTAGTATATTTATCTCCTGTACAGTCATCAGTCCACACCTTTAACCTGCCCCAGTCATTCAATACATAAGACACAATGTTCCTCCGGATATCAAGAGTGAGCCTGATATGGCCGTGCAATATGTAACAAAGAGAATGGAAAAGGTAGGAGCCATCTCCGGGCATGGAAACCACTCGGTAAGTGACAGTTCTTTGATCGATGGTGATCACCTCGATAGACATGTTTATAGGGGTATGGTTTGAACGATAAAGGAAATGGGTACCTGAACAATGTAAAGTAAGTCTAAAATACCTACACAATAACTATAATCGTAATAACAATAAAACAGCGGAGAAGACGCAGATTAAATAAAAAGGCCGTAGTTATCAGCAGGGAGATGTGAATACCGTGGTGAAGCAAGAAAGGGAATGTAGAGACCAGAGCAATGGACGAACTTATATAGGCAGGCAGCCAACAACGTGGGAGGCGTTGGGATGGGGGACCCAACGCCGCCTCACACGGTGACCAAGCTGCAGGCTATGGACATATATATGTACGCAAGTAGGATTCATTTACCAAATTTCTTTAAGATGGGCCCATAAGTAACAAAGACCGTTGGAAAGTTCAATATGGCGGCCAACAGTGGCGTCATACCACTGAAATAAGTACATACATTGGTTTCGGTTAGCGCAGGAAAGCCGCCTACCAAATTTCGTGAAGATGGGGCTATAAATAAGAAAGTTCAATATGGCGAACGTTGTCGACTGTTATGACCGTTACGCATAGAATTTTGAAATGAACCTGCTTAACTTTTGTAGGTAAGCTGTAAGGAACGAGCCTGCCAAATTTCACGGGAAGTTGGAGAATCAGTGATAAGTTAGTGAGTGAGTGAGTGAGTGAGTGAGTGAGTCAGTGAGGGCTTTGCCTTTTATTAGTATAGATTTATTTATTGAATTTTTTGTACTGCACTTATTGAGCACTTTGTTTTTGTTGGATTGTTTTAATAAAAGTATGTTTGCACTTTATGCACCTACCTCTTGCTTTGTGTATAAGTGTTCTCATCTGCCTGGCTCATCCGGTTACGTTATCAATGGTGTTGGATTTCAATAGGCTCCCAAAATAGAATTGGGAGAGTGGAGCTGACCCACAATGTCACACCCTCTTCCTGCATATTCCAGACAGAGGGTCAGGTTTTCTAGATTGGCACTGAGAGCTGTTTTTTGAAATTTTTATTTGGAAGTACTTTTTTAGATGTTCTGGACATTTCCTGCTATGGTTATGTGCATTCCAATTATTGAATTTTGGACTGGCTTTGTTTATTCCAGGTTACCTCGTTAATGCACAAACTTTTACATTTATGAATTGTAGGTGGCATATAGGATGGATGGGCATCCCGACTGGTAGAGGGGAATGGTACCTTACCTGGAACCTCCAGCACTGCTCAATGTATCTTTACTTCTTACATGTTAATGTTTTACTGTTTAATAATTTATATACTACTTTTTTTTTCCCCTTGCACTCAGTGAGCGAAGCCACTGGGTAATCAGCTAGTGTTTTTATATAAAACTCCAGTATAAGTTTAATATTTTCGGCTTTTGTACACTCACTTTGATTTTATGGTTGTTGTTCCCCATTGCTTATTGATGTAAAAAAAAGTGAAAAGCAAAAGTATTATAAAGTTTTTCTTGTCTTTCACAAATTTCTATTTTTAATGTATGAAAACTACCAACCAAATTTTTAAACTAAGACCTTAATTTATGCACTAATGAATAAAACTAAAAAACAGAATAGAAAAATGTATTTCACAATGAAACTCAAAGAAATGTTAACAGTATTTTTTTTTCCACAATGAACAAAATAAAAAAAAAAAATCTACTTGTAACACAAAATTATATAATAACCATGTTCTTTGTTTATAAAGAAAGTTCATAATATAATAAATTGTGTTCAACAACTGAAGCAATGTCTGGCTTTGTTTTTAATGTATCTGTTAGTTTAAATATTATTGTATTGCATGTTATTTAAATATTTAAAGTTTACCCAATTCTTGGGTCCTCAGCTAACCTCAAAACATTCTGTTATCATTAGTACCTTATTAATCATTTATATATAAAATGTAAAATGTAAACACTTAAAATGACACAAATTACTCAACATTAAGATTTAAAGCTCAGAATTCAGCCCACTTAATTCAATACACAGACATTTTAATACTTTGGCCTTCACTTAACTTAACACACAGTGAAGGGCCCTAAATTTGGCATTGATTTTCTTATTCGTTGAATTGGAATTATTGCCAACAAAAATGACAAATTGCATTTTTATTTACAATTTCTACCATATGACTTAAGAATATGAAAAAGTAAGATAAGTGACATCTACTTTGCTTAATAATTTTGATTGAAATTTAAATTAAATTAAACCCAAATTACATTTTCTTTTAAATGTGTACTAAATGTCAGTGCAGTTGACATTACTAAAATAAAACAGATTAAATGTTTTCTAACTATGTCAATAAATCCTAATTATAGTAATTTTCATGCACCACCAATGCCTGAAAATCATCTCCTATATGAGTAAACTCCATGGGAATTTACAAATCAGTCATGCAAATATACAGAGGCCATCTGCTTAATGTGTGAAATCTACTGCATCAGTGGCTGCCGGCTATGTTTTCTCACAGTTTTCTTCAAAACTTGTCTTTAGGATGAGCAATTTGCACACTGACATATGTCACTAGCACAACCACATTTAATAAGCTTAACAGTGATATCTACTTATTAATCAGCCGGAGATACTGTAGCTTCTGCAGAGATTTTAAACATCATTGAACTTAGTTTTCTATCTTAAGCTCAAAAGTCCTAGGAATTTGTGATGCTAATTGTTCTATAGAACATTTTTTTATATTGGTGATACAAACATAGATATGGTTTTGTACATTTTTATGTATGTTCTTTTATTTTTGTTTCTGTTTTTACCTAGCAGTTTAAAAGGTTTTGGATTTGGCAAACATTTTTACATTTATCCCCAATTGATGAAGCTTTTTTTGCAAATGACAAACTGACTGCCATTCCCAACAAAAGCTAATTTAAAATGTTGGCTATAAAGAAATTTCATTTTTTACTCTTGTCAAAGAAGAAATGAAAGCAAAACAAAGAGCCCATCATAAAAAAAGAAGTTTCTTATGTCTTTCAGTCATTTTCATATTCAATAGCACTAATTATATTTCAGGGTTGAAGGGAGGTGGAGCCTGTATTAGCACCATCAGGTATAAGTTAAGCACTGGCCATATTGGATTGCTAGTAAAACCTACAAACTTCATTTATATTACGTTGGTTAACCATCATTTATTTCAAATTTTGCACCAGATAAGTCACTGTTATCTACTAAAGACAATAAAAATATGTTGTCCAGTTCATTTATTTATTTTTTGCACTGACACACTGCAAAATCTGACTCCTGCCCATTTCCAGAAATCTATATGAATGAGGTCTTACTTAAAGCCATACCATTCTTATTAAACTATGACAAAAATTGTGTTTTCATTTATTGATGTATTTTGGCAACAGAAAAGATACTGTATAAGCTTCCAATGAGACATATTTACTGAATACTTAATTCATAATATGGAGTATTATAAAAATATTTATGCTAGAGTTACAGTATGTGGACCAGTTATGTGAAGTATTAACAGGACCTATAGATTGCTTTGGCAAATGGACAGTGATGTGCATGTGCTGTCTGCAAAATGCTTGTGCATAATAAGACAAACTCTCGCTGACAACCAAAAGTTCTTTTTGACTGCAGGTTATAACAAATTTTATGCATGCAAAAAAGTGTGTCTCTTAATATTGTATATATGCTAAAATGCAATACTTTGGCAGAAGGGCAGCAGATTTTTTAAAAATATGGGATCATTTGTGAAATGTAAATATTGTGTAGGCTGACACTTAGAGACAGTAAATTAGGTGCAACAGCTGCAAGCTGTAACATATTGAGCAATGTTTTGGACATAAATGGACGTTGAATCTCTCATTATGATTTAATAGGAAGCAATCAAAGAATCGGGATTCCAGTCTAGAGCTGCAGCACAAAGCAAGGTAGAGGAATCATGTGAAAAATTGAACTGAATGATATTTGGTAAAGGTTATGAATTCACAATTTAACGGAATCTTCTAATGCAAGAAAAACTACAGAAATAATGTCATTTTGAAGAATTATCAGTTCTGTAACTTTCATCTTGAGGATACCAAGGAAAAGCTGTCTATCTTCTACTATATGATAAACTACTATTTCCTGTGTGTGTGTGGTAGTATATAGTATGTGTGTGTGTGTGTGTGTCAGATCCCTCCAAGCAATCTGATTGCTCAGTTTGGCTTTGGTCTGATTTCACCTTGGTTGCACAGTCGAATGAGATCAAGAGGGAAAGTACTGGAGTAAGAGAGGCTGAGACACAGAAGGATACTGAGGAAATGTACAGGAGAAAGGCTAAGGGTCACCTAAAAGAAGGAAAGTATTTGCAAGAACACAAATGACGTTTTCACATAGGGTAATATGTGTATGATGTTAAACTGCATCTGGCCCTGCAAGCAGTCCTCCAATTTGTAGGGAAATCATGGGGGTTGATGGCAGGATTAGCACTCCAGCCAAAGTAAAATAACTTCACACAGCTCTGAGACAAAAGAAAGTACTCCTTTCTGCTCTCCGCGGGACTAGCTGTGCTGCAGACGCCCATAAGAAGGTTCCTCGCATTATTAAGGGGATGGAGGAAAGCCCTCGGGAGACCCATCCCTGGAAGAGTCAAAACCGTCAGAGAGTCAATGGGGTCAGGCCTGTTGGGGATCAAAACTGGTGTGGTGCTGAGGTGTCGCCCGCTGCACGGCAGCACTTGGGTCCTAGTTTGAGGTAGCCCATCCAGGTAGGCACATGGAAAGTCTTGTCTCTCCGGCAGAATGGACATCTTCCTCCGCTTTTGGAGGAATTGCATAAACTCTGCATTTCAGCGGTGGCACTCTCTGAACTGGGACTGGCCACATCTCTGTAGGTGGGTATGCCTTTTATTGGTGTGGTCGCTCTGATGGCTGTCATACTCATGGAGTAGCTGGATCGGCTACTTCTGATGGTGTCAGTTAGTAGACGGATTGGGAGAGCATGGTGGGTCATGAGGTCACTGGAAAGGGGTGTGTGGCGCTCTCGATATCTATGCAAAAGGACAAAGGTCCAAGTCTTCAGAGTCCCGGTGCTTCCTGTCTTGCTATATGGTTGTGAGACATGGACACTATCCAGTGACCTGAGACGAAGACTGGACTCCTTTGGTACTGTGTCTCTTTAGAGAATTCTTGAGTATTGAATTGGTTGCTCATGGAGTCCTGAATGAGGCACATTACTTGCATTGTGAGGAAGCATCAGTTACGGCACTACAGTCATATGGCACTATTCACTGAGGGTGATCTGGCTCGCAGGATCCTCATTGCTGAGGACCCAAGTAGCTGGACCAGGCCAAGGGGACGTCCACTTAACATCTGGCTGCAGCAAATAGAGGGTCATTTTTGGAGGGTGGGACTGGACCGTGTGTCTGCCTGGGTGGTTGCCAATCAGGATCCTGAGCTGTTTCGTCATGTGGTTGGTGCGGCAACGTGCTGTACTAGTGCTTGTTCCCCAACCAGAAATAACTTGTAATGGGGCCCATCTACCATTGGTAGTAGTGAAAAAGCATTCAGGAGGCAAGCAAGGAAAGGGGTCAGTAGGCCCAAATGAAGATCAGAAACCCATCCTTTGATCACACATCTAACCAAACCTCTTCTGGACTTCAGCCTTAAAAGCCTGTTTGCCACAGGAAGTGACAATCATTCCTTGACCTGATGTTGGAAAGTGCATGAATGGCCATATTCTGTGTGATTTTGAACTAATTTTAGTCAATTCTGTTATTTTTCAGCCAAAGTGTATTCCCTTTTTTGTTTTTAAATTATTATATGGATGGATATTTTGTGTGTTTTTTATGCAAATGTTGTCTAATTGTTATGTATTATATATATATATATATATATATATATATATATATATAT
>JANRMT010062808.1:36380795-36397103 GCA_026402145.1 Polypterus bichir lapradei | reverse complement strand
ATATAGCCTTTTAGTTACATTCATTGCTTTCTGGGTATGGAATCCACCATGAGGCTAGGCCACCATTACACATTTATAGTTAGGCAAAAGTGAATTGGGAGTTGTTGGGACCTCAGTACCTGTGAATATTGTCTAATATTCCTGGTCATTGGATTTTCTGCTTGTATCTTTATGGCCTACTATTTTTGAATATGAACTGATTTTTGTTAACCTTGGGTTGTCCTTTTAAATAATACCCTTTTTGCCAGTTTCTTTGCCTTTTTTCCTTGCCTTCCCTTTTTGGTGTGTTTTCTTTGGCAATTTCCTTTAAGATTTTCATAGTGTCCTCACCTTTGAAGAGAATTTTTGTAGAATTGGAACATCTGAAGCATTATTTTTAAACTTTAAAAACATGAACCCATTTTTGGACCTCAACAACATCTTGAAGCCTACTGTTCAAATTTATAGGTCAGGCTGTCTTATGTGAAACCTACTTTTGGGTTTCAGACTTGGTGTGTACTGGTCTGAAATTAGGACACTATAACGCCTGCACCCCTTTTCACCATTCTGTGTTGCAAATCATGACAAATTCAGTATATTTTGCGGGTATTAAAAGGAGTTACCTGTTGTACCCCAATGCTTTTAAGATGTTTCTTTATATCTTAACTTTTTTAAAGCAAATTTTATTTCTTTCCAGAGTCACAGAATGTGATATGTTCTTAAACACTGGTAAAATAAGGAACAGTAATTTCCAGATAAATCAAATTTAGCAGAAAATTGACAAAAAAGTCCAAATAGGGTGATCAATAAGGTCCATGTTGTGGGCAACGCCTTAATGTGTGATCAAGTGAGTATGGTGTCTGGTAATATCTCTTGCAGGTTGATTCTTAGCCTGGATACCTTTCACATAAACATAATATATAGTTTTCAATTGTATTACTTATTGCCTAGCATAGATTGAGGAAGAGCTTATTCTTTGGAGAGAGTCTCTAACTGACAGTAGAAGTGGATTAAAATGCCAAGAGCCACATTAGAATAGTTGATCTATTACAGCCATCTGAAGAGAAGTGAAGAAAAATCCATGACTGCAGTATCTTTATAATGACATAATTATTTAGAGTATAGCAAACATTGAGACGCCTGTATTAAAGATAGAAATCTAAAGGGTAAAGAGCACAATTCTACTTTAGGATAAAGATCCCTAAGTGAATTTTTGCAGCATTTTTGTTGTTTTTACAGCTGTTGTGTAGATTTATTTTTATATTTTTCTTTGTGTTTGTCATCATTTTGGCACTCTCAGCATTGCTCATTAATGACATTGTTGGTAAAGCCATAATTAGCACCATTGCTATATTTATTTGTGACTTAACTGTTTAAGTGCACATACTGCATGTAAATGAAGTGGAGCTTACTTATCAGATTTTTGCTGTTTCTAAGTATGAGGAGTATGTCCTTTTGTAATGAAATTTAAGAGAATAAAAAAATAATTCAAAACAAAAGAGAAAGGAGAGAAAAAAAAAATTAAGGCAAAAAACTGAAAACAAAAACCCTTGGTGCTCAAACTAAAAATAAATACATAATAATGAGGAAAAAAAAACTTAATTTGCTTTGGCATTTTTGTTTTGTCCTTGGCATGGCTTTTTGGCATGGCCTATGTTTGTCTAGAAGATGAGCTGTTAAAATTGTGTCACTTTATAACAATATTTCCAGTTTGGTATATTTTTACATCTGTTGTATAACTATGATGAACAGAAAAAAAATTGTCTAAATAAATGTAGTGTTAAAAGATGTAAACTTTGTCAAACTATGTAACATTTTACCTACTCATTTGTAGCTTTGTGTAGTTACTGCCTCATAAAGCACTCTTTGCACCTCTTAATTTTTCACATCACTCTTTTTGTATAGTTCAGCCTGCTGATTTACTCAGCAGCTTAATGGACACTTTTATGACACTTGTTAAGGGAGGTTTGTTTTTTTGCTGGAGATAATGAGTGAAAATGATGCCTATATTTCCTAAGAAAGCTATGTATCAGGTAAAATTTGACAATACTTTGTTGTTGAATGACTGAAGCTGTTTTTGTCATGCCAGGTTTCCTGTGCCCTTTTTACAAAGAAAGAGTGATGGCAGAGATCATCATCCTTTTTTGTCTGATTAGCCTTATTGTTTACTAAAAATAAAATCATATTAGGTATATAGAGTCTTGAGTTTCATTCAGTGAGATTAATGCCATTGTTATGATATTAACTGTTAATTATTTACCTCATTAATAAATTAATGTTGGGCCTCATCGTCCACATCAGGAGTCTCTGGTATCACTGTTGTACAGCATTCAGATACTTGTAAATGAATAAAGAACCAAAGGCCTGAAGTCAAAATCATACTGAGATTTCACTGGTCCATACAGTTACTAAAGATCATTTCTTAGTTTGAGTGTAGTGCTTTTCTGCCTGTGTGACCATTTTGGAACACCATGCTGCTGGATTTGATTACACACCACATTGTTTAATTGTGAAATCACCATGGCCATAGCAGCTAGTATTGCCTTTGACAAAGTTAGTTTTTAGTGACATCACAGAACACTAGATCTTCTACTTGGGAGATCAAATTTTTAACATTCTGTACAGATCTCAAAATCTCAGTTTCTTACTTAAGCAGTTAAATAAAGAGTTTGCTATTTTCGTCAGACTTTCACAATAGCATTTAAGGTAACTGAGGAAAGTCATTTTCCCAGTGACCATAAATATCTACTGTTGGGTATTGCTTGCTGATGACTTTATTTGCCCTGTACCTGAGTGTCAAATATCTGACAAAGATGAACATTTATGACGGCTAAGATTGACACACTAAGTAAGTAAAGCTCAAAGTCAAACCAACTGAATATTTTAAAAATAGAGATGCTAGTTGAGAATAGCAAGTCATATTCCTGGTGGTCTAGCAGATATTTAAAAATGCCAGATTGCCAGGGCATATTACTTTATAGATCAGAGCAAAGTTTTTGCACCGAGGGAAGATGTGTTCCTAATAGTAACATCAACAAGATCATTTTACTGTACGACATCCAAATAAGTGTTTTCTTCTTCACCTTCTTCCTCCTCCTCTTAATCTTTTCCCATTTCTATACTGAGTTGATGTGCTTGATCAACCTTCTCCTACACCTCTTTGCCAGTCAAACCCTTTTCCTTCAGATCTTATTTTACTTTATCCATCCACCTCCACTTTTGCCTCCCTCTCTTTCTCTTCCCTTGTACTTCAATTTCTATCTCTCTTTTACCCACATAGTCATTGTCTCACCTCATCACATGTCCATACCACTTTAATCTACTTTCTTGTACTTTATTACATATCTCTCACACTTCTGTTGTACCTCTGATCGTCTCATATATTATTCTGTGCTCCTTTGTAACTCCACACATCCATCTCAACATTGTTATTTTTGCCACATGTAATTTTTTCTCCTGTGCTCCCTATTACTGCCCATGTCTCAGCTCCATACAATATTGCTGGTTTTACCATTGTCTTAAAAGCCTTACCTTTTACTTTTGCCTTAATTCTTCAATCACACAATACACCTCACACACCTTCTTCCAATTGTTCCATCCACACTGCACTCTGCGGGATATCTCTGCATCTAGTTTTCCATCTTGGGCTACCACTGATTCTAGATACTTAAATTTATCTACTCATTTCAATAGCTTTCCCTGCAGACTAACTAATCATCCTAATCCTAATCATCATTAAAACCTCATATATTCTGTCTTCGTTCTAATTATCTTCAATCCTCCATCCTCATTTTTCCAACTTCTTCTCCACCTCCTCTTTTCTGGTGCTACATGACACAATGTCATCAGCAAAAAACATGCACTGGGGAATTGGCCTTTTATCCCATAACTAACTATACTCATCCATAACCAGATCAAAGAGGTAAGGACTTAAAGAAGATACCTGGTTCAGAACTACCCTAACTGGGATCTTGTCTGTTACTCCAACACTGCTTTTATTCTCACAAAGAAGCTAATGCTTTAATTCCAACATCAGTTTGTGATTTCATTTTCTACAGCTATATGTATAATATCAGACTGCAACCTGAGGTTTTTAAAACAAAGCTGTTTCTATATGTTGTAGCTAGCATATGTTGTATCCACTTCCACTTCAGCTGTACTTCATATAAGCATTTCTAATTTATTTTTGGACAATACACACTGCAATATATTGTTGAACACTTTCCTGTGTTACCCTCTGACAGACCCGTTGGCAGAATTTAAAACTTGCTTTGCGTAATGAAAAGAACCAGTTACTTGAATGCAAGATACAAATTAAACAAGCTGACATAGTTTTTTTGTACACTTTTAATGTGTTACCCACAATTTAAAAAAAAAATTAAAAATCACAAA
The DNA here is from genome assembly GCA_026402145.1 of Polypterus bichir lapradei. Classification (NCBI taxonomy): domain Eukaryota; kingdom Metazoa; phylum Chordata; class Cladistia; order Polypteriformes; family Polypteridae; genus Polypterus; species Polypterus bichir. The sequence goes on along the minus strand of JANRMT010062808.1, from coordinate 36,392,732 downwards.
AAGTAAATTATGCATTAGGCTTAAAGAAGGAAAGCTATTTTTACTTAAGTGCCATGTTAATTTCACAGAACCTAAGCCTTGTGATTTAAAAAGAAAAAAAAAACATCCACACTAAAGTGTATAAGCAGTCAGTGAAGTGTAACATAAAATTTTAACAATTTAGAACCTATCTAGAATCATCAATTAGTCACTTACTGCAATGTAGTGAAATTTTAACACTTTATTTGCTCATAATCCTACTTTCCAAGGCAACTTTAGAATGGGGTTGCTTATGCTACATCTATAAGTTGCATATTTCTCTGTAACAAGCAAGCCCTAAAAACCTCAGTTCTAAAGTATTACAACTAAAAGGACCTTTTAAGTATTAACCCTGGCATTAATGTGATACAGTTACATAAAAACTGAAGATTTTGTTTAAATATGAGTAACTGAGGCATCAGGAATATTATTGTATCTTAATGCAGAAATCTTAGCAAACATCTTGCAACATTTCAGATACAATTTGATATACAGTCAGTCAGTCATTCTCCAACCCGCTATATCCTAAGACAGGGTCACGTGGGTCTGCTGGAGCCAATTCCTGCCAGCACAGGGCACAAGGCAGGAACAAACCCCAGGTAGGACACCAGCCCACCGCAGGGCACACACACACACCCATACACCAAGCACACACTAGGGACAATTTAGGATCACCATTGCACCTAACCTGTGTGTCTTTGGACTGTGGAAGAAAACCCATGCAGACATGGGGAGAACATGCACACTTCACACAGGGAGGACCTGGGAAGCGAACCCAGGTCTCCTTACTGCGAGGCAGCAGCGTTACCACTGCGCCACCGTGCCAACCCATTTGAGATACAATTGATTATATTTCCAGTTGAATTGACATGCTCATGGTCACACAGTGTACTAGCAGGATTTGAACACACAACCTCAGGGTTTGAAGTCCAAAGCCTTAACCACTAAATCATACTACCTGCCAGTGCTCAATTTGTTATGTTTTAAAAGAAGCGAGTTTAAATCAATTACAGTGTCTGATGTGTTTTGAAAGAAGTGACTTTAAAAGTCTCATAACTTTATAGTGTGTTGTCAAATGTATACTTGAAAAAGGGGAAAGACTCACATATGTACAGATTGTACCTCAAATTGCATGATATTAGACTTTTTGACCTTCTTCATAATGAAATCTGAGCTGTATCAATCAGCTTAGTTAATAGCTAAAATGCATTTTCCATATTCACTTTATAGGTAGACACAGGAGCAATTAGTGTAAAACAAGCCGACATAATTAGAAAAAAAAACACTTATTGGAAAAGTAAAAGACACAGTAGTACAGCAGTATATAATTAAACAAAGTTTTAAATTTAAATACCTTGACTTCTGCTTAAGAAATTAGTTCTTGTGCAAACCACTTCTCACATCATTCTTTGAGACTTGCTTAAGAGGAAATATGCTGAAGGGACTCTAGTGGCTTTTGTTCAAATTAACACCCCTCAGTCCCCCTCCCTGATGATCAGCACACAAATTGAACTGTTAGCAGTTTTCATTGAAGTTTCACACAGATGGGCAATTACTTTGTTTTGGCACTAGCTGAAGCCATAACACGTTCTCCACATGCACAAAAGCAAAATGGGCTCTCAATTCCTTGGCGATTATTGCAGAGATCTGAATCACTTCAGACACAACAGTGCCAGGAGAAGAGGAAAGAAAATGAGAAAAGGATAAAAACAGGAGGCCGCTTTGGACATGTAAAAGAATATCACACTGTCAATTCACAATTAATTAAGATTTAATTAAAAATAAATATATTTAGCCATTTATTTCAAGCATGTTACACATACTAACAAAGCTCTTAAAAAAATGGTACAGAGTATAGCTTGGCAAGCTTGCCATGAGCAAGTATATCACTGAGGCAGCAAGTAGAGGAGGTTACCCCATTACCCACTAACCACACTGGAAAACAATTCTGCATGTCTGTGTGGAAGAATACAATCTCACAGATACAGCTATGCATGGTGTCCTAATGTGATATCTCCTAGGACACTAGTGCTCAGGGATAAAACAAGCAATATTTCCTAAATAACAAAGAGTCTGCATTACAAAAAGAAGTGAAAGTATCAATAAATCATTTTTTTATTACTGAATAAAAAAGATTATATAAGCAGCGACCACAAAAAAAAGTCCTTTTAAAACTATTCTTCCCACACAATGTATCTATATAATGTAAATCTTATAGCCCAGCCGAAGGCAGTAGTTAACTATTAAGTGCAAATTTATCACATAATTTAGTTAATTTACCTTTGTATACTCTGCATGTAAGGTACAGTAGTTGTACTATCCATACCTTTATTTATGATCTGAAACCTTTTTTTCCATCACTGGAGTGTGGGATCCTATCCTACCATAACTACCATACTGTACACCCAATGTCCACACTATTGCAGGGCATACTGACTCAACACACATTCAAAGCCTCACTCATAGTGGCCAAATTAAACTTGCCTAAAAACTAGAAGGGTACAAGGACAAGGCCAAGTAATCCACTGCAGGGCCCACTCTTATGGCATTGTGTTTTGTTTTTATTTAATATTGTTATAGTTCTTTGACTATTATATTCTATACCAATTTTTGGCTTTACCTTCCTTCACATCATAAGGTACTTTTTCTAATTATTGTTTTTTTAATTAGTTCGAATCTATCTAAAAAGCAAGCCTATTTTTTTCTTGATTTTTTGCTGATGCCTCCATTCTTTTTTCAATACTATAACGATGAGGGTACATCACATGACACCAGTATCCTTTTATTCTTGCTAATGGCCCATCAATCCAATGACAGAAAAATCATAGATAGACGTATACAGCTTAATTGTATTTTTTTAAGTCTCTAGCACACTGCATACTTAAAATAATTTTCAAAAGTTGTGCTGCTGCTTGGCAGAAAACTACTTGAGTATTTATTAGTGAAAAGCAAAACAATATATTTCAATCAGCTGAACAGATAAAGTAGCACATGAAGTAGAAGCAACATTTTGCTTAGAAATAGTTTAAAAGTTTACAACTACACTTCGATATTTTTGTGGATATGCAAACATTTATAAATGGCAAGTGACAGGCTTATTACAAACCCATCACCATCAGCAGTCAGCACAGTTTCTTTGCATCTTTACGGTGTCATTTTACTCAGTTTTGTTTTGTTTTACTTCATTTGTATCTTCTCACCTGGAACTATATCATTCTAGCAAGAGGGACCTGAAGGGATGCTATGACACACACATCTTTCCAAACTCAGGCTGTTGCCTGGTATTAAAAAGCTTCAGCATTTAATCATAAGAAGCAAAAATAGCATTATTCAATCACCTAGAAACATAAAATAATAGAATTAATTTAAAAATAATATTTTTCTATATAAATAGTTTTTAAAACCTATAGCCATACTCACGCAGATAAGGATGTTGTAGCTGACCAGTGTGTTTATATGTGATATTTCCCCAATATTTCATATTGTATGTGAAAGGCCCAACGATTGGCATTATCACAGTCAAAGCCTGCCTTTTCCTACTAATGGACTGGGTCTTTGTCCTTAAAGGGAAATGGTGTTTAGCACATATTTGTTATTTACATTTACAGCTATCCAGAATTTGATGCCAGACTTGTTGGGTTTGCTTGAATTGAACTGAGTGAAATTACACCAACATTTCATTGGTAATAACTGTTTATCAACAACTTTGTTATGTTCTTACTTGTAACACGTTATGCAGTTGTATAGAAAGTATGGAAAGTGTCTGTTACAGTGGCAAAGTTGTCAGTATATGAATCTAGCTGAATCATGTTTTCACAAACACTGCAGACCCAACAATATATGTCAATATGAGAATTAACTGTTGGCTTTCATTGCTTATGTTAAATGAAGATGCTAACAAGCATATAAGAGGCTATAGCTGGAATGACCGATGGAATGTGTGACTTGGACATTAAAGAAGTACCCTTTTTAAGAACAAATATGATCTGCATATGTCAAATTAATGTTGGCTGTGTACTTGATGTTCAAAATTATGTGAAAAATAATGTAATGTTGAAATAACTGGAATGCTAACGAACGGGAACTCATACCTAGGTACCAACATTTAATAGCATTCCTAGTGGCAGTAACAAAGGGGTCATTTGTGTAAAAAAAAGAAAAAATTTAAAATTCTGTTTTCTGAGTAGAAAACAACAAATATCTATTTAGGAAAAGTCAATGAAGTATAGGAGCATAGCACAGACACTGATTATATAATTAAAAATGGAATCACACAATGCCATTGTCGCTGTCCATGGTTTTGTAGCATTAATAAATAATTTAAATTTTAAACTTTGTTTTGTTTTCTCAGACCAGAGGCTTTTATGGTTTTCCTCTCCGATTTTATAATCTGTGCAGGCTGGATGCTTCCCTCTTCAGTTTCAGTCCAGGCAACCAGAAATGGTGAGGCTTACTTTGTTGGTACAGACCTGTAGTGGAAGACATGTTTGGCTTTTGCATTTTTACGGCTTTTGACACTTTTTGATCTTAAAGAACAGACCACAATATCATTACAACATCATTGTCACATGTACATTTTTACTTGTATATGGTAATCAACACACAGCAGATAGCCACTCTCAGATGTAATGATTAGTGATTTTAAGTAATTTATTTAAAAAAACATGTCTTCCTTGCCTGTAAAAACTTTGTTTAATAGCACTCATAAATAAATAAAGTGCTTAATGGTATCAATTTTATTTTCAGCTAGACTCACACTTCTGCAGTAGAAATAATGTGAAATTATTAAGAAAAGAAACTTTTTTAGGTCATGAAACACATTAGATGATGAAATGTTATCAGAACATTATAAGTCATTAAACTATCAGTACACAACAGAAAGCTTATTTTTGAGAATTACAGAAAAGTATTTGCTAACTTTGTTTTATTTTTTTTTAATTTCCTGACTGTAGTGAACTCTCTTAAATCCTCATAATCCAAATATTCTGGTATTTTTTTTTCAATGGAGATAATAGCAAATCCATTCAATCTTTCTTTATAAAATACTGTTAATTATTCTCATGAAAAAGTAAACAAAGAAAAACACGTTTGTCAAAGATTTGTGAAAATAAAAGTAACCCAATGTTAGTTAACCCTAGTGAATGCCTGTAAAATAGTATTGTATTTTACAATCAAGTGAATTAGATGTGAGTGTGCCAGGTTTGCCAGAAAATGTGACAACTGCTTTCACATTAATTAGGGGTAGGAGGAGAATAGGCATTAAACGGATGGGAGGCCCAAGAGGAACAATGGACGGATTGACCAGCATTGTGAAAAGATAACTCTGTGCCCAGTCGGTTCAAAATAATGGATGGATCAGTAGAAGCTGGAACATGGGAGTGGTTGCATCACCCCTGTGCTAGGTAGCAGTGGTCCTTGTACTTGAACTGAGTCAAGACACCAACAGGGGTGCTAGGGAAACGGAGTCTGGAAGTGCAGCCATGTAGGGATCCCTTGGGATCAGTAGAGGGTGCTCTTGAGGGAGGACCACCCTACTTTGTCTATGGCCTGGTAGTGCTTCCTAGAGGAGACAGAATGGCACCGGAAGCATACTCAGGTCTGGCATAAAAGGAAGCCCACACATGGAGGAATCAGAGTCAGGAGGCAGCAGGTAAAGCTCAATAGAGGAGAGAAGGTGGAAGTTTTATTGTGCTCATCATTTACTTATTGTGTTATTGAAGCTGATTCTTAAAGAAAGGTATTTTACTGTGTTTGAGGTTTGAGGCTTTCTGGCGTCACTATGTGGTCACACAAGGTAAAATTCAAATGAAATAAAATGGGGAATTTTATCTTTTGAGTTATTAATCAGGTTTAATGAAACATATACTGAGCATTTTAAAGTACTGAAATTATTGTTACCACTGATTAGTATAAACAAGCAGCTGCGAATAAGTCTCTAACCTCAGCATTGTCAGAAATTAAGCTAACAATATATAGAGCCGAAGGACAGAACAGCAAACCACCCACTTGCCTGTATTCCTCCTCCTGTGTATGAGAGCTACTGTAGCCTTTACAACTGACAGATTTCAGGTAAGAGGTCAAAGCTTGAAAGTATTGTGATGCTGAGCAGAAGTGTAGTGCATTCTGGTAAAGTTAAAAGTGAAGATGGACCATATAATGTTTTATACAGTACATCTGTTTGCAGCTTCAGTTTAGCATTTGAATTTCATAGCAATATGACCTTGAGCTTGCCATGTTTTGAACCACTATATGCTCTGCTAGTGGACAGACAGATAGGTATGTGCACATATTTTGGCATTTGAGAAGGAACAGTGACTGACTTTTATTAGACTTTTTTTAAAAACAGTTCTCTCACTTCAGTTTTTACTTTTAGTTCAGTTGTTGCTTTATTGCAAACATAGAGTGTTTGGTTCAGTTGCTCACTTTCTGACAGGACAGAAGCCAATTCTGGGAATTGCCATCTGAAACTCAATGATGACTGCATGAACCCAACCAGGTTATATAATTCTTTGTATTGCTTAAAATTGGTTATTACTCATGTAAATATGATATTCAACTAAAAGCTTGAAGCTGGTCTATGTCTGATTTACTGATTGCTGTGATTTATGATTCCTTGTCTAGATGTAGCCCCTTATGGGTACAAAGAACACTCTTGTAATGTCTTCTATTGGAGGTAAACTGGGCTGAAGTAAAAGAGAAAAAATAAAAGACAGTCCCCGTTACGATGCAGCCTGCCATTGAAGGTTCCAAAGGTTGAATATAGACAGTGAGACAGATGGTGGCTACAGCTTTCTTTCTATCCTCCATTAGGAAAAGAGGTTAGTTAGTACATTTTGTATTGCGTACATGTCACAGGCGACCTTATAACATGATAAAACATCCTACTAACAATTAAACTAGTTCTGGTGATGAAGACATGAAATGATCTTTTTCAGAAGGTTTTGAGAGATAAAAACCTACTGTGTATTCTTTGATATATGGCGTAAAAATGGAAATTTTATAATTGAATTTTAATATTGTTCAGAAAGTTACAGTAAGTTGCAGTGTCCTGTCTCATAGGGCCAAGCAAGGCCACTCCAACTGCTTCAAATCAACCTTACCACACTACCAAGAAATGGCCTTCTTCTTCATCCACTAATAACTTCTTATGCTAAAGAAACCTCTTTAATGGATATAGAGGCAGGGTGAAGCAGAAAGGACAGATATTTTTTACAAAATCACAAAATTGTAAATTTTTTCTTACAAAGAAATTTATTGATTTGAGTTCATATTGAAATAGCATTTAACAATTTGTAGGGATGGAAATGCAGGTCTAAATGCAAAATACGCCTTACCGAACGATTACTGAGGCCAAGTTCCGAAGAATGCTTCCGAGCAGATCGACTTGGACTACGCAGCAGGGCTAGTCGTACGCTTTCCACATTTTCAGGGGTACGTGCCATTCGTGTAGCCCCCAGCGGTCTTTTGTTCATTAGTGTACCTTGTGTACGAAGTGCTTTAACCCAGCATAGAATAATGTTACGAGCGGGAACAGCTTTATTTCTGTGGATATTGAAATGGCAACGAAACTCACGCTGAACTGCAGTAATAGATTGGTTGTTCTTGATAAAACAGTTGTACGCAAAAATGCAGTGTTCTATCATCCACGGCTCCATGGCTTCTTCTAAAAAGAAAATAAAAAAATGCTAAGACTTCGTGAACCTAACACCACCTACCGCACATCTGTCACTCCACCTAGTGGTGAGTTCTAGCCATTTCAAAGACGTCCATCCTTTCTGCCTCACCCTGTATTTGGCTTAATTTTATACATTTATTGCTTTACCAGCCTAATTTATCAATTTGAAAGTGTGAGTGAACAGAGGCTATCCTGGCAAAATGGGCAAGAAGTAGAACTAACCCTAAATTGGGTGATTATTTTCATCCTTTATGTTTTTTAATTTAATTTATGTTCAAAATGCTATGTGTGACAGAGGAAACACAATACGCACAGTGAAATATGGAGTCAGTAGCTTTCTGCTGCAGGGACGCTTATAATTAGCAAGGACTGAGCATCTTGTTAGATATATGGATAGAGCACAATACTGGAAAATGCTGCACAGGAGCCTGAAAAACTGAAGCTTAGGAGAACATACACCTTTTGGCAGCACTGTGATACCAAACACAGGGCCAAAGCAACAGTAGAAATACTAAATAGTGAGGAAACGAAGTGGCCTCAGTCCCACCGGGAATCTGTAGGAGGATTTGAAAGAAGCAGATCATAAGCAAAGTCTTAGAAACATGGAGGTGCTGGAGCAGTAAGCTAAGTCAGAAAACTAACAGCTTTTGTTGACAATGAAGATGGCTCAATATCTGTGCAAAAAATATTTCCACCTTAGACATTCACTTAGGCTGTTGTCAAATAGCTAATTTCTATTCTTAAGTTTGTCACTAAAGCAAGTGTTAAGTGTCATTTGTAATAAAGTATCATTTGAAATGTTTTAAAGGGTCTAAGTCAAATATAGAAAGCAATTCTTCTCCACTCTTTCTTAATTGCCATGATTTGTATACAGGGAAGTATACCCTAGAGAAAAATAAGTGAAATAATGAAAAAAAATGACAAAAAATACTTTTAAACATGTAAATCTAGGACAAATAATGGTAATATTTCAACACTTTTTTTTTAATGTAACACTTACATTGTGATGTGCGTAAGCGAAGAAAAAAATCTGTTAATTTAAATAATAATAATTAATAGTATTATGAAAGTGCTTTAATTGAAACCCTACAGTCACAGGGCTACAGTGAGATTGAACTTGAGGAACAATGTGAAGTTTGAATCAGAGTACTGAAGTAAGTACCTGGGGGATGCAGTGGTTACAGTTCTTGTACCTCCATATTTTTAATTTAATACCAGTCTTCTTGATCATTCAATTTCTTGTGTGGTTTGCAGTTTCAGAATTTATACTAAAGAGACATTTACTTCTCTCCGAAAGACTGCTACTGCTACCAGTATTTTTTCACAACTGAAATCTATTAAGTTATTCCTTTTTATTTTATTTGAATTCACTTGGATATCAAGAAGTTTGTTATTTATTTTTATTAGCTAGTTACTGTATTAGATAATCAACCATGAGAAACAAATAACAAGGGAGTAAACAATTTCTAAGCTATATATGGCCCTTTTTCAACTACATATGTGTTTATCAAGAACTATTTGGTTTTAATAAAATACTGAAAAAAAATCATATATAGCCAGGACATCTTTCTTTCTCTGTACAACATGACTACAGTACTGTGTTTGAAAATTTACGGCATTTAAAGGTCAAAGCTTAGGGTTTGTATTGAACTTTTCTTTTAAAGTTCTAAATGTGTATGCCTTCTTCTTCTTTCGGCTGCTCCCGTTAGGGGTTGCCACAGTGGATCATCTTCTTCCATATCTTTCTGTCCTCTGCATCTTGTTCTGTTATACCCATCACCTGCATGTCCTCTCTCACCACATCCATAAACCTTCTCTTAGGCCTTCCTTTTTTTCTCTTGGCAGCTCCATCATTCACATCCTTCTCCCAATATACTCAGTATGTCTCCTCTGCTCATGTTCAAACCAACGCAATTTCGCCTCTCTGACTTTGTCTCCCAACCATCCAATTTCAGCTGATTCTCTAATGTACTCATTTCTAATCCTGTCCATCCTTGTCACACCCAATGCAAATCTTAGCATCTTTAACTCTTCTACCTCCAGCTCTGTCTCCTGCTTTCTGGTCAGTGCCACCGTCTCCAACCCATATAACATAGCTGGTTTCACTACTCTCCTATAGACCTTCCCTTTCACTCTTGCTTATACTCGTCTATCACAAATCACTCCTGACACTCTTCTCCACCCATTTCACCCTGCCTGCACTCTCTTTTTCACCTCTCTTCCACAATCCCCATTACTCTGTACTGTTGATCCCAAATATTTAAACTCATCCACCTTCATCAACTGTACTCCTTGCATCCTCACCATTCCACTGACCTCCCTCTCATTTACACACATGTATACCACAACTAAACAACTAAATGTGTATGCCTAATTTTAGGAAATTCTAAGCAGCACTTTATTATTGATATCAGCTTTAAAATTTTGGAATGTTAAATGCTTAAACAGGTTACTTGAAATTCACTTAAAACCTAACCCAGCTCATGAGAGTAACAAGTGCAGCTCGTCCACTAAATGTTATAACAATCAGTTATTTATTCTCAAATTAGTATTTATCACAATATTCTTATACACACAGCTACAAAGACACAAATCTTTCCAAAAAACACTCAAATCATATTCTAGGGTTATCAAAACATGTCCTGTTGAAAACCAAAAATGTATTTATTTTTTTTACTGAAACAATTGTTTCTCAATATACGACATATGGAGAAAGTAAAAATTTGAAAGTCTAAAATGTTCTAAACTGCTCAGTGCATTTTGTTCAATATTCAGTGAAACAGAAAGGTAGACCACTTACAATTTTTAACAAAGCAGACTGATAATACACTGAGCATTTTTTTTATTTGATATACTTTATGAATCCCTGAGGAGAAATTGTCTTTTCACATGACCTTTGGAGGTCAGAGCGCAGGGTCAGCCATTGTACAGCGCCCCTGGAGCAAATTTCAGGTTAATTTCCTTGTCCAATTAAATGACAATTAGATATCAGGTGCACCAAAAAATCTTGTTACTGATATTTAATTTGAATGTAATGGAAATCAGCAGTCACTGTGGACCAATAGCACCAGTTATTTAATTTAATGTTATTAGATGGACTAAAGTACTGGTATTACTAAAAATAATTTATTAATGAGAGCCTAAATTAATCTTTTAAAATGAGCCCTTTACTTAATAACTTGGTTACTTTTTATAGCTGTAGTCAAAATGTGGATACAGAATTAATCCTCCGTATAATATTTTAAAATACATGTGGTTTCTTTTTTATTTTATTAGTACACCAACATAAATTTGTCCTCTGACTTGCTTAATACTGACATGATTTTTTAAAGAAGCTGATTTGCAGAAATGTGTCTATAATTAATCAGTTTCTTCTCTGCAGATCAATAAGGAACCAAGTTCTGACTGAGTCATTGGTTTCAACTCAAACAAAGTCTATGGTGTAGACATCAGGAGGCCCAAACCCGACAGTAGCCAGGTTTCCATCCAAGGAGTTTTTGCAAAAAATATTTAGCGCTTCAAATTTTAGCTGATGGAAATGCTAATTATCGATAAAATGTTGTACATGTCGACATAATATTTTTCCGTTTAACTTTAGCGCATAAATTCCATATCGATACTTCAGATGTCGCAAAAACTACATTGGAAACACTTTTTGTCGGAAAAAAGGGTTTTAACGCAAATAAATGTCACATGATATACATCACGTGCAATCAAAACGAGAATGGCAGAGCGGTTCGCATGGTCTGATGAAGAGACTCGTTATTTCCTCAATTTAATTGAGGAAAACGACATCACCATTATTTTTGATGGAAAACGACAAAGGAATGCTACAACATTTAAGGATCTGGAAAGAAAAATGGCTGCAAATGGCTACACGAAGCCGTGGCATATTCTTCGCAGCAAATGGAAGGTGCTGAAACAGCGTTACCTGGCAGTGAATCGTGACCTTTCACGTAGTGGTTCTCGGGGGAAATTGAAGACGAAGTTTACATTTTTCAATGAAATGGACCGCATACTGGGCCAGAGACCCATGGTGTCTTCGTTTTCTACAAATATCAACAGCTCTGGTAAGTTCTGTAATTTGTTTCATGTAGATTCGCGGAGAGTCCTATATAATGTTATTGCATTTGATGTGACTTGATACGTACATTTTTTAGCTCTAAAACGTTTGAGATTAAGATTAATGTGTGTGTGTATATATATATATATATATAAAACCGCCTTTTAACAGTCTTTTTAAA
>JANRMT010062808.1:36348480-36375795 GCA_026402145.1 Polypterus bichir lapradei | reverse complement strand
TCCCTCAAGGCGTCCCGGCCGGGTCATGGCCCCTGGCATCCCTGACAATATATATATATATTTATATTTATATATATATATATATATATATATAAAACCGCCTTTTAACAGTCTTTTTAAAAAACACTTTGAGATGTGTACAAGCACTAATAAAAAGTTCACTTAAAGACTCACGAATCAACTGGGCTACTTTTCACTTGTGTTAAACAGAGTCCTGTGATCTCTTTGAAGGGCAGGAAAATGAAGATGACTCCAGTGTGTCCACAGGTAAGTCCTAATTAGCAATTTTTTCCCTTTTCCAGTCATTTTTGTCTATTTGAGTGATGGTAATGTTTGGGGGGAAAAAAGCATTGATGATTCAATTTGATATGTTGTATTTACTGTATTGTGCTGAATGTGAATTACATGTTTTATGGAGCTATGGATGTTTAAGTAAAAAAAAAAAAAATAAAGTAAAATAAATTAGGTTGTTTATAGTGTTTTTAAAATGTGAAAACTAACTGAAGTTTCTGGATTTTATAGATCATCCACCAAATGATTCACTCATCCCCTCTGATGGTGGACCAACAAATGATTCAAATACAGAGTCACCCTCCCTGGACCAGTCTGAGAAAACGGCAGAAGATTCTGACCTACCACATCTCTCAAGAATGTGGAGGCGAAGTCAACAACATGGTCCAAAAAAAAAGCAGTTAACTGAGGTGAAAGCTATTTTTCAGGATTTCCTTAATCTGCAGCGGCAGCAAGCAGAGCGAGATCAACAAGTCATTCAGTCAATTACCAGTGTCATCTCTCAAGCTGTACATTGTTTTGAGCGTTGTGCAAATGCTGCAGAAAGGCATGCTCATGCATCTGAGGTGATGGCTGGTTTGAGGCAACCAGAGAGTTTGCACAATCAACCCAGGTGCTCCAATCATCAAGCGTCTCATCTGCCCTACAGTCAAGCAGGCACTTCAACACATTCTTCTTTGAATACATATCCTGATATGCCATTCACCACATACCTAAACTTGGAGTAGGATATTCATGTTATTTTTTGGTTCATATTTAAAAGTAAAACACTATTTTGTAGGTGAAGGTCATGGCTTGTTCATTTAAGTAAAGCATGCAGAGAATGTTTTTAGTTTGTGCTCCTCTGCAGGTACCAGTATCTTAAGTGTTAAAAAAAAAAAAATATATATATATATATATATATATACTCAGCAAAAAAAGAAACGTCCCCTGACTTTCAACTGTTTTTACTTTCAGTAGACTTAATGTGTAAATATTTGTATGAACACTAAAAGAGTCAACACCATAAGACATAAACTAAAAATGTTTCACAATGTGTCCCTGAATGAAGGGAGGCTCAAAATCAAAAGTACCAGTCAGTATCTGGTGTGGCCACCAGCTGCTTGAAGTACTGCAGTGCATCTCCTCCTCATGGACTGGACCAGATTTGTCAGTTCTTGCTGTGAGATGTTACCCCACTCTTCCACCAAGGCACCTGCAAGTTCCTGGACATTTCTGGGGGGAATGGCCCTAGCCCTCACCCTGCGATCCAACAGGTCCCAGACGTGCTCAATGGGATTGAGATCTGGGCTCTTCGCTGGCCATGGCAGAACACTGACATTGCTGTCATGCAGAAACTCACGCACTTTTTGCCACTCCTGTCTGGTCCAGCGAAGGTGGGTTTGAGCCCATAGGTGGCGTTGTTGCTGGTGATGTTTGGTAAGGACCTGCCTTAAAACAGGCCTGCAAGCCCTCAGTCCAGCCTCTCTCAGCCTATTGCGGACAGTCTGAGCACTGATGGAGGGATTGTGTGTTCCTGGTGTGACTCGGGCAGTTGTTGTGGCCATCCTGTACCTGTCACGCAGGTGTGATATTCGGATGTACCGATCCTGTGCAGGTGTTGTTACACGTGGTCTTCCACTGCGAGGATGATCAGCTGTCCTTCCTGTCTCCCTGTAGCGCTGTCTTAGGCGTCTCACAGTGTGGACATGGCAATTTATTGCCCTAGCCACATCAGCAGTCCTCATGCCTCCCTGCAGCATGCCTAATGCACGTTCACGCAGATGAGCAGGGACCCTGGGCATCTTTCTTTGGGTGTTTTTCACAGTCGGTAGACAAGTCTCTTTAGTGTCCTGCGTTTTTAGAACTGTGACCTTAAATGCCTACTTTCTGTAAGCTGTTAAGGTCTTAACGACCATTCCACAGGTGCATGTTAATTAATTGATTATGGTTAATTGAACATGCATGGAAAACATTGTTTTAAACAATTTACAATGAAGATCTGTAAAGTTATTTGGATTTTTAAAACATTATTGTTGAAATACACAGTCCTGAAAAAGGGACGTTTCTTTTTTTGCTGAGTATATATATATATATATTGTGGAAGTTGACCCGGACACAGACAGGCAGACACGTTCATGTCACCCACAAACACGTTTATTTACAAATATATACAAATTATTAAAGTCACTCAGACTCAGTAATGGTCACTAAGACCCCAAATTAGTGCACAAACCCCAAAACACTCAGTCCTGGCCACAATGCCTTTCTTCGGGCCGCCTCCACAGCTCTCCTGAGCTTCATCCTTCCTCCTCCCGACTCCAGCCTCGAATGAAGGGAGACGGCCCCTTTTATACAATCCCCGGATGAGCCCCAGGTGTTCCCGGCATTCCTCTTCTGGCCACGCCCCAGCGTGGCGGAAGTGCCGGCTGTCCTCCCGGCAGCTCTCCGGGCACTGTCCTAATTCTTCCCCCCAGCACTTCTTGGTGTGGCGGAAGTGCTGGGGTAACAGGTCCCCAAGGCATTGGGGCGCCTCCTGGCGGTGACCACGGGCCCCTACAGGGTGGAGCTTCCATGCCCTGTACCCGTGGCCCCCAAAGCAACCAGGAAGGCGACCCCCACGTGATCCAGGGTGGGCACAGACCCACATCCGGTCCCTCATGGCGTCCGGGCCGGGTCATGGCCCCTGGCATCCCTGACACTGCCCCACAGCCAGCGAAGACCACTCGGGGGAAAGAGCGGCCCGTCCCGCAAGGGCAGCGCAGCCCCGAAGCAGGTCCAACTTCAGGATAGCTGTGGTCCGGCCCCGCTCTCCAAGCAGGGACAGGGGCGGAGACATGGCCTGAGCACCACCACTTGGTGCTCCCCTGCGCCTCGCACAGGTTGTGTTCTCCCCTCTTACCGGCACCCCCTCCGAGGCCTCCGCGCCCCTTTGGTCGGAGTCACTCGCTCCCTTGCAGCCTCCTCCAGCCGTGGCGGCATTTGCGCACCAGCCGAGAGATCCTCCCGCAGACGGTCCGACATCTGAGGGCAGGTCCCCAACGAAGGGGCCCCTACTGCTCGCCCGGGGTCCGTCCCTACAAAAGAGAACACAGGGGCAGAACCGCTGCCAAGGCACCCTTCCTGTGCCACGCAGTGGCAGCGTCCCCCCCTCCAATCGGCACCCCGGCACTTGCCTGTTCGGCACCCTCTCCGAGGCTTCCGTGTCCCTCTTACTGGTGGAATCGCCGGCACCGCCTGCGCTCTCTCCGCCGGCCTCAGGGATTCCCTCTGCCCCCGCAGAGGGCGGCCAGCACCCGGACGCGTGCACCCAGCACCGCGTCCCAACCTGTCGGAGGAATCGGCACACAGCCTCTCATTCCCCCTTCCACTCTGGGACGCAATGACGGTTTGAGACTCCTTATCATAAAGAAAGAGCCTCTTTCCCGTCTGCGTCCCTACAGTGCGGCGCGAGACCACAGCCGGCTCGGGGCGGAGGGCGCTAGGACCCGGGGCACTTAGCAGCCCGTGTCCATTCCGCGTCCTCACGGACTCCCCTTTCGCCGCGCATACAGCCCGCTGCGCCGCACCTCCTGTCGGAGGGCTGCTTACTTGAAGCTGATCGTTGGCATCACAGCCATGTTCAGCAGACCCTCCTGCATGCTGTACGGAGTGGGCTGTACTCACCACCTCCGCCGTACCCCTCCGGCTGGAGATTCCAGCGTTGCGCCGTCCCGTTGTCGTTAACGTCTTCAGCGCCGCGAGCGCCTTCCTCTCCAGTACCAGCACTTCAGCCCGGATGGCACGTAGCATCTGCAATACACGCTGCTCCGTGGGCTGAAGGCACGCCTCCAGCTCCGCCAGAGCAGCCGGCAAAGACAGGAAGTTAACCGACGCGGAGCCTACCTGTCTGTCAGCCTCCGACGCCGGCCACTTCCTGTGGGCCTTCTCCTCCGGCCCAATCGGGACTCCCCCCTGCCCGTGATGGACATTCCTTGGACCCGCCTCTCTACGGTCATTGGCGGGCACACAAGACACACCGTCCAATCGCGTGCCTGTCAGGGGGAGGGACTTCTGGTCCGCGGCCATCTTGCCTCCCCTTCTGCGGTGGCGACGTACTCGCCGGCAGCCCTGTTGTTGCCGGCGCCTTCCGAACTGCAGCGTCTCCTCCTCCGCAGCCCTCGCGGCTGCCTCCGTCCTGTCGGAGCCCCGCAGACCGGCATGCGCCCGCCACTGATGCAGATCCGGGAAGTCCGTACCTGAAAAACCAAGAACACACGCGGCCCCAAGGGCCGGCTGCCGTTAGGCAGGGCACTCACCTTCCCGGACTCGTCCAACCGAGGAAACCTCCTCAGCATGGCCTCTCTGGACGCAATGCCGTCCCGGCTGCCTCCAACAGCAGCGTGCTCGTCGGAGACCGCTGCAGTCATGCCATGCACGCCGCCAACTCGCGACAGGGGAAGACGGCTCTCCTGCGGACCCCTGGCGGTCCGTGGGGTTCCTTTACCCCGCGGAGCTGTGTGCACGCAGCACCCGCGGCACGTGTGTGGGAGCACCTGCTGCGCCGGGCCGACCACAAAATACTTATAATTTGGGGGTCCCCGTCTTGAACCAGACGGTTCGTCCCTGTTCGGGCGCCATTGTGGAAGTTGACCCGGACACAGACAGGCAGACACGTTCATGTCACCCACAAACACGTTTATTTACAAATATATACAAATTATTAAAGTCACTCAGACTCAGTAATGGTCACTAAGACCCCAAATTAGTGCACAAACCCCAAAACACTCAGTCCTGGCCACAATGCCTTTCTTCGGGCCGCTTCCACAGCTCTCCTGAGCTTCGTCCTTCCTCCTCCCGACTCCAGCCTCGAATGAAGGGAGACGGCCCCTTTTATACATCCCTGACACTATATATATATATATATATATATATAAAGGCTGCTTTTTTTTTTTTTTTCTTGTATTCAGTAAAAGTAAAATGTTATTCATGACACATGTGACATTGCAACTGTTTTATGTTGTTTATTATCCCAAAACAAATGTTATCTATTTTCAAGTTAATCTATTCTTTTCTACTGTAAAACAAAGGTTTACAACAAGTAGTCTGGTACATTCTACAAGATGTAAATTAAGCTTCTAATGTGTTAAATCTTTATAAAGCAGATGTACAAATTTTGTTACAAATAAAATCAGTAACAGCATGTTGTAGTTTGTGATTTGAAATAATAGTAACAATTTGGTTTTATGGTTCAAATGCCTTTCAAACTTTTCCCATGACAGCCTACTGCCTTTGCAAGTTTGATACATATTGCATTAGAGGGTCCCTGATAATCACAGCTTGTTCAGAAGGTCGTTCATCGCATTGCAAGCGGCTTGGTTGTCTCTCGCCTTCATTACATGAGTCTTCACTAGGTGGTACAAATCGTTGCTTCTCCATCTCACAGATGTTGTGGAGTACACAACACGCTGCCACAACAGTAGGCATGAAAGAGTGGTGAATGTCAGATCGTTTGGCTAGGATGCGCCATCTTCCTTTCAGACGTCCGAAAGTGTGCTCCACCTTAACTCTGGATCCATTCAAGTGAGAGTTGAATGCTTCTTGTTCTTGAGACAAATTGGGACCAGGATAGCCTTTGATGAGCCAATGCATTAGCGGATAGGCTGGGTCTCCAGCTACTAAAAGGGGTACCTGAACTCCCTCCACATCAACTGTAGCCTGGGGGTGTCTCTCAGGATGTCTAAATAATACAAAAACCGCAAAGGTAATTTACTGTGCCAGTCAAAATATTTAATAAACTGTGTTTCATTATCTAAACATTTTTTTCTTATTATTAAATGGCAGATGTTTTAGCATATATGAGAAATTCTCTCTAATATTAACTTTAGTTTTTTTTATTAAACGTCGTTATTTTGTATTAATTCAAATTTCAGTTTTAATTAAAAACCTTAAGGGAAGCAGGTTACAGTACTAATTCAGTTGTTATCGCACAGAGAAGGGATGTTGAAAGGTAGGCTCACCTGTACAGATCCAATGCTGCAAACACAGCTGCATCATGGTCACTTCCAGGAGTGCCAACACAAATGTCACGTATTATGCACCTGTCGTCAACAAGGGCCTGGAGAACAATAGATGGCCACCCTTTGCGATTAATGTAATCACGGTAGCCTTCCGTCGGGGGAAGAATAGGCACATGCGTGCCATCCAGCGCACCGTAAATCTGTGGCACAAGATGCACCAAGGAATTGCAGTATGCAATTTCATTGGCCTCCGCTACAGTCGGAAGTCTGATATAGCGCCGCATTAATTTTTCTTTAATAGCGGTGCACACAGCATAAACACATCGATGGACGGTTGTTTTACTAACTCCGAAAGTTTCTCCAACTACTCTATACTTGGCGCAGGTTGCCAGCTTGTAAAGGGCGATGGCAATCCGCTTTTGGGTTGGAACCGGTGGTCGGTGGCAACCTGTGATGGGCGCAACATCAGGACTGATGAATCCACACAACATCTCAAACGTCGGCCGTGTCATTCGAAAATGTTGCAGCCAGAGATTTTCTGTGAAGTGTCTCTCCACCACCTCCTCCCAGAAGGTCTTATTCCGACGTCTCTCCCATACCCGTGGGTTTTGTCGCACTGGGGTACTTTCTTCGAGCTCCAGGGCTATCAGACAAGCAACTGCTTCATTCTGCCGTCGTCTTCGGATATTCTGTATAATTCCAATTATTTGTGAAATTGAAATAACAGTAAGCTGGCAAATTTCAAAAAAATCTCTGAATAATCTCTCCATTTTTTTGTTTAGTGGAGGGGTGTAACGTGGAAAACGAAAGGTAGATAATTTGTGACATACACAATTATGTATGGAAACGGCTCAAGGGCAGATTTTTTTTTAGCGATACAACAAAATTTATGCGACAGTTCGTTTTTTTGGGGGGGTGACGTCATCACGCACACCATTTTATCGATAAAAAGCCAGTTGGATGGAAACAGGCTGGAGACAGCAAATTTCGCACATTTTTTTTACGTATATTCTATTTGTCGATAACAAAATGTCGCAAAAAACTGGATGGAAACTTGGTTATAGACAGGCGCTAGGCACAAGTCCAGGAACACATTTATTTAGTGGGAAACGCTTTTTAGTCACTCCCACCCGCTCAGCAAAGTACAATAAAACACAACAATACAGAGAGCATTTTGTCATCTTTGGCTTGTCTTTGCCTTTGCGCCCCCATTCCTCCTCTGGCAAGAGTCATCTTCTCCCTTCTAATTCTGGTCCTCTGAATGAGGGTAGGTGGCTCCTGTGATGCTACACCTGGGAGTATTCCAGGTGGCTCATTATCAAGGTCAGGAAGCCCTTCCATCTGTGGCGGAACCCCAAAAAGTAGGGCTTTGCAGCTAACCATGGCGTACTCTACAGAATCCAACAGGGCTGTGCCAAACTACAACTCCCATGGAGCCCTGTGGGAATCTGAGGCACTGCTACAACTCTGGGGGGCTGCCATCTAGCACTCTGGGGAAAGGCAGTGCCCTGTGCATATCTGCTTCTCTGCTTCTTCCTTTAAGAAGGTGTCCTGGCCAAGTATGGGCAATGGCCGTCCATTACAATGCTCATTATAGTCCAAACGGACCAGAGTTTAACATCTTTGGTTTTGATAGTAGAATTTTGTTAGAAATGCCGAGTCAAACAACAAACTATAGCTTAGAACATTAACTCATTTTGAGCAAAGTTGTTGAAAAAAAAATGTGTGATAGAAGAATATCTGTAGGGATGCCTAGATGTTGATCAGGAGAGGTGCTGCCTGCAGCTGCTGTCCATGAAATTCTTGTAACGTTATAATAATGCAGCGTTACAGACCTTTAAAATCAATTCAGAAGATAGGAACTGGACATGGTTTTTGAAAAATTCTGAAACACAGACTTGGATATGCAATTAGTAGTCTTTTTTATGCACAAGTATTTCATTTTATTTTATTTTTTCCTCTACTTTATATGGATGACATTTGCATGTAGTAGTTTATCATTGTCCTGCAAGGGGAATCGAAAACATTTTATACATGTAAATATAATCTGTTTATGATCTTTTCAGTTAAGCTATATTGCACAATGTAATGTACTTTGGTGTGTTCTTCAACATTTCCAATAAAAATGTGTTTGTATTGTTCAGATTTATGCATGAACACAGGAATTAGTTTTAGGGGGTTTAACAATTTTGTTTAGTATTTCTAAGCGTAAACCATTGTACTCATATTATGAAATTATACCACATAATTTATTACCATCTAGAAGACATTTGACAGTTTTGAGATGCACAGTCAATACACCTAGTCTTGGACTATTGGACTATATGTCTGATAAGTCTGAGGAAATGAGACCAATGACCTTGTTACCATCACATAATTATGTGAAATACATGCTACAACTGCCCTATAATCATATTGTGAGATAAAATATAAACATTTTAGGTATAGCATTGTCTATTTCAAAATAAACTATGAAAATCTGCTGGCCAAAGCTGTATTTTTATCAGCTGTTTAAATGTATATAAATCAAGCAATTAGTAAAAAATGTTAAAGTACAGAATGTAGTTGAATATAACACAGTAGTCCTTGTTGAGAGGCAGTCCTGTTTTTCTAAAATTGTACTTAATAATGTAGAAAATAAAAAAGTATAATTTTCAACCATAAATTGTTTTCTACACCCAGCTCAATCAATGGAATGCCTCCTGAAAACTTCACCTGAAACATGTGAAGCTTTTGCAGCATTTTTAAACATAAAATAAACAATATTAGATGTAAAATGATATGTCCCTCAAAAGCCATCCCTGTTAAACCTCTATATGCTCCTTACAGTGAATTAAATTCCCTTACTAAAATAGGTTTACATGCATTGTATAAATTAATTGCTCATCTAAAACCTTCCACTTGTGCCAGGTTCAGATTAACGGTTCCTTTTATTGTCATTGCACTTAGTAAAACAACATCACAGCAATCCTAAAGGTGCATTCACATATAACATAATTAAATTATAATACAATAGCTTAACTAAATATTGCACTTATAGGTATAATACACAAATAAATTGAGTGCAATAATAGAAATAAATAATGTCATTTGCAAAGAATGTAAACATGTACTTGTAGTGCAAGAGTGAATGTTCTTAAATCTGTTTATCTGCGATGTGATGTCCAGGGTGGGAAGGGTCTTTCGTGGTGTTGGCTGCTCTGTTGAGGCAGTAAGAGCTGAAGAGGGCAGTGTACAGCCAATAATTTTCTGGGCAGAGTTTATGATCCTCTGAAGAGATTTCCTGTCTGTTGATGAGCTGCTAGCATACCACATAGAAATGCAGAAGTGGTAAAAGGACACCAGCAGCTTGTCCTTCAGCTTGTTTTTTCTGAGGATCCTCAGGAAAAAGACTCTGATGTGCCTTCTTGATTACCACTGGACCAGAAGATACCTTCTGCAACATGTGTACCCAGAAACTTGAAGGCAGGAACTGTTTCCATAAAATCTCTATTGATATATATTGGGTGGTGGTTTGTGTTGTACCTCCAGAAGTCTATTATTAGTTCTTTTGTTCTGGTAGAGTTTAGGGCGAGGTTGTTCCTTGTAAAAGAAGGAAACAACACAGCATAAAGGGTTGGGGTTTTGGCCCCGTATACTGTAAACCAAAAAAAAAACAGTTCGTTATTATACAGTCATTGAACAACACAAATATCATTCAAGTGCGCGACGCCTTGACGGGCGTCGGCGGCCATTTTTATATAGGAGGGACCGGAAGTGCAGGAATGCTGGGAAGGAGGCGTGAGGGATGACGGGACTGCTGACGTCAGGGAAGATGGCGGAGGAAGGGCGGAAGTGGACGTAGTGCGGTCAGGTTACGATGGTGGAGCGTCTTTTCTCCTGAAAGAAAGAGCAGAAAGGTTAGTACCCCGCCATTCCCTACTGGCGAACGTCCTTCGGATTGATTTCGGATCCGTCCGCGGTCTCCTACTCGCGCATGCGTGACATCCTTCATCCAGTCCCAACAGGCTTTTTCAAAGAAGCACCAATGTGCTAATTGATGGTATACTTAACATAGTTAACTTGTAATTAGGTTACTGGTGTCTTCCCAGAGTCTTTGAAGACTGCAGTAGTTAAAACCCTGCTCAAGAAAAATAACATTGACTCCCCTGTCTTTGGTAACTTTATAGACTTATCTCTAACCTGCCTTTTTAAAGTATTTTTTTAAGCAAATAAACATTCTATTGTTGGTAAGATTTGGTCAGGTTTTAGACCAACTCATAGTACAGAAACTGTACTAGTTAAAGTAGTTAATGACTTGCAGGTAAATACTAACACAGACAACAAAACTGTTCTTGGTCTCTTAGACTTGAGTGTAGCATTTGACACCATTGACCACAGTATTCTTGAAGATCATCATAGCCGATAGGTGGGTCTCTCTGCTAGTGTCTTAAATTGGTTTTAATCTTATGAAACATGCCGATAATTCTTTGTTCGCTGTGATTTTAGTTTGGAGATCCATGATGCCATATACAGTGTACCACAAGAATCTATTCTTGGCTCGCTGTTATTTTCAATCTATATGCTCCCATTAGGCCAGATAATCTCAAAATACAATGTAAACTATCATAGTTAAGCAGATGACATTCAGCTTTAATTTTCTATAGCATCTGATGACCCTGAAGCTCTGTGCCCTCTGATCTAATGCTTTACTTTCATTTCAGAACAGATTAGTAATAATTTCCTCAAGCTAAACAAGGAAAAAGAAGAAATCTTAGTTGCTGGCAAAAATGAAAAAAACTGATGGTCTTAGAAATAAACTTGACCACTTGGAAGTAAAAATTAAGGCAGGATTAAATAAATTAGGCATTATTATGGGTTCTGGCTTAAATTTTAAGATTACACATTATAACTAGGACAATATTTTTAATTTAACGAACACTGCAAAACTCAGATCTCTTATTATATTGCAAGATGGCAAGAAATTAATTTATGCTTTTGTTTTGCAGAGACATGAATTGGAGGTTAGGGGGTGGGCGAGCGAAGTGAGCAGGGGGCAAAGCCCCCTAATATATACAGTGGTGTGAAAAACTATTTGCCCCCTTCCTGATTTCTTATTCTTTTGCATGTTTGTCACACAAAATGTTTCTGATCATCAAGCACATTTAACCATTAGTCAAATATAACACAAGTAAACACAAAATGCAGTTTTTAAATGATGGTTTTTATTATTTAGGGAGAAAAAAAAATCCAAACCTTACTGTGTGAAAAAGTAATTGCCCCTGAACCTAATAACTGGTTGGGCCACCCTTAGCAGCAATAACTGCAATCAAGTGTTTGCGATAACTTGCAATGAGTCTTTTACAGCGCTCTGGAGGAATTTTGGCCCACTCATCTTTGCAGCATTGTTGTAATCCAGCTTTATTTGAGGGTTTTCTAGCATGAACCGCCTTTTTAAGGTCATGCCATAGCATCTCAATTGGATTCAGGTCAGGACTTTGACTAGGCCACTCCAAAGTCTTCATTTTGTTTTTCTTCAGCCATTCAGAGGTGGATTTGCTGGTGTGTTTTGGGTCATTGTCCTGTTGCAGCACCCAAGATCGCTTCAGCTTGAGTTGACGAACAGATGGCCGGACATTTTTTGGTAGACAGTAGAATTCATGGTTCCATCTATCACAGCAAGCCTTCCAGGTCCTGAAGCAGCAAAACAACCCCAGACCATCACACTACCACCACCATATTTTACTGTTGGTATGATGTTCTTTTTCTGCCAGATGTAACGGGACATTTGCCTTCCAAAAAGTTCAACTTTTGTCTCATCAGTCCACAAGGTATTTTCCCAAAAGTCTTGGCAATCATTGAGATGTTTCTTAGCAAAATTGAGATGAGCCCTAATGTTCTTTTTGCTTAACAGTGGTTTGCGTGTTGGAAATCTGCCATGCAGGCCGTTTTTGCCCAGTCTCTTTCTTATGGTGGAGTCGTGAACACTGACCTTAATTGAGGCAAGTGAGGCCTGCAGTTCTTTAGACGTTGTCCTGGGGTCTTTTGTGACCTCTCGGATGAGTCGTCTCTGCGCTCTTGGGGTAATTTTGGTCGGCCGGCCACTCCTGGGAAGGTTCACCACTGTTCCATGTTTTTGCCATTTGTGGATAATGGCTCTCACTGTGGTTCGCTGGAGTCCCAAAGCTTTAGAAATGGCTTTATAACCTTTACCAGACTGATAGATCTCAATTACTTCTGTTCTCATTTGTTCCTGAATTTCTTTGGATCTTGGCATGATGTCTAGCTTTTGAGGTGCTTTTGGTCTACTTCTCTGTGTCAGGCAGCTCCTATTTAAGTGATTTCTTGATTGAAACAGGTGTGGCAGTAATCAGGCCTGGGGGTGGCTACGGAAATTGAACTCAGGTGTGATACACCACAGTTAGGTTATTTTTTAACAAGGGGGCAATTACTTTTTCACACAGGGCCATGTAGGTTTGGATTTTTTTTCTCCCTAAATAATAAAAACCATCATTTAAAAACTGCATGTTGTGTTTACTTGTGTTATATTTGACTAATGGTTACATGTGTTTGATGATCAGAAACATTTTGTGTGACAAACATGCAAAAGAATAAGAAATCAGGAAGGGGGCAAATAGTTTTTCACAGCACTGTAAATATAATAATATATATATATTGTGGTTCATGGTCAACCATTTATCCCGGCCAATACCCCCAGGCCGCCAGAGGTAGCCCTCCCTGCACCGGGGAGATGCCCCGGGTTCCAGCAGAGCATCATGGACTTTGGAGTTTTTATAAACAGCCCTGCTGGATACCATGGGGACCACCAGGAGTCGCTCTAGGGAGGCTTGGGGAGTGCTACATACCCTATAACCAGGAAGTACGTCCTGGTCATATGAGCAGTAGGAATGACGTGCTTCCAGGGTGAAGAAAAGGACTTTGTATCTGACCCGGAAGTGATAGGGAATCTCATGGACTGTATGGTGGATTCGCTTCCGGGTCAGGAGATATAAAAGGACGATGGGAAACCCAGACGAGTGAGCTGAGCTGGGAGGAAGGGTGGCTAAGTGTCTTGGAGTTGGAGGATTGATTATTATTATTGTACTAGCCATGTGCGCCCAACTACGTTGCGCTTGTTAAAGTTGTCTGTGAAGGGCTCCCTGTTTAAACGCGGCTGTTAGTCGTGAACTGGGCCCTTCGTCGCACAGCATTATGATTTTTTATAAGGGAAACAAAATTACAAAAGAAAACCCTTGGACATTGATTCGATAGGAACGGCCTACTTGGAATCACTGTCCGAATAGTAATTATGTGGTGGTGTGGGAACATTTCTGCTTCTGTCCGTTCACAGTCCGTCTCGTTTTCACGACGCTATCGTTTCCTCTCACGATGTCTTCTCAACCTTTCTCCAATCTCGCAGCTTACTCTGTGGCAATCCAAAGAGTAAGGCAATATACATGGAGCAATGGTTATAAAAGGGGGACACATAGGTATCCAGGCTTTTTAAAGCATAAATAGGGATCACTTCACTGACATGTGAGCAAGCCACAGTACAACTGTGAGACGCGCAGCAGTCGCCGGCTACAACGTAGCAATAATAATTTCGGAATGTGCTGCTACGTTGTCATTCATTTTACCCTCTGTCTTTCTTTCACTCATATGTTATGTAGGCCTCAGGAGCTAACCAGCGTAACACTGTCCACCACCCCTTTCGTTATTCCAGCACATTGTTGACACCTGTGAGTAACAACAACGTACTAAACTGGAAGGTGGTCTACGCATGCGTGGAATTTGCGGACAAACAAAGATCAAGATCTAAATGAAGAACTCTTTAGTTAATTTAAAGCACAACAATTTGTTTAGTTTGAATGTCTGTGTTTTGAGGTGTGATTGGCGTACTACAGTCTTCAGTAGTATAAGCCTGGAGGAGATTCTTAATGCAATGCCTATGTTTTAGCTGTCTCTCTACTACCATCTAGTGCTTCTTCTTATAATTCATTCACGGACAAACAAAGATCAAGATCTAAATGAAGATTATATATAGAGATTGGTTATTTATGAGTAGTGTGGAGTGAAGGGTGCTTGGTGCACATAATTATTATAATAAAAAGAAGTATTGGACTTTTACCTGGTGTTTGGCGTGGTACCTGAGGGTTCAAGGGAGCAATAGCGCCCCCTACTGCTACACTGGCGTAGTCGGCAGGATTCTCTGGCCGTCGATTTGGCAGAGGATCTGTTTTATAAAAATTTTGTGGGCAAAAAACCCTAAGAAGGTAGCGTCAAAGCATCCAGAGGTAGAATCGCCACCCTCTACAAAGAGTGCTGAATAGAAAGCTTCATTCAACATCGGTACGTGATTGGGAAGAAATCTGGGAACAAAAATGGGGATCACTCAAAGAAACAGACCCTAGATGATGCCGCGAGTACGTGGACCTACCTGACGGGAAGCGAGGAAGACCGGGCAATGATTGAAGCCAAGAGGGCCCGTGCGTTACGGCAGCGGGATGGCACGAAGAACTACCTATATGAACTTAAAACATGTAGTCAAGGTTCAGAGGTACGTGCCGGAAAAATGCCCGATGCGCCGGGACTTCAATTATTTTTTAGAGGCCTGTCTTCTCGTTTCTGACGACGAGTCGGAGATATACTTCCCACCTAGGCAAGATGGCCGTGATGACAAGGAGTCTGGCCCATCTAGGAGTCGAAAACTGGGGATCCTATTCAACGAGAATAGTCATGTGAACTATCCCGGAGCAGGCTGGGAACACCTAAAGGACTACAATCGATCATATGACCAAGAAGGTCACCTTCCATTCGCCGAAAATGGGCACGTGATCTCCCCAGACGGATTATGGGAAGGAGAAGGTCAACAACAGTCCATAGGTGAGGTCGTCGTTTCCCCGACGGAATCGAGCTTCCTGAATGGGAAGGGGGAGGCAAGCGAAGCAGCGCTAGCCATAAATGAAAGTAAAGAGGGACGGGACATGACTGAACGGTCCGCCGCTAAATTAGAAAAGGCGGATCGCAGTCGGCCAGTGGTGCCACCCCAGCACTCTAAAATGAGAGACTCCAATTCCGAAGAGCCCTTGCGCAGCCGAGCACATGCCAGGAGCGGACATGCTGATTGGCTTCCGGCCAAAAGGTAAGGCGAATGATGATAGTAGCCTGCCTTTGGCCGAATTAAATGACATTATGGGACTGCGGGATCTCGAAAAACTGCTCGAGCCCGTACATAATTTCTTCCAGGTATTGGCGGACGTGAAGAAACGGGTGGAGGAGCTGGGAGCGACGGCCGAAGCGCCGCTGAAAAGGGTACAGGAATACCTACAGTGTTTTGGTCGGGAGTCTCCCGTCATGAATGATAGGGTGGTACAGGTGAGGGGGACCGGTACTGTACAGCATATAGGGACGCAGTGTAATCCGGCCCCGCGATTAATAAGTAGCGGGTGCCAATTCACCACAAGCCCTACAAAGGAATGTGGTGTGATGAAAGAAGGGGCGGGGGAAGCACCGATCGAACCGGAGCAGCTGAAAAGAGCTGTCCCTTGGAGCGATGCGGTGCTGAAGACACCGCCTCCGGTTATAAATAAATCAAAGTGCGTGCAAACAGTGAAAGGGCTCTCTCTCTCCTATAGAGAGACTCAAACTGTAGACAAGCCCAAGAGTAAAAAGGAGATCCCAAGTGAGACCAAGGGGTCTCCTGATAAGATAAAAAGGGGCGCTGATGTAGCATGTGTTTTCAGTCCCACAGAGGGATAAGAACAAGGGGAGTGCGGCGATGTTATGAATGCCGCAGGCTGGGACATGTATGGCGAGATTGCCCTTGGGGGACAGGGGAAAGGAGATCTTATTTGTTTAATATTCCCCCTAGGTTCTCCCAGGAATATGCAGAACATGGTCAAGGCCTGACCAATACAACCTCTTGGAGGAAGAAGTCCTTCGCAGGGCTGGCCGCTTCGAACCCTGGTTCTTCGCTAGGGGGGTAGTACTGTGGTCCATGGCCGGCCATTTATCCCGGCCAATACCCCCAGGCCACCAGAGGGAGCCCTCCCTGCAACGGGGAGATGCCCCAGGTTCCAGCAGAGCATCATGGACCTTGGAGTTTTTATAAACAGCTCTGCTGGATACCATGGGGACCACAAGGAGTCACTGTAGAGAGGTTTGGGGAGTGCTACGTACCCTATAACCCAGAAGTACGTCCTGGTCACATGAGCAGTAGGAATGACGTGCTTCCGGGGTGAAGAAAAGGACTGTATCTGACCCGGAAGTGATAGAGAATCTCATGGACTGTACGGTGGATTCGCTTCCGGGTCAGGAGATATAAAAGGACGATGGGAAACCCAGACGAGTGAGCTGAGCTGGGAGGTAGGGTGGCTAAGTGTCTGGGAGTTGGAGGATTGATTATTATTATTGTATTGGTTATTTATGAGTAGTGTGGAGTGGAGGGTGCTTGCTGCACATAATTATTATAATAAGAAGTATTGGACAGTTACCTGGTGTTTGGCGTGGTACCTGAGGGTTCAAGGGAGCAATAGCGCCCCCTACTGCTACAATATATATATATATATATATATATATATATATATATATATATATATATAAATATATGTATATATATAAACTGCTCAAAAAAACTATAGGAACGCTTTAAAATCACATCAGATCTCAATGGGAAAAAAATCATGCTGGATATCTATACTGATATGAACTGGGTAATGCGTTAGGAACAAAAGGATGCTATATTGTTTGATTGAAATGAAAATTATCAACCTACTGAGGGCTGAATTCAAAGACACCCCGAAAATCAAAGTGAAAAAATGATGCGGCACGATAATCAATTTTGCAGATATTTCATTGCAGCAACTCAAAATCATACTACAGGAAAATGTGCTATATAAATAAATGTGGTTGTTGAATCTCAATTGCTTCATGTGATCAGGCGTACCTAACATGAAAGGTACCAGCTAACCTTATAGCTTCTTTTTTTAAATGAACATAGGAAGAAATGTCACACAATCCAGCAGAGACAGGGAGTTATATACTTCTGGGCAATGGACAGTGTAGAGAGAGACAGTCCACCAAGAACGCTGTCAAGATCACTCGCATGGTGTGCAGGGACTCGCAGGTAGATAAGGCTACATGGCTGACAAGACGCGAGGCACATGGACGGTGGCACCTACCTCCAGGCAGGAAGAGACAGTTTCACCAGTGAGGCACCGTGTGTCCAGCGAGAGAAGGAAGACTCACGAAAGGACAGAGTGAAGCTGGCAGACAAGAAGTGATACGTGCCTAGGTCATCATAGCAAAACAAGGAACCCAGAAGTGAAAAACAATGCAGACTCCATGAGGGAGAGACACTGTCAGGGATTCGACAAGTTAGCAAGACTTCTGTTGGGAAACAAGCTTTTGCTGAAGTGTTTCATTGGGACATTTGGAAGATTAATTGTTGTAAGAAATTGCTGCCTTTTTTTTTATTGTGTGTTTACTCGCTGCCCAATTTAAAGAAAACTGTGTAGTAATATCTTTAAATTTCAAGAGCTCCCAGACTCTTAATAAAACTGGGTGGCATAGTTAGATAGTTCAACTGTGTTTAGGTTAAATTATCTATAAGTGTGACCTAGACGCCTGTCACATTAACATGAAGTAATTTGTTGTATATGTTCGACTTGATTTTATACAAATTATGTTATTTTCTTCCAAAATAATTATAAAAAAAGTTCATTTAAATTTAAATGAGTAAATATCTGAACAGTCAAAAACAAACAATGCAAAATATTTAAAACAATTTTTAATTAACTTTAACACAAATAATAACACAAAACATAAAATACAAGTTAAACATTTATGCCATGGCCATATATTAACCCAGAATTTCTTGGGAATCTGTTTGACCTACTGTTTCTCCACAAGTGCCAGACTCCAGAGGAAATGGATAATCGGAAAAAAGCAAAAGGGAGAAAAATGTATATTTTAGCAGATAACAATAGCTTAACATAAGTGTTTGTTTATTTAATAAATAGTAATTCAGAATATAAGGAGAAACTTACTCAGTTCTGTCTTTTTTCCCTATATTAAATGTTCTGTCTGAATGAAAACTAGCTAAAAACAATAACAATGTTCTTCAACATATAAGCACAAAACTCAAATAGCTTTCTTTTCTAAAGTGCCTACAGGAGTAGTCAATTGTGTTCAAGCATCTTTCAGATAAGTCACATGGAGGGTGCTATATCTGTTATATTTCCATCTTGTATACTATACTACTATTATATACTTATATATACGATTATACTATACATCTGTGCTCCCTGTCTTTTGACCCCATATAAACTGACCTTCTTTACTCTGCTCTGTCAACTATTCTTAGTCATAACTGATGGCACTTCATTCCGCTTTTGATTTTATTAACTGACTTTTTTTGGTAGACTTTGAACCACCATCACATCCAATGCTTGAGAAGATATACATCATGTGATAAGAAATACAAATTGTTTCAGACTCCCTTGCTGATATAAAAGTGATAACAGACATCCCTTTGATTCATTTCTGAGTAATAGTTCATTAGTATGTTGTACTGCAAAATCATGGTAATCACTCGCACTTTACACTTTGCAAAGCAAGACTGTAATATAATCAAGTTACACATGAATGTACAGTAATATTTGTAATATAGTTGTGGTTTGTCACAAAATGAGTCATTTGATTTTTGATTTTTCACTTGTTTTTACATCATATAATGCAACCCAAGTTTCAGATCATGTTTAATTAGATTTATTGCAATAATGTTCATGACATATTGATGGAGTTCAAATATTATCAATGACATCCACATTAATTTCAATGCTTCTTAAATTGTGATTAGTGCTGTAAATTGTCTTGTTACTGTATTTATGCATATAGCACTTAAAATAACATTGCCTGATTAATCTTTATAATTTAGAATGTTTCTGTCTTTGGGCATTTTACTTTTTGCACTCCCCCCATGACCCTGAATTGTCTTAAGTTAAGTGGGTTTGAAAAAGTTATATTATGTTACCTTTGAACCATAGTTGTCAAAACAACTGTTATTTATTCCTTTATATTGGCATTTGAGTTTATTGCCTCTTCTGTTTAATTATCATGTAATTATTCTTTGAGTTAATTACTCCGACAGGTCATTCCCTTGTGTTTTAATAGGTTAATTATGTCTACTTGTTTTCCACTTGTGTGGCTTTATGTAGAGCCCAGTGGGTAGGGCTACCTAATTATACAGATGTGCCATCATTAGGTAAGTCGTGTGACTTACTTTTGTTTTTTTGGTCCCTATCTTGTTGCTTAAACTTTGAGCTCCTGTACTGCCTTGGTTTCCCTTTACCCTGTTAGCCTCATAGATAACTGTTTTGGGGTAAGTTAAATTATTTCTATCTATTTATTGCAGCAAAAATTCAGTGATTAAACCTGTACTAATAAATATACTGTCTGTTTCCTTTCTTAATAATCCTAGCAGAAGTTCACAAGCTTAAATGTTATCCTTGACTTTACATTGACTGGCACAGAAAGCCATCTGAACTTCTCTGCTCATTGGGATGCCTGTTGAACATGGAACTGGTCTGATTATAACATTGCATCTAATCACAAGTTGCTTAAGGCAAGTATTTCTAAGCTGATACTGTTTATTTTTCTAGATGTATTTCTTTTATTGAGTGTTTATGGATCTGTTTTGAAATATTTTGCTAAACAAGCCCATCATGGGCAAATGCATTGATCTTCTAAAAATGCGGTAGAAAGAAAAGCAGTTTTTAATCTGTGCCAGTGGTTCTCAAACTTGGTCCTGCAATAACCATGACTTCTAGTTTTTGTTTTAAATAATTGTCAGAAACTTGTGCTCCCCATCAATTCAAGTCCTATATTTGTTTTCAAAAGTGGGTGGATTATTGTGCTGTGTCGTCAAAACCTTTAGCATACAGGACTCTCCTTGCTCTTTATTTTATTTTGCTTTTATATTGATATTGTTTTATTCCATTAATGGCCTTTCATCAGTTAGAAGGTAAACATACGTGGGTCATACGTGGCTCCTAAAAACCTAAGATGGTTAGAAAATTTAATAAAGTAATGCAAGCTAAATCTGTATGTAAAATATGTGTATTATTTTTGCTATTTTTATATACGTGTTAAGTACATTGAGATTGTCTTTCTAGGGAAAATAAAAGAAGGATTTTGCAAATGGAAGCTGTCACGATACATGGCAGGCAACAATAAAGTTTTGGAATTAGGATAAGAGCCTAATACCAGGAGACAAAAATAAATGAGCCACAGTCCAGAACCACAAATCAAAGTTGTAGGTTTTATATTTTAAAAAAAAAGTCTTTCTTCTGTGGTGTTATTGGAAGCACCTTTTAGCTTACTCCAATGTTAAAGTAGGTAGTAAAAGGATGGAAATTGCAGAGACACAGTCAGGGACAATGAAAAGGTTGAGAATACCAGAGAGAATTTTAAAATACAAATATATATGAAATGAAGATCAAAGTAAATAAAAAGGTCCTATCACTATTTTAAATCATTTTTTTTCCCAAAAGAAAAACCACAAGATGCCAGTTTTTAATTTCAAAGTGAATCCAATTCATGGATAAAATCCTTCCCTTGCTGCCATTTTAAATGAAGGGTCCATGATGAACTTGAGCGTAAATACAACATTCATTCATGATACTAGTAATGGGTTGCATCAGCATAAACATGGTTAGGACTATGAAGAACTAGCACAGCAAAACAATCAAGAAGATGGTGCTATAGTGATATCACTGTCATAACAACAAAATATATTGAAGAGTGCCAAATAACTCCATAAATATGCAAATGGTGGGAAACTGGAATCCCATACTTGAATTACATCAAATATATTGATTTTTGGTTAATTGCTGGTGACAATGTTTGCATGCTCATTACTGTTTTGGGCATTCTAAAGTTGTGTATGATTTTTGAATGAAAATGGTGGTGCCAATTTCTCTTTTTGTTATGGTCATCACCATTTAGTGATCTTTATTTATCTTTAGCAGTTACATGTGTTGCTGGTCATGTGCCCATTCCTGTGACATACTAAGAATAATTTGGTATTTATACAAGTTATTTTTGAATAGTATTCTTTCATTAGAGTGTCTTTTATTTATTATTTTCATTGTAATAGCATTGAGGGCATCTTAAGATGGTTGCACAATGCGTTTGTTATCCCAGCTTTCACAGAAATCATTAACTCCTTTGAGTTTGACTTTCTAAAAAATTTTAGGGGTCAATTGTCTACTTTGGTTTTGATTGGTACATTGTTTTCTTGATCTTGACTTTTTTTGTTTGTGTTTTTGTTTTGAAATTACTGACAGATGGATTAGACTTCCTGTGTATTGATTGCCTGTTATTATGACTCTGTCACAATAGAAAGTTTTCTGTGGGGAGAAAAAAAAAACGCAATAAAAGAAATGATAATTAAGTGATAATGAAGCAAGCTAATGTGAAGTCCATTTAGAAATATTACTTAACTCTGACTTTTTGCTTTGACATTCCTCTCTCTCTGTCTCTCAGTACTTCAGTATTCTGATCCTGCTTGGCTTGATCAATCTTTTTTAATCTTGCCATTCCTTAATACACTGCAGATTTAGTTTGTTTCTACAACAACAACAACATTTATTTATATAGCACATATTCATACAAACAGTAGCTCAAAGTGCTTTACATAATAAAGAATAGAAAAATAAAAAACACAATATGAAAACAAAATAAATCAGCATTAATTAACATCGAATAAGAGTAAGGTCCAATGGCCAGGGGGGACAGAAAAAACAAAATAAAAACTCCAGACGGCTGGAGAAAAAAAAATAAAATCTGTAGGGATTCCAGACCATGAGACCGCCCAGTCCCCTATGGTTCTAAGAACCATATAAAGACCACATATTATGCATTTTGTTTTTTGCAATACTTCTTTTGGCTATTATGCATGTTCCATTGCTATTTTAACTCTAAGACAGTGAAGAATAAAATAAGTAAAGTTAAAAGTGTAATTTTGTTAACTTTAATTTCAACAAGCTACATGCCTACCATCTGCCTTTGGCAAATGCAAAAATACAAACATTCAATCAAATGCCGAATGTAACCAGGCTCAAGCAATCCACAGCAAGTATTGGACTGGGAATAAAGTGGGAATAAATACACACACACACACACACACGGTAAGAGGCAGCAGAATTATTTCCTGAAGGTATACTTGTAAATATGACAAAACTGCTATTTCCTTCCTCTAATTTTTACAAAAATCTAGAGTGATATTAATTCTCATTCCAGCAGAGTATCAGCAACCTCAAGAGGAGAAGAAAGGTACATGGAAGGAAAGTCAGAAAAATTGATTCTCTTTAAGAATATGGGTGTCAGATTCAGCATAAGACTCCAGCTGTCCTGAAAATTTTTGTTTTAATGAGGAACCTTGGATTGGTAAGTTGATGAGAAACATAATACAAACAAAATTCACTTGGTGAAACATTGCCTTTCCCAGAAAGGTTGTATGGCCTGCTGTACTGGGTTGTGTAATGTGAGGCTCAGACACATCAGCCAGTTGTTCTGGGATCTAGTAAAGGAGAATATGAGGAACACTTGAATTCCATCTGAAATTGCAACCTGGGGGTGAAACTGGGGTCCTAAGAGTTATATGCAGATGCAGTGCAGATCTTATAGGATTTGTTAAAGAAGCCTGTGTACGTACTTTGTAGAAAAGCTGCAAAGTTGGTCAAGTTGCTTGTAAGACATCAGCTGGGGGAAAAAAGAAAAATGCTATTAAGAAAAGTATTCAAGGGAACAAATGATGCCATGCAAGCAGTTTCCACAGGGAAAACCGGGAGATTTCCCTGTAATTTAATAGGTGGGAAGAATTTGTGCATGGAAACCTCAATTCACTTTGAGAATGAAAATCATAATCCTGTAAACACAAGAACAGATCTTCAAACATTCCAAATGGTAGAAATTCACAAGTATGGGGCCACCATTTTATTCTAGTGGAACAAAAAACAAAATTCTAGCTGATCAGTGTTTTAGCATGGTGCAATAATATCACTAATTGTGCACTGAAAAAATAGGCAACATTGCCAAGAACATGAACATTAGCCCATCATGCAGGAAATGTGGAATGTAAAAGGGAACCTTTTGCATTCTACTCATTTGAGTCTTTTTATTTTAGTAAAGTGTCCATGTTTTAATTGTCCTCTGAGCAGCATACTGTGTGCATAGCAATTTTTCATGTAGTGTTTGAAATTCACTTTTTCTTTTCTTCTCCCTCTCTCCAATTCATATTTTGCTCAAACAGTCTGATTTTTATCCTATGTTATCAGTACAGAAGATGTACATTCTAATTTCCCTTTCCTGAACTGTAGACAGAATACTGTGGTTGAAATAGTGAGGAGGTGACAAAAGAAATTTATTGAAACAGAAAGCAATGTTGTATCACTACTCAAAAATAAAAGGGCAATTTTTTGAGCTTTTTGTGTTCCAACATGTGAATTTAAAATTAAAGTCTTTGCCTCTGCATTAGACAGAGAGCCCCCACCCCCCACTATAAAAATGATGCTTACCTTAAAATAGTGAAAGGCAACCTTTTTAGAGTTGTGGCGTACTAAGTCCAAAAATTTTATTTCGCGGCACACCTGAGGGACTGCCCATAAAGTCGTGACAACACAATCTATGGACAATCGGCAATAAAAACAGTTAATTTTACAAGTTTGAAAGACATTTTATTAATAAAGGAATCAAAGGATAAATCTTTAATTAATGTGAACATTGAGATTGTTTTTCAGCACATATGAGATTGATGCGAGGATCAATTTTCGAAAGCCAGACGCGCATTTCCTTGTCGATCATTTGAAGTGTCTCGCGTTTCTTAGACTTCATTTCCGTTAGTGTTTCGTTATCTGTTTTTCCAACATAAAATATTTTTTTTAAACATTATCTTTTTAATCAACCAAAAGTTCAAAAACACTAGCAATTTTAAGTATTTTACAAAAGTTTTCGCGGCGCCCCTAGAAAATTTGCCTGACAATGCCTTAAAATCTATAGCTGGCTTTGCAAAAAGCAGAAAAAATTGCTCATAAGGCTGTTGCTTATTGTTGAGACTGCAAGTCACTCTAATGTGAGATTGACACACACATGCATAAAAGATTTGCAAAAATTCCCAGAATTGTTAAAAAAAAACAACTTTACTGTACAAATTTCAAAAACTCCTTTTTATTCACCTTCACAAGATTTTCCTTGAGATGCAATACACTTGTCCAAGTGCTCCTGTTATTCCTGTTCACATTTCTGTTACTTTTGTTACTGTGTTTAGAGCCTCTGCAGTGTTTTTCTGTATTTCTTCAATAAAGACAACAACCAAGTCAGAGGGAGGAAGATCTGGTGAATACGGGGGCTGCAAAGCAACAACCACATTGGTTTCTGATCAAAAACTCTGGTTGATAAAACAGTGTGTGAAGCTGTGTTGTCATAGTGCAGACTTCAACTTTGGGTGAAACTGCTCAGTGCTCCATCCCCAATGCTTTCCTGTAGACACCACAGCAATTCAATGTAATGTCAGATTAACAGTCTGTTAATGAGGAACAAACCCTTTCATGAACAAGTCGGTAAGTATCAAAAAATGTGATCATCACTGTCTCCTGAAAATCTGCCCCGGTGGCATGGAGAAAAAAAACTGAAGTCACCTGTGTCATTGTAGTCAATGCCAAAAATGCATGCTCGATCAACTCCCCTCCTCGAGGTGGACTGACTAACTATACATCATGTGTAGACACATGATAATGAGCTGCATATTTAATAACTACAACTTTCTCCTCTGCTATTGACAGATTCTAGGAGTCTTTGGATCTCTCCCTTCTATATAGTAAATAATTTGGCTGCAGGTTTTTGTTCCAACCAGATTCATAATCAATGAAAACACCTGATAACACTGATCTCATTTAATTAGCTGGTATTATTTTTCTTTTATTCTACATTCAGAAAAGCACAACAGCAGGATTTTTACATTCATAAGACATTTAGAAATATTTCAGCCTTTGCTATAGATTTAAATGCTTAACTCTCTTTTGTTGATTTCATTACATTTTGCCCTTTCCCTGTGCAGTTTTTCCCCTTCGTTGTATCTTATTGATGAAATTAAAAATGAGCAGAGCAGACACACTGGCAAACAACACTAAATAATCAAAGGCTACAACTACTTTAGCATTAGACCCACTAATTAGTAAATAATGCATTAATTAAACAATTAGTGCACATAGAAAAGTAGAATGAAAATCAAGATGAAAATATTGTTAAAAAGAAAAAATACATTATTCCCATATAGCTGCTTGGTACATTTTAATATATATATTTAATATATATATTTAATATATATATATATGGAAGAGAAGGGGCCTCATGTATAAACGGTGCGCATGCACAGAAATGTTGCGTAAGAATGTTTCCACGTTCAAATCGCGATCTATAAAACCTACACTTGGCGTAAAGCCACGCATTTTTCCATGGTACCTCATATCCTGTCGTACGCAAGTTCTCCGCTCGGTTTTGCAGACTGGCAGCACTCAGCGTAAAAGCAGTGCTACTGTTCCTGTGTGGTTACCCTTTATTTCTTAGAACCGCATTCCTGACGCGGCTTTATAAATAAACTGAAACTAACCGCATATTGTTTATTAGTGTAATGCATCTGATTGTAATTAACATGTAACAATATAATGGCCCAGGGAATAGCCGTAGTATTCCAAATACTATAACTGCTTTAGCGTTGTTACTCTCACTGCACCATCTTCTTCTTCTTCTTCTTTCAGCTCCTCCCGTTAAGAGTTGCCACAGCAGATCATCTTTTTCCATATTACTCTCACTGCACCACTCGGAGTATTTATATCACTGCATCTAATTGGGGAATCACAGCAGCAGCTGATCGGAAAGAGAATTATTGGTATACAGTATCAAGCACACGCTGCCTCAGCCACGGCAAAATGTTTCAAAGCCTTTCCTGTACGGACCTCACAGTTCAGAAACAGTTACATCCCAAGAACTATAAACGCACTCAATCAATTGCTCCTTGTAGAACTGTTTGTACTTATAAGTACAATTACCCTACTGTAAACTTGCACTACAGTTATAATATTGCACAACCTGCGCCACTTTATAAAGTGCGTATTTACATATGATGATGATATCATTTTTAAGATGAAATTCAGCAAAATATGTTGATTATATTATACAGATAAAACTTTAACTTCATTTAAATAATCTGTATTGTTAATAATTAAACATGTGAGGACACGGTGCCGCAGCGCAAGCAAGTTCACATATTGTTCCCTGCCTTGCGCTGTATATTTGCTGAGGCTGGCGTGACACTGGAAGGATAGACGGATAAAATAATTAAACACGTACTATGAAGATATTTCAGTGTTCCTTAAAAGTTTTGAAGAATCGTTGTTGTAAGCTTACAGATGGCTTAACGTCTACTACAGAGCTGATTGTGTGGTGATTGGGTATTTGGGGAAAGAAAAGTAAGGACAGGAATTGGAGGTTAGTACGTTTGAAAGAGACAGTACTGCTACAATAAATTATTTCATTGAAGGTCACGCATGGCGCAGCAGCATCTTGAGTGAGCCATGAACAATCACTGCGCCATCGTGTTACCATGTTTAATAACATGCTTTCATTCCAATCATCATGAAAATATCACATATACATCTCAGTATTTTAATTATTCAGAGAGCTATAATATCACGAATTTAATGGATTCTGTGTCCTGTCGGAGAAAGAGAAAGAACGGAAGCACATAGTGATTCACACACATAGAGCACATTGAAGATCAAATACTAAACAAAGCATTTAACATACTACTTTAGTTACGATGGGATTTAAGAAACTAGTAAATTAAATGATTTTAAGATGAGTTAAATAAGTTTATTACTTCATTATTATTTATAACTAGCAAAATACCCGCGCTTCGCAGCGGCGAAGTACTGCCTTAAAATTTTTATTAAGAAGAAAATTAAACCTTTTTAAACTGAGGGAAAATATACCAATAATTATTTGTTAA
>JANRMT010062808.1:36325789-36343480 GCA_026402145.1 Polypterus bichir lapradei | reverse complement strand
GTGTGAAGCACCTTAATATTATTTTGCCGCAATGTAGAAAAGGGGTCCCGTGTTTGCACTTGTCTGGGCTATAGCTCAGGGGGAGGATGAAAAAAATTAAAAGTGCTCACTTTGACTTAAGGCAGAATCGCAGTCAGCGTCTCAAAGGCCGGCACAGCTATGCGTGCGCGCCGGCTGCTCGACTTTTGCTGGGCAGGAGACGGCACTTTTTGCAGACACGTTCACGATATCAAAAGTCTCCGCGCTCTTTGGAGGTCATTCATATATATATATATATATATATATAGCAAAATACCCGCGCCTCGCAGTGGAGAAGTAGTGTGTTTAAGAAGTAATAAAAAAGAAAAGGAAACATTTTAATAACGTAACATGATTGACATTGTCATGAGTGTTGCTGTCATATATATGCCTGCTTAAATAAGTCACCCTCGCTTCGCTCTTACTTTTTTACCGTTCATTTAATCATGGCTAGTGGCGGAAAAATTATAAAGTGGAAGGAGGATTACACTGAGTATGGCTTTACCAAAACAATTATTGATGGCGAATCGATTATTCATAAAGCTTGAATTGGTGATCTGTTTTTCTGTGTTAACCTCATATTTTTTCATACTTCTTCTCAAACCAAGGTGGTGCGAGGCTAAAATAATTCGGGATGCGCTGATCAATGTAATCGGTGTACCAGGAAATCATGCATTGACAAAAGTTCCCCTTTGATTGTAATGCAAAGTGTGATTAAATACATTATTTTTTAACGCGTTATGGAGCACATGCATCGAAGCTTCTCAGCTGTGCTTGTGCTAAGAAAAGGAAAGATTTTAAAAATAACATAACACGATTGGCAATGTAACCTTTTGTAAGTAGTGCCTGGAGGATTCAGTGTGGAGAAACTCTAGAGACAGCGTGTGTATTAATTTGTGGATTTTTCTGTGAATATTTGGTGGCAGTGTGACGAAGTTGCTTCGGAAGACGGCGTTAGCCGCGGAGCTCAGCTCAGAGCGAAATGAGGTAAATGGGAGGGGATATGATGACGTGACTCCCCCACCCGCCTTAACTGTCAATCCCCCACAAACACAGTCTCTCGGAATTTGCATAAGCACACCCCTTCACCTGCAATTTTAACTTAGTTAAAAAGTGATCAAAACTCTCATTTATATCCTGCGTCCTCTCATTAAACTTGTATCCCGCATTACCCGTGGGCATGAGCGGTAGCCTGTCTATGAACTTAATTTAAAGTTTAGGTTTACACCTTGCTTTCTTTCCGAAGTAGCAGCACTCATGAGTATGGTAGTATATGTCACTCGCTCGCTTCTTATTGTTTCGCTGCCTTCTCAATTATATAATGCATGTTTACTTCAGCGCTTTTTGGAGGTCTTCCTGGTTTTCTACACACTGCGTTGACAGTCAGTTCACGTGATTACGTGGGAGGCGTGATGATGTCACACGAAACTCCGCCCCCACTGCTTTCGTGCTCAACTCCATTACAGTATATGCAGAAAAATAGCTTCCAGTTATGACCATTACGCGTAGAATTTCGAAATGAAACCCGCCCAACTTTTGCAAGTAAGCTGTAAGGAATGAGCCTGCCAAATTTCAGCCTTCTACCTACACGGGAACTTGGAGAATTAGTGAGTGAGTGAGTGAGTCAGTCAGTCAGTCAGTCAGTCAGTGAGTCAGTCAGTCAGTCAGTCAGTCAGTCAGTGAGGGCTTTGCCTTTTATTAGTATAGATGACAAAATAAACTACATTATTAAAGTGGAAATTTCGATATTAAAGTTGACATTTCGTGCTTTTTTTCCCACTGTGTGCCTATTTTTTTTTGTCTGTACCCTAATAAGCTCAGATGGTGGACTACGACTCGCCTTTTCATGGCGACTTTGATATGTGACTTCATTTTTATTTTGGCACTATGCGACTTTGTGAACTTGAGCTTTCGAGTTTCTCCGACACTCTGTATCACTTAATCAAGTTCTTTTTGTTGTTTATACCACTGCTTAAACCAACAAATAGTATGTTTTTTCTTGCCTCCACTTAGTATTCGCTGAAATTCTTCTATTTCCCCCGTGCTTTTGCCATTGCCTTTTCACAGAATGCTGAGCTTAAGGGCTATTTATATTGATTTGCATATTCAAAGAGGCGTAATTCTGGTAGGAACTGGGGCAGGACAGAAGGTGCGTGCACGTGTGTTACTTTTCACGCTGACCGGGATTTATGTAGCAGAAGAATGTGGAAGTTGGTGTTCGCACAGATTTATGCATCTGGATTTTTTGTGTGCGTACGCACATTTCGGCTTTTGTGCTTACGTCATGTTATAGTGCAAATTCTACGCACGGCGTTATGCATGAGGCCCAAGGTCTGTGATACGGTTTGCATATTTGCAGCAGGAAATCCACAAAAGGAGAAATTGAATCATGTATCATAAAGCAGTTTTTATTCCTGAGCTTTCAGGCCCTGCCAGGGACCTTCATCAGAGGATAATGCTTAGACTTACAAGAATCAAAGGCAATATATAGAAAAAATTACGTTGGAGGGGGGAGGTGGTATTGGTTGTAAAGTTTTTTTTTATTATGAACATGTTCTTCTTAAGTTTGCATATGCTGGATTTATGTCCAAGTGTCTGTTGATGGCGTTCTCATTTAATAGCCAAGATTCGGCCAGCTCTCTGGTACTTTTAGTACTGGCCTTAAATCTTAATTGTAAATTGTACCAGATAAATGTATGTCCTGTTGATTTAGTATGTGTATAGATTAGTGATCGTGAGTCCTTTCTTCTGACGGCGTTGCGATGTTCCTGTATACTTGTTGCGATTCTTTTTGATGTTTGTCCTATGTATACCGCTGGGCAAGAAATGCATGGAATGCTATAAACTGCGTTTCGTGTTTCTGCTGTCGATTTTTTGTTTTTAGCATTAAAGAGGACCATGCACGGATTGTTTGTGGGTTTGTGTGCTATTCTAACACCTGACTTGGCCAGGATACGCGCTGCACCTTCAGACACCTTGTGGTG
The DNA here is from genome assembly GCA_026402145.1 of Polypterus bichir lapradei. Classification (NCBI taxonomy): domain Eukaryota; kingdom Metazoa; phylum Chordata; class Cladistia; order Polypteriformes; family Polypteridae; genus Polypterus; species Polypterus bichir. The sequence continues at coordinate 36,340,478 of JANRMT010062808.1, read as the reverse complement.
ATAAGGACTTTATCAGGACTTCTAGCAGAACTAGTAATGCAGCTATCTGGGGCTGAAAGCTCAGGAATAAAAACTACTTTATGATACGTGATTCATTTTCTCCCTTTGTGGATCTCCAGCTGCATATATATATATATATATATATATGTATATATATATATATAATCTATATATGTGTGTGTGTGTGTGTGTAAATATATATATATATATATGTATTTATTTATTTATACAATATATATTGATATATACTAGCCATGTGCGCCCAACTACGTTGCTCGTGCTAAAGTTGTCTGTGAAGGGCTCCCTGTTTAAACATGGCTGCCAGTCGTGAACTGGGCCCTTCGTCGCACAGCATTATGATTTTTTATAAGGGAAACAAAATCACAAAAGAAAACCCTTGGATATTGATTCGATAGGAACGGCCTACTCGGAATCACTTTCCGAATAGTAATTATGTGGTGGTGTAGGAGCATTTCTGCTTCTGTCCGTTCACAGTCCGTCTCGTTTTCACTACGCTGTTGTTTCCTCTCACAATCTCTTCTCAACCTTTCTCCAATCTTGCAGGTTGCTTTGTCGCAATCCAAAGAGTAAGGCAATATACACGGAGCAATGGTTATAAAAGGGGGACACATTGGTATCCAGGCTCTTTAAAGTATAAATAGGGATCACTTCACTGACATGTGAGCAAGCCATGGTACAACTGTGAGACGCACGCGCAGCACTCGCTGGCTACAACATAACAATAATAATTTCCGGAACATGCAGTTACGTTGTCATTCATTTTACCCACTATCTTTCTTTCATTCATATGTTACGTAGGCACGTACCTTTTATCTTCGGCAATCTCATTCTCTAACCAGACCTCAGGAGCTAACCAGCGTAACACTGTCCACCACCCCTTTCGTTATTCCAGGAACATTGTTGACATCCGTGAGTAACAACAACGTACTAAACTGGAAGGTGGTCTACGCATGTGTGGAATTCGCGGACAAACAAAGATCAAGATCTAAATGAAGATCTCTTTAGTTAATTTAAAGCACAACAATTTGTTTAGTTTGAATGTCTGTGTTTTGAGATGTGACTGGAGTACTACAGTCTTCAGCAGTATAAGCCTGGAGGAGATTCTTAATGCAATGCCTATGTTTTAGCTGTCTCTCTACTGCCATCTAGTGCTTCTTCTAATTCATTCGCAGACAAACAAAGATCAAGATCCAAATGAAGATTATATATAGATATATATTTATATTCTACAGCATTTTTAGGACCTTATTGTGGTACCAACACATGAGCAGTCTTATCCGTTTTCTTATTTTTTTCTTGCCACAGCTGTATTCATGCCACTTGTGTCCTATTTGTACAGTATATATCTATTTCCTATTTAAATGTAAATAATGACATTTGCACAAAAAAATTTAATTTACACCTTATGCTGGTTTGTATTTTTTATGTAGGAAGCCAGGATTTGGTATATCATGCCAGAGCAGCTGTGATCATAAACATAGCCAGGAAGAGTTCAGTCTGTGTGATAAAAGCAATGCATTTTTAAAGTGAAGTGGTCAACAAAAGTAAAAGACAACGTTGTCATTTTAATGGGCATAATACAGAGACACCAGGAAAAAGATACCAGCGGAAAATGTAATGGTGTACTCTATCTTTCAAACCTGGTGCAGCCTACTGTCTCTTGTAGTCATCCAAAACAACCAATTGCATGTTCCTGAGTGTGATACACGAAAATGTTCTCGGTCTGGTCATGGCATGTAATGCATCTTTTGAAAGCTTGGAATTTTTAATGCTTTTTAGGTTTTTAGATATACATGCTTTAGAAAATCTACAGAAACATTGCACACAGTTTTTGTGTTAAACTATCTTGTAGGTTGCTTGCACAACAAAAATGTTGTGTCAATACAATTTTTTTTTCTTCACATGTTGCTTCCTGCAAGTCAGAACTGACCCTCTTGTGTTTATAATAAAAAAGAAATTGCTTTAGCATAGATCTTCTCAATTTCTCTTATACAGATTTTGTAAAAGGAACATTTTTGAACTGGAAATATATAATAAAAAATACTTAAAATAGAAATTGGCTGACAAGCACAGTGTAAGGATATAAAGAAACTTAATTTTACCCAAGCTTAGTGCAAAAATCTACAGTATAAATAAATTATTACTAACAATTTGATCTGTAATAAAAGTAGAATTTTAAAGCATGTTGACATTCTGTGTCCCATATTCCCATAGTATCTAATTTATACCTGGTGATTTTGATACATAAATGTAACTGTGCACTGCCTATGACATTTGACCTTCTAACAATATTTTATGAATAGTGTATGTGATTAGTAACTAACTCCTTTTGGTTTATCCTCCTCCTTTTCTTGTTGCGCATTAATATTAAAAGAACTCCATTCAATTAGTTGCTGTATTTTTAATTTGTAGCTGTACTTTTGTAAGTTGTGAACTTGAGGTGCTTGTATTATTCTTATTACCCGTAGGGTACCTTTCTCTTCTGTAGACTGAAACTGACTGACAATTCTGAGACTGACAATTGTGCAAAGCAGGTTTTTTTTTCTCTTCTCAATCTGTAGGCATCCCATGTTTATCTATTTATTAATTTCTTCAAATCTTCGCCTAGACACTGTCTGTCTGTGGGGTTTCATCTCACATCACAAGCTTGTGTGTTAGGATAATAAGAGACTTTGCATGTTTACCAATTTGTGTCCAGTGCACCTAGGATAGGTTCCACCCTCTTTTGACTTCACTGGATTATAACATGGATGAACTATGGGGAAAAAATACTGATTATTTGATTGATAGACTGGTGAACACTGTTTTGATATTATAAAAATAGTCTTCAAGTATAATGAAAGGATGATTTCAAAACACAAAAATGAACATAAAATACTTTTTTTAATGATTTAAAATTATCTCTAACAGTTACAAGTAAGGTGTAAACATAACAAAAATAGCTAATGGTAGCAGGTTGATTATTTTACAATAGAATTGGTTAAACTGAATTCAAAATATTTAGCTGAAAGCAAGGATTCACTTAAAGTTTTCAATATAAGGAGTATATAGTTTGCTTGTTCAGGGTTGGTTCCTGCCTTGTGTGTCATGCTACGGGGTATTATGAACATCCTAGAGAATGCCTGTGTTCGTAACAGTTGGGCTGCAAAAAGGTACAGAAGATGAAATATTACAGAGAGGTGAGACAGAATAGTTGCCTAAAAGTAAACAAAAAGGCCTTCCAAAATTGTTTAGCCAAACTAAAAGCAAAGCCAAAATCAAATTGGAAAATAGTATAATTTTGCAAATGATGTACTAGCTTAAACGTATTGCCCCTAACTCACTTTAGGAAATACACTAGTTTGTTGCCTGTTAATAAGAAAATTACTCAGTCCTATGATATCATACCTGAACATGTGCTGCCATATTAAAGAGACAAGTACTGTATGGTGAAAAGCATGTAAAATGTTTTCCAGGTCACATGACTGGCAATGGATGTAGCATCCATAAACAACATGGGTGCAGTCATGCAAGGATAGTCACAATATGGTGGTGAACATGCAAAAAAACAGAACACAAAATGGCAGAGCTAGAATGATAAACTTAATAAAACCTACAAATGAAACAAATTAGTTAACATGTCAAAAATACGGTACCATTTAAAAGTCTCTGAATTTTTATTACAAGATTTTAAAGCAAGGTAGTACACTACAAATATTTCTTTATAAATAAAGGCCTTACATCCTATAATAGGTTGGTTTTACTTTGAGAAGTATGTATTAGGCATAAACTGTTATCCACTTTAATTTCAGTTAAAAACCAAAAATATAAAACCTTCAAAAGTAAAAGTAATTATTTTATTTGTACTAATTTGTAATAATTATTCTATACACTTTTTAAAACTTGCTTTTCTGGTGCCTATCTAAATGGTATCATGCAAAACAGCAGCAAATCTGGTAGGTGAACCTGTCACTGCAGTTTAATTTACCAGTTCTATTCTTCATCATTATTCTTCTTCCCCTTGATTTTTTTTTTTCCCCACTGCTAGGAGGTGTTCGGTGTGCTTGATCAACCTCCTCCATATAGCTTGGTTGAACAGCTTTTCCTCAGTCAATCCGTTTTTTCAGATCTTTTACTTAACCCATCCATCTCCACTTGTTTTCTCTACCCCATACTTTCATTTACATCACTCTTTTTTCCAATATATTCATGGTCTCACCCCCCAATCACATTTCTATACCACTTCACTGTACTTCCCTGTACATTCTTAGATCTCTCCCACATTTGTTGTATCTCTGATTGTCTCATTTCTTCTTTCCTTTTTTGTAACCCGACACATCCATCTCAACATTCTCATTTCTGCTACATGCAACTTCTCCTGCAATCCCTTTACTGGCCGTGTCTCAACACCCTACATTATTGTTGGTCTTACTACTGTCTTAAAAACTACCTTTGCCTTAATTTTTCAGACACACAATACTCCTGATACCTTCTTCTGATTGCTCCATCCACACTGCACTCTATGGCTTATCTGAGCATCTAATTCTCCATCTTGGTCTATTAGTGATTCTAGATATTTAAATTATCCACTCTTTCTAGTAGCTTTTCTTGCAGGCTACCCTCCAATCATCGTTAAACCTTAAACACTCTGTCTTCTTCCTATTTATTTTTCAGTCCTCTATTTTGCAAAACCCTTCTCTATTCTTCCTACTTTCTCTCCATTTCCACCTCTCTAGTTCTACACAACAAATTGTCATCAGTCCCCCTGATGCATGCTTTTTGGTGGTCTCTTATCCCATGAGTCAACACATCCACAACCAGATCAAAGAGGTAAGGACTTAAAGACGATCCCTGGTGCAGACCTACTGTAACCGGGGTCTTATCTGTTACCCAAACACTGCTTTTATCCTGAGCTCTCACTCATACATATTCTGGACAATCCTCAGATACTTCTCTGGTACTCCTTTCTCTCTCATGTACCTTCAGACTTCTTGATGTGGTACTCTATCTTATGCTTTCTCCAAATCAATAAACCTTTTTGTTTTTCTCGATGCTTCTCTATCGGCCATCTCATTGCAAAGACTGCATCATTTTCTCCTCTTCCTGGCATAAGACTAAACTGCTCCTCCCCTTAGGTGGTCTCTTCCCTAAGCTTTTTTTCTATTGTCATTTCCTAAATTTTCATTGTGTGTGACATCAGCTTTATCATAGATGAGCAGTTGTGACATTGGAAATAAATACAGTAGAGGGTTGCTGTGTTTCATTTTTAGCTAGTAGTGTACAACTCTAATTTGTAATTTATGTGGTACCATGATGCTTGTTTGTTCTGTTTTTTTAAGTGCATATGCTCCATTTATCAATGCTTTGGGTTGAACTAAATCAAAATCTCAAGCATAGAAGAATGAGGAGGAAAAAAAAAGAAGCCACGGTGGAATAGCACACAATTTATTTCATACACAGACAGTGAAACTCACAAGAAGCCATCTCTCAGTGAGAAGTAGGAGATTGGTGTAGATTAAGCATAGATATGATGTAAAGTGTATAATATTAGGAATTAAGACTCTGGTCAAGACATTTGCTCTTTTCAGTAAGTGCAAGTTATGTAAATTTAAAGGTAAAGAAATCTCCTGCAGGTACTGTGAGTTCCAGTGATGTAGTTTTCAGATTATTTTTTACCTAATGCGAGCATGTGGTATTTTAGTTTTACTTGCTTTTTTTTTCTTCCTAATGTCTGGATATGTGTTGTACAACATGGAGCTAGCTACTGAAAGCCTTTCTAAACTGTGTGAATTTAAAAGGGGATTTAACTGTTGGAAGACTTTGCTATTTGTATTGAAAAGGAAGCCTATGAGTTAGATAATTTAGAACAAATATTATTGACAATTATATAGCATCTAATCATCCTGGAAACGACTGAAAAGATCGTTAATTAAAATAACATGAACAAATGTTTTCATTACTACTACCAAGCACAAACCCCTATGAATAATATGCAGCACAACCTCAGAAAAATCCGCTCTTCTATTAAATTAGTAGGAACTGTCTATAAGAAAGTGGCAGATTGGAAAATGTTGTCTATCTGAATCTGTACAGGTATTGGTTAAACACTTTCACAAAAAATGCCATAGCATAATACTTGTTTAATTTGTACACATTTGTCTAGAATTGTTAAATGTGCAAGGTTTTTTTTTTAATGTTAATTTCTTATACTTCCTTCCTCTCCATTTCCTGCCTGTGGCACAGTCAGTCTTTTTTTTTATTGCCACTTCATAATGTAACAAACAGCTAATTAGGGCAGTGGTTTAAAAAATTAATTGGAATGTGAAAAAACATTCACTTCTAATTAGCAAGGTATAAGAGTCCTGGTGTTTGATCTGTTCAGGTCAATCTTATTTTCTAATTATCATGATGGAAAATCACTCCAGGAAAGGTGTCTCACGGGGATTCCTACTGAGTGCGTGTTTTTAACTTTTTTTTAAAAAAGGAAGTTACTAGAAACTTTGAACAATGTCGTACAGATTGGAATGTTAATATTGTCATATTTAAATGTTTGATATTCACAGTGTTCACTTCTGTATATTCACTTTTGTTAAAATGGGATATTTTCTGATACTAAAAATGACTAGGGAGTGGTTGTTTCCTATTACTAAAAGTCAATGTAAACACAAGGTAAATAGTTCCCAGTAACTATTACAATAACATCAACTCCCCACACAATGGCATGAGCTGATAAAGTTTGTTTTACTAAATAAAAAATGATACCATGTAACAAAAGAGGGTACCATGACAGTGTAGTGATTGTTTCTGTTGCATCACAGTACCACATGAATGTCTGCCTGGTCACTATCTCTGAAGTGTATGGTTTTACTGATGTGCACATGAATTATGTTCAGGGTGTTAGGGAGTATCAGGAGTTTCACGTAAAGAGAACACAATTGAGAGAGTTGGTGTTCAAGATTTCATTGTGAGGAAGATCAAACTGAACTTGACTGCTTTGAAAGTATGTGTTGGTCATTGCAATAAAGAGGTTTACCCTTCACTAACTTGGAGTTTCACCACAATTGTCTTCAGTGCGGGAGCATCTGTTTCAGAGTAGGACAAAGCCAGAATGCCTTTGATAGCCTGGTGTAACCTCACTCCATGCACTTCTCAGATTTTCCATCTTACTTGTAGACAGATAGAAATATTTGAACTGCTTGTTTTTGTATTTGTATGCAACTCTATAAATGTGTTAATTGCATATATTTGCACTGTTTGGATAAAATTATCTTCATATTTTTAATTCTGCTGATTCTGGGATGTTTCAGGTATATCTGGACCTTGACACGTACTGTACTGTAAAAAGTAGCAGAAGTAAAACTTAAGCAAAACCTAGAAATAGAAGTGGCTAGCTGTTTTTTTTTGCAGCCGTGAACTTTTATATGGATATTCCAGGATTTCTGTAACAATCCAAAGACTTATATGTTAGTTTGATTTACATTTCTAAATTGGTCTGGTCTGAGTGAATGTTTGTAGGAGTGTGATTTTTTTCATCTGTGATTTACTGGAACCATGTCCAAGGTTTGTTCCTGCCTTACACTGATGATAGTGGAATAGGCAATGACTTATGATGACCATAACATGGTTAAGAAGGTGAAAGCAGAAAATGGATAAATGGACTATTTATATTTTGAAAATTTTGCTTCAAAGCCACAATCTCCATAGAACACCTGAACACACAGCTTTTCAAATACAAGTAGAATGTACATTTTAACTTCCTTTTTTAAAGAGGATAGTTTGAATTGTGCATCTTTTGTAATGTTACTTTGGAAACTTTTTAATGCTTTTAGTCTTTCAGTTTGTGCCCCATAATTTGGGGAGGGGGTGTTTCAAAATCAAAAACTCATCCTTTTCAGGGACCAATTTTTGCAGTTATGTATTTATGGGGAGTCAGCACTGACTGCAGGGAAGACACCCACCCCACTTAGTCCATCTTAGGATACATTCACACAAGTGTCCACCTTCACCTGTTTAGGGACAATATTTTAACCTAACATGTTTTGCTGGGAATGAAACTGGACAAATAATTGTAGAGTATCTCTGAAGGAACTGCTGAAAAAAATCCCACTTTTGCCTGCCTGTTTTCATCCTTCTAGAATGCAGCTAGTTCATAACTAGTGATCTGAGTCAATGGAGGGAATAAAGTGTCTGGAGGTTGTCTTCATAACATTTTTTTTTATCTTAGGATCCTTTTCTTTAGTTATAATTAGACTCCACTATTCTACACTCTTGCTTTCCTGTTTCTGAATTCAATTTTGAATTAGAAGTATGAGATGTAATAAAACTATGCATTCATTTTGTTACAGGTTGATAGATACACATTTGTCTAAGTTTTACTTAGTTTGCATTATAACAATGAATAAGGTTCTCTTCTGCAGGCCTTGTTGCATGTTGCCATGCAAGTAAAATAGGTCCCTAGATTGTTGTTTCTCAGTAAATTGAAAAGGTAAAAATCAGAAGACAGATAAAGCCAAAATGTGATTGGCTATTTATCACACAGACACCTTCTAAACAATAGCTACCTTGTATTCTCAATGCAAGCAATGTTTTAATCAGAAATTAATACTATCAGTAAAATGAATGGAGGTATTTAATTTTGTGCAGATTGCTACCCGAGATCCCTTACTGAAATATAGCCAGAAGCCAATGAAATGATAAAGAGAAACTTCTTTAATAAAAAGTAATAGGCATAGAAGAGCGAAGGTGGACAAAAATGCTGGAACCACAAGAGTAGGTGAGACGTTACGTCTAAGCAAAGGTAACTTGTAACAGCACCTTTAAGTCTAACGAGTAATGGAAATTGGGAGCTTTATTTGCAATAAGAAATAATATAAAGTAAATAGTATAAAGTGTAAAATCGCAAATCAGACTAAAAGGATGAAAGAAACTTTTACTGGATCATCATTTTAAAATGATTGGTTTACCTTTATAATAATATCCTAACCATCAACCATTGATAAAATGAGAGATAGAAATGGTTTAGAGTTAAGTACTTTCATTGTCAGGTGTTCCCATGTTGCTACATTAAGCGGCAAGAAAACATTTGTCAAAGTCAAAAGAGTTAATTTAGACCTAGTTACATATCAAAACCAAAATTGTAACCCAAATTCATCAGAAAATACAGTAGTTGGCTTAATACTGTTATCACTAAGCACACTGTATGTATTTATGAGTTTATGAGTAAATACGCTTACCCAAAGCCCAGCCATCTAACACATACAATAACTGTAGCACTGTGGACATGTTGTATTCGTTTGGTAGTGGTGAGGCAAAAAGCTATGAAATTTTGTGATAGGCTAGATCAGATAAAATGCCTACACATTATTTTTCATTGGTGCTACAGTTTCAGACCTGTCAGACTTTGTTTTTTTCCCACAAATTTTTATAGTCTCTATCATAAAACATACTGTAACTATGCACTTATTACAACTAAAATGTGAAATATACAGTATGATCATGATAAGAACATCTTTGCAAGACATGGAAACAATATGCCATCTATTATTCCATTAAAAGACAGGAAATCACTTACAGGCCTAGTCTTTTGTCCCTACTTTCTTGTATTGCCTGACATTGACCAATTCCACCACACTTCATTGTTAACACTGAACAACAAAGTTTTTGCTTCTTGAACACTGTTGGGTGTTTCTTATAGATTTTTGGGCGCTGATCATGAATATCACATCAAAATTTACCCATCACATACTGTTTCAGTTTTGTCATGATTTTTTCTTATATTTGTATCCAAACATTTTTGCTCCTGTAAGTGTCTTATCAACAACAGTTTGTGCAGCCTGGGCATGTCCTGGCTTGGAATCAGGCCAGTTTGGAAGCTGTTCTGTGGAAGTTGACATCCTGGGCATACCTGGGCAGGTCTGAACGAACTTGACACTGTCTCAGCATGCTGTAAAGGTGGCTTGCATAAACCTATCCTGCTCATTTGGTTTATATAGATAGTCAGTGTGTATGTATAGTAAAGTATAGTATCTGTAGCAATATAACAGTAAGTAAGCTTGATGCTATAGATGTTTTGGTGTCGGTCGATATGTCTTGTCAATGTCTTGACAGCCGTGACACATTCTGCTATATCTGTGGCGAATATACACTTGAGCCTCAGAGATGTTGGATGACTGCTGTTGTGAAGAAAACTTATCATCTGTATTTTAGCTGCAAAATTGGTGATCAAGACAAGGAATGGGTGCCTCACATTTGCTGTGCGGTATGTGCTATCAGTCTGAGAGCCTGGCTCAGAGGCACTCAAAAGACGATGCCGTTTGCTGTTCTGATGATATGGCGAGAACAGAAAGACCACGTGACGGACTGTTACTTCTGTTTGACTAATGTGTTTGGTTTCTCTGCCAAAAACAAGAATTCAATTGAATATCCTAATCTGCCTTCAGCAATGAGACCCGTGCCACATGATGACAGTCTTCCAATTCCAAAACCACTAGAGAATTGGACCTTAGACAAACCAAATTAGGAAACTGCAATGAAGGGTACTGACAGTGACATTGACCTGGATTTTGAACCATGCTCATCAGGCGATCCACATCCGATAACACAGTCCGAATTGAATGATTTGGTCAGAGATTTGGGTCTGTCAAAAGCAAAAGCCGAGCTGCTGGTTTCGAGACTGCAGTAATGGTGTTTGCTGTCTCCAGGTATGAAAATATCTGTGTTTCGAGGCCGACATCATGATATAACCAAATTTTTTGCATAAGTCAACAGTATCTGTTCCTATTGTGACATTGAAGGATTGTTCTCGGCCTTGGGTTGTGATAGCAACCCGGAAGAGTGGCATCTCTTCATTGATTCGCCAATGTTAAGCTTGAAAGCTGTTCTGCTACACGATGGCAACGTTTATACTTCAGTACCTGTTGGCTATGCAGCACACATGAAAGAAACGTATGATAATATGGAACTGTTGCTGAAGCACATCCAGTATAGCAGTTACAATTGGAATATCTATAGAGATCTTAAAGTTGTTGCTCTGTTACTAGGACTGCAGCTCGGCTATACAAAGTACTGTTCTTTCATCAGTGAATGGGACAGCAGTGCCAAAGAGTCGCACTATTCTTGACAGAACTGGCTACTCCGTAAAAAATTAGTTCCAGGATAGAAAAATGTTGCACATGAATCGCTTGTCGACCCACCGAAGATATTTTTGCCTCCTCTTCACATAAAACTGGGACTCATGAAGACTTTCGTGAAAGCACTGAACAAGGAAGGCGAAGGTTTTCCTTATTTAATTACAGAGCCCCAAACTACATTCAGCTGGTAGACAAACTTCTTAAAGCATACAAGACAATGAAGTGCAAAATGTCACTCAAGATTCATTTCCTCCACTCACACTTGGACTTCTCTGCAAATCAGTGACTAACACGGTGAAAGGTTTCACCAGCACATTGCTACGATAGAGAAACGATACCAGGGCAACTGGAATCCGTCAATGCTTGCTGACTACTGTTGGACACTGCAACATGATGCACCAGACATTGAATAAAAAAGAAAATCACGAGCAAAACACTTTTAATTCTGTTGAATTTAATAGCTTATGCGAAATATAAACGTGAATAAATACGTTACTGTCAGTAAACATATAAATGTCTATTTCTCAGAGTTCCTACGTGATGCTGTAAAACCAAAACTATATTTGTGCATACCCAGTAGGTACCTGTCACAATCAACTTTTCAGGAAGCAAAAAAATTGTTGTGCAAAATCAACATTAACTACTGTATGAGTTGGGAAGAGGAGCTTGTTCTTTAAGGTGTTTCCAAACACTATCCCTTCTAGCATCTCCACAACCAGGTATCTGTCATATTTTGAACTTTCAATTTAAGGAGTGCTGTTTTATTTTGTTGAGGTAGAGCAGTTGCTCTACTGCATCACCGCTCCACAGTCCTGTGTTTAAATCCCAGCCCAAACACGGTTTGTGTGTTTTTTGTTTTTTCTAAATATTCCAGTTAAATCCACGCCAATTTTAGCTTTTCTTAACTAGCTTCCTGTTCGCTGTGGGACTGAGTTTAAAATGTAATTGTTCATTTTTAAGTCTCTGAATGGTTTAGCCCCCTCTTACTGTCCACTTACTCCCCTTTGCAATTACTAGGTCCTCTGACCAGAAGTTACTGGTCTTGCTGAGGTCATGACTTAAGCCCAAAGGGGACTGTGCCTTTGCAGTAACTGCCTCTAAGCTTTGGAAGTCTTCCTATTTACAGTATATTAGGTCTGTACCAAGCTTGGTCACTTTCAAATTCAGTCTGAAAACATATCTTTCTTTCCTTATCCTTTTAAACTTTCATCAGAGTTCTATTTATATGTATGAATATGTGTATGTATATGTATGAATATGTCTGGTGTATTTATTTATATGTTTATTGAAGTATTTATGGAAACTGTACAACTGCTGTTTTAAATGAGCTTAATAAATAAAACTGACTAGAGTTTCTTTCCACCTTCCAAAGAAGTACAGTACATTTTGCCGTCCAGTATTGTTAAGTGTGTATGTTCATTTTTGTCTAACATACTTAACTTTTAATGTCATATAAAAATTGACATTAGAGCATTACCACATTAAATGATCAAGATAAATATAATGCTTTATAAATTTTCATATATTTTTCATATAGGCTTTAAAATAAATGTATTTCCTGAAAAACAAGAAATTGGAAATGCTTTAAATACATCCTGAAATCAAGTGTTACTCCAAATGCAAGATATTGTTAGTATGAGTGAGCTATACCACAGCACTGGAATTAAATGTAATTGAATTAGGTGCACCTCTGCCCTTCTACAAGGTCTAATATTTACCTTTCCTTGTGAGGGAAGTGGACAATTAAACCAAATTCAATTCAGTGTGCTCAAATTTATTTTGAAGTGAAAGGTTAAATGGTTATATTTAATTTGGAAGATGATGTGTTTAATATTCCAAATACTGCTTTTCTGCTGGAGTGGTGTGACCTTTACCTGCCTTTGCTTAAATTAAAATACTTCAAATACTCATCAAACAGGCCTTTTCTTAGCTGTAACATCTGCAAGATTCCAAAGCAAGCAGTCTTTTAATCAAAAAACTAATAATAGTAAAATGAACAGAAATGTTTCTCATTGGTTGATATTCTGCCTGCAACAATATTTGTGAATTACTACAAGGAAGCAATGTAGTAAGACTTATTTTGAAGTTGGAACCTTTAAAATCAAATGAGCACAAAGGGCTTTTTTTCTGTTGTAACACAATACTTCATATTTACAAAAACCCCAATGATGCTATCAACTTTTTACTCCCTGACAGCCTACTATTTTTCACAAAAAAATTTTTTAAAATTTATTTAATATCACAAATTGTATCAGCTATGTGCTACTAGCTTGACCAACAAATGTGAAAACTTAATTAGATCATCTTAGAATTCTCACTAAATTAAAGTTTGGTTTTTGTCCTATAATTTGAGCAAAATATTGTCTTAGACAGAAAATATCTATTCTGTATTCTCTTTCCCAATATTAGTTATCAGTTTGTGAAGAACGTTAAGCTTAATTTGCATTATCAAAGAGTGATTAATTGGAATGTTTCATTTTTGTAGAAAATGACAGCTTAGTTTTAAAAACTTTTCTTGTCCAACTCTTAACAAATTTTGGCTAAAGAACTATCTGATAATTGGATATTAAATGTTATTTATATGCTTCTGTGAAGCAAAAAAAGGTACTATTTATGGTACTATTTTAATAGTCTGTCCTAATTGACACTGAAACTCTAAAGGCTCTCTTGTAGTTGAACAAGACTGACTTCAACACAAATTGTGATATGGTGGTGATAAAAAGTCTCGTAAGAGGGTACTTTTTGAAATCCCCATTTATCATTTTGGAATCCTGACCCATTAAAATATTTGCCATCATCCATTTTTTAAAATTTAAAGTATAACTATCATTCACTGAAGACATATAGGTCAATTGCAACATAATAATTTGGCTATACAGTACATGGGATAAACTTTTCATGTGAGCAGTTAAATGGTTGCACATTAGGGGTAAGCCAGCACTATTATACCAAGTAATTGAGAAAACTGTAAATCTTCTATAGCATGTACAGTCTTTGAGACAATAATACTGTAGGTTAAAGCAGATGGAGGCATTAAAATACAGAATGCGCTACTGCTGAGTGCATGTCCGGGAGAAATGCTGTAGAATACAATTAATAGAGATTTAGGATTATTCATTTTGTGGCCATCTGCTTTGTGTTGCTTTGTACTGGTGAATTCTTAGTTGTAAAATTACATTCTACATTCTGTTCACCTTAAGTTTTTCACAGTTTACTCTGAATATTCTTCTGTAATTGTTAAATTATAAATTAACATGTAGACACTTAGTAAGAAAAAATTGCAAATTGATTTCAATATGCTAATGCCACAGATGTCAAAAGAAGCCTTGAAAGTGCAGGTTGCTTTCAACATACAGTATGTAGTGGTGCAAACAAAATGTTTACTTTAAATAAACTGATATTGTAGGAAGGTTTTCTAGTTGTCTTAATATTTAAAATCACAGCTGTTACCTACAGATTTCTTTTGCACTATTTGAGAAATGCAGTTTTAATTGAGGGATGGTGTATTGACACAATGGATATACAGTAACTAATGATTCTACAGGGCTTTATCATAGTAT
>JANRMT010062808.1:36269556-36308875 GCA_026402145.1 Polypterus bichir lapradei | reverse complement strand
CCACTAACATGCCTTCCAATGAGGAAGCAGAGCCTGGGGACTCTGAGGTGGGCTCTCCCATCTCTGGGACTGAAGTCACCGAGGTGGTCAAAAAACTCCTTGGTGGCAGGGCCCCGGGGGTGGATGAGATACGCCCGGAGTTCCTTAAGGCTCTGGATGTTGTAGGACTGTCTTGGTTGACACGTCTCTGCAACATCGCATGGACATCGGGGACAGTGCCTCTGGATTGGCAGACTGGGGTGGTGGTCCCCCTCTTTAAAAAGGGGGACCGGAGGGTGTGTTCCAACTATAGAGGGATCACACTCCTCAGCCTCCCTGGAAAAGTCTATTCGGGGGTTCTGGAGAGGAGGGTCCGTCGGATAGTCGAACCTCGGATTCAGGAGGAACAGTGTGGTTTTCGTCCTGGTCGCGGAACAGTGGACCAGCTCTACACCCTTAGCAGGGTCCTGGAGGGTGCATGGGAGTTTGCCCAACCAGTCTACATGTGCTTTGTGGACTTGGAAAAGGCGTTCGACCGTGTCCCTCGGGGAGTCCTGTGGGGGGTGCTCCGGGAGTATGGGGTACTGGACCCCCTGATAAGAGCTGTTCAGTCCCTGTACAACCGGTGTCAGAGCTTGGTCCGCATTGCCGGCAGTAAGTCGAGCCCGTTTCCAGTGAGAGTTGGACTCCGCCAGGGCTGCCCTTTGTCACCGATTCTGTTCATAACTTTTATGGACAGAATTTCTAGACGCAGCCAGGGTGTTGAAGGGGTCCGGTTTGGTGGACTCAGGATTGGGTCACTGCTTTTTGCAGATGATGTTGTCCTGTTTGCTTCATCAGGCCGTGATCTTCAGCTCTCTCTGGAGCGGTTCGCAGCTGAGTGTGAAGCGGCTGGGATGAGAATCAGCACCTCCAAATCCGAGACCATGGTCCTCAGCCGGAAAAGGGTGGAGTGCCCTCTCAGGGTTGGGGGCGAGATCCTGCCCCAAGTGGAGGAGTTTAAGTATCTCGGGGTCTTGTTCACGAGTGAGGGAAGAATGGATCGTGAGATCGACAGGCGGATCGGTGCGGCATCCGCAGTGATGCGGGCTCTGCATCGGTCTGTCGTGGTGAAAAAAGAGCTGAGCCGTAAGGCAAGGCTCTCAATTTACCAGTCGATCTACGTTCCTACCCTCACCTATGGTCATGAGCTATGGGTAGTGACCGAAAGAACGAGATCGCGAATACAAGCGGCTGAAATGAGTTTCCTCCGCAGGGTGTCTGGGCTTTCCCTTAAAGATAGGGTGAGGAGCTCAGTCATCCGGGAGGGGCTCAGAGTAGAGCCGCTGCTCCTCCGCATCGAAAGGAGTCAGATGAGGTGGCTCGGGCATCTGATCAGGATGCCTCCTGGACGCCTCCCTGGTGAGGTGTTCCGGGCACGTCCAACCGGGAGGAGGCCCCGGGGAAGACCCAGGACACGCTGGAGGGACTATGTCTCCCGGCTGGCCTGGGAACGCCTTGGGATTCTCCCGGAAGAGCTGGAAGAAGTGGCCAGGGAGAGGGAAGTCTGGGCTTCTCTCCTTAAGCTGCTGCCCCCGCGACCCGACCTCGGATAAGCGGAAGAGGATGGATGGATGGATATATATATATGCCAGCAACACTCATGACAATGACAAAACAATTACATTGTCAATCATGTTACGTTATTATTAAAATGTTTCCTTTTCTTTTTACTTCTCCGCTGCCAAGCGCGGGTATTTTGCTATATATATATATATATATAGATATATATATATAGATAGATATGACAACAACAGTCATATCAATGACAAAACAATTACATTAACAATCAAGTTACGTTATTTTTTTAATTTTTCCTTTTCTTTTTCATAACTTCTTTAACACAGTATTTCTCCGCTACGAAGCGCGGGTATTCTGCTAGTGTATACTATAATAATATCCAGCTAATTTACTAATTTCACCCTTTATCTGTTTAGTGAATTCAATAATAGTCAAGAATAGGATAATAATCAATTTTTACACAAAAGTTAGAAATGTTAAAACCAGCTATGCAACTGTTACCTGTAACCTCTTACCTGTCACACTTTTCATATCGTACTCTGCATATTCAGCCCTAAGAACCTCTAATGGCAGGCTGTTTTCTGCTTGGGAATTTCTTTATTTCCACACCTTTACTTCAACTCAGCTATGCCACCAATAGAGGACTTCTCAAAAGAGTCTTCTTTAGCCCTTAAGCATTCACAGCTAGACAAGGAATGAACAAACCAGCTTCTCAGCTATGCAAGTAATAATTAGACAAAAGCATTGACTTTTAAATGTTTACCTGAAAATGGTATATTTACATTACAATCATTAGACTATGCCATTGTTGGGTGTCTTTTCTTGCAGGTTATGTGTTCTCAAGCAAAACAGACCAAGCAAGACAAAAAAACAAAGGAACTCTTTGAGGTGTGGGTGTTTTTTTTTGTTTTGTTTTTTTAACACAACAGTTGGGGAAGGGTAGGGGGAGAGTTCCCTCATCATCAGCTCCCAACATTTTGCCTAAAAATGAGCAAACACACTGGTACCTGTGCATGTTGACTTCACCTTTTGTAGTTTCTCACAGCAAAGTGAATACTTCAGACATTGTTATCAGAAAGCTCAAGATTAACTCTGGGTGATTCTCAGCCAAGTAAGCAAAAGTATGAAATAAAAGAAATTCTAAATTCCTACAAGACTTCGGATTAAGGTTTCTTACCAGAGCAGTTTAAAGTATCTCCTGTACAAATATCATGGCTGCAGATTATGAAAGACAAACATTATGTAATTTGTCATAACTTCATTTTTAAATGATCCACTGTAACTAAACTGTAAAGTAGATATAGTATTGTGAGTGTTTTGTTTATGGGTTTTGTTAAAATATTTTCACGTTTCTTGAGCTAAAGCTATATTGTTCTTCTGCAAGCAAAGCAAACTTTTTTAATTTAGGCTCAGGTGGTGAAGTGACGTGAAAAAATACAAGCAGGGGTTGTTACCAGAAAGAGAAACCAACCTTTTGTCAGAAACGTTAAACAAAACTCTAAATTGAAGGACAAGTAAAATGTTCAAAAGCAATAGAAAAAGCAATAACAATAATTAAACAGAAAAGGTTAAGAGAATGCAAACACATGCCTAAATGGCGCATAAATATGACCATTTATATTATAGCCCTGGTGACAACATGTAATGTGTGTTCTTAGGGAAATTCTACCAATAGCCGTCACAAATACCTCCATGTTTCCACAGGTATGTTCTCTGGACCAACAGCCTTTCCATTCTTCATCCTCTTCATAGCTGTCCTCACTTCCTCCTTGCTAATCCGTTGAACTTCCTGATTTACTATCGCCACATCATCCAACCTTCTCTCTCTCTCTCTCTCTCTCATTCTCTTCATTCATCAATCCCTCAAAATACTATTTCCATCTGCTCAACACACTCTCCTCACTTGTGAGTATGTTTCCATCTTTATCCTTTATCACCCTAACCTGCTGCACATCTTACCCAGCTCGGTCCCTCTGTCTAGCCAATCGTACAGGTCCTTTTCTCCCTCCTTAGTGTCCAACCTCTGATACAATTCATCATACGCCTTTTCTTTAGCCTTCACCACCTCTCTCTTCACCTTACACCTTATCTTCTTGTACTCCTGACTACTATCTGCATCTCTCTGAGTTAAGGTGACCAGAATTTTTTGGGTCAATCCGGGGACATGGGGGGGTCTAGAGGAGCGTAGACTACATACGTCTCGACAAGAATTCAAGCCTGGTTGTGAAAATGCAGTTTCATTATGACATGCTAGCGTACACAAACAAGCAAAACTTAACGCAAGATCGTGCAAGGACTGGAAATGTGAACAATTTTGTAAATAAAAAATACGTTCTGTATAGTCTGCATCAGTTCAAGAAACAAAATTTTTGTATGGACATTAAACTTACAATTCCGTTTACTGATAATTTACATGTTGTTTTCCTGGCATCTTCAAAAATGTCAAAATTGACACCGTGATGCGTCCAAAACTGTAAAATAATAATTTGTAACACGTAAGCATCCTTTAATTTTAATGTTAATTAAACCATAGCATTGTTTATTAAAGTGGATAGAAATCCATGTCTTACCTTCCCACGCAGTACAGGCTCATCCTTTTATTGTGTGTTCTGATTGGACTGTCCTTCCGCAATGTATTTTTCAGAGGAATGAATCTTTTTCATTGTTTTCCAGCTGACAGAGCTTCTGGAAGAATTCTTCGCAAGACTTTGAGAAGTTTACTTTAACTGTCAGCAAGGACTGCATTGTATGCACTTTCATTTGCAATTTCTCTGGTGTCCAGAAAAAGTTCATGTCACTGAAAGTTCTTTCCACTGTCGCATTGCTGGCTGGCAAACAAAATGCAAGTTGAATTACGTTTTTCTATGTTGCTATGTGGCAAAACTTGTTCTTTCAAGTGTTGGAATATTTATTTCCACTTCTGCAACGTTGTTACGTCTTGGTTTGTCCTGTCACTGAACTTCGTGGCCAGGTAGTCTTTAACGTACGTAAATTCATCAAACATTAAGTCAGTATTTACATTGAGAATAGGGCATTTGGTTTGCAGTGTTTCCACTGCCCTCTCAAAGTCATTTCTTCGAGGTATTGTTCTCAGCAGTAGGCAATTTAACTCGTGAAGGTTATCCAAGTGTTTGCCCCATGCATTAATGTAGTCAATTGCTATGCCAAAGAATTTATCTGATGTTCTAAAATACACTTCCCTTCTAATGTGGCCATGATCTTCAAGTTTACAAAGGGGACCTCTAACCAGCATAGGAATAAATTTGTCTTCTTTCCTGGCTGTCAGCATTTAGGTTAAATCTTTCAAAATAGCGCATGCTTCAATTGCGCTTTTGCGGTTGCCTTCTACATGAAGTATGGTGTCATGAAACAGGCTCATTTGACAGTGCGCAAACAAGAGCCACATTTCTGCTAATGGGTTCTCGAACAAATCCTCGAAGAATCGTGACATTGGTTCTCTGACAGAAATAATGATTTTAATGATTGGAAAATTTGCAGTATCCTCTGCAATGCTGGCATTAAAGACAACCAATGCACGTTTGAGTATCCCAAAATTTTGTGATACTCTTCGTTAACAAAATCACAAAACTCCTTCAGTCTCTCCACACATATAATGTAAATGTGGAAATACCTAAAAGTTTACTGGACCAGACCTTTAACGTCAATGGGCAATGTGTCTAAGGCAGATTGTGCACAATTGTGAATGATATGGGCATTGCAGCCCACTCCAATAATTTCTCTCTGCAAGTGAGACTTCATTTTTGTAAATACATTTTCTTTGCCTCTTCTCAAAAGTCCACCAAAATTTGTGTTTGTATTGTCTGCAGAAAGGGCAACAACTTTGTTTTGCAGTTCGTATGTTTTAAGCACTCCCATCACACTTCCTGAAATACTTTCTGCAGTTTCCCCCGGCAACTCGACAAAGTATAGTAACTTGTTTTTCACAATTTCAGGTGAGTCGTATTTAAAGTATCTGATCATGATTGGCAAAATTTTAGTGTTTTTATGGTTTGAAACTCAACACAAACGCTTATGTAGTTCACATCCTTAACTCTGGCCAAAAGTTCTTCTCATGCCCATGGAGAAAACATGTTTGTAATTATAGCCTCACATTTTGTTCTGGCACATGCGAATCTTTTGTCACTAATTTTTTTTTGCAAACAACTTGCACAGTCTGTGGATCAGAAACTGTGTTTATGGTTCACCGTGTGGAACGCAAACGTACCTTCATGAATTGCCAGCTGGTACTCTGCATCTGACGGTTCTACTCTTAGAAAAAATTGAGTCACTGCTTTTGAAGATGCTCGACTTCACAAAGCTAATTTGTGCTTTTCTCTCCCGTCGTGTTCCATGATTGAAGTTCTCCCACCACTACCGATGGAAAACTTTGAGTCGCACACGCTGCAGATCACAACAGAAGCATCCGGGGTCGGACACAAATACGAAAATTCACGCTGAAGCCCATCATTGAACTGACACTTCCTTTTAGCACTCATGTTGAATCACAGGGATCACCGCGGCAAAATGTAGAAACAACAGGTGGAAGAAAAGAGCCGCCACACTGCTCTCGCATCCGGAAGCAAGCCACGCGTAGACACAGCCACAGGCAGAGGCAGAGCACGGCTTGCCTCTCTTAGAATCTACAGATCATGAGTAGGGACTCTAAACACTACAGAGTACAAAGCAAAAGCTTATCACGTGATTTCTCGCCAAAGTTGCAGGATGCGGTAGAGCATAACCTCCGTGAAAACACCGCGCACACGCGGCGAGTTCAAATTATCGTGGTGATGAGATACATTCAAAAAAGTGAACCAGCTGAAACCGGGGATGAAATCTTAAACCGGGGACAAAACGAGGACATGCTTCTGAGTGGGGACAGTAGTCGGAAAAAGGGGACTGTCCCCGGAAAACGGGGATGGATGGTCACCTTATCTGAGTATCCCACTTCTTTTTCACCAAACTCTTCCTCTGTATACTCTCCTGTACTTCCCCATTCCACCATCAGGTTTCCTTTTTCACCTTCCTCTGTCCAGATGTCACTCCAAGCACCCTTCTTGCCATCAACACAACTACTTCTGCTTTAGTTGCCCAGCTATCTGGCAACTATTCACTGCCACCCAGTCCCTGTCTTACATCCTCCCTGAACTCAACCTTGCACTCTTCCTTTTTCAACTTTCACCATTTGATCCTTGGCTCTGGCCTCACTTTCTTCCTCTTCTTGATTTCCAACATCATCCTACAGACCACCATCCTATGCTGCCTAACTAAAATTTCCCCTCCCACCAATTTGCAGTCTTCTTCCCTTCATCTTCTTCTCCTTCTTTGACCAACAGTAGCCTAATTTCTGCCAGCACCCTGGTGGCAGCCGTTGTTAACCCGGGCCTCGACCGATCCAGTCTGGAAATCTGTATTGCTATCTGCATATTGTTTCAGTCCAGCAATTTCTACACTAGAGTATCAAATAATTTCTTTCATTTGCCTTGTCTGCCTTTTTACCTGCCTGTTTTTTTTTAAAGAAGAACAAAAAAAACACTTGCTGTCACTTTAAAAATCATGTATAATAAACAATATTTTTCAAGTAAATTTCTGTTTATTATCTTCTATTTCTGTAGACTCAAACATAAGTACATAGTTTACTTCAAAATTCAAGATTTACTTCATAAAATATTTTTAAAAATCAAAAGCATAAAGAAGAATGACATTTCCTCAGTGTGGTCTTAGGAGTAGAAATATGGTTACCACACAAAGAAACTTTCATATCTATCACACAATAGGTTGAAATTCTGCATCTGTAATAAAGACAAGTCCTTGCATGAAATTAGACCCAAAAATCATAAGCTGCTCAATAGTTGTCTGTAATTAAAACAAACTTTCAATTCTCTTGATATGTTTCAGGATGTTTTCGCGATCCTTTATAATGTGTATTTCCTTGTCAAACATTTGAAAAATTTTAATCATCTCAGAAATGGATTCCTCAGAAGTCGGTCAGTTCCGCCAGATCAGCCTCCTAAAGGTTGAGGGCAAAATCTTCAGTGTAGTGGCTCAAAAGCTGTCCAGTTATCTGCAAAGAAACCGCCTCATTAATATATCAATTCAGAAGGCAGGGATATCAGGCTTCTCCAGCTGTCTGGAACACACTAGCACCAATTGGCACCAGATTTAGGTTGCCAAGAAGGAGGGAACAAATCTGCATGTGGTGTTTCTGGACCTTGCTAACGCCTTTGGTTCAGTCCCTCACAAGTTCCTCTGGGCTGCCTTTAACTACTTTAGGGTATCAGTGGCTCTCACAGATCTTGTCAAGGCCTATTTCTGGGACATTCAGCTATGCGTAACAGCAGGTTTCACCACAGCATGGCAGTGTCTGGAGGTAGGAATCATGGCAGGCTGCACCATCTCCCCTCTACAACACTTATCATGACCAAGGCGTTTACTCAGAGACTGCTCAGAAAGCTCCAAGAAAACATTGAGATGGCCCAGATGAAGATCAAGCAAAGCAAGTCCAGAAGCATTTCCATCATTAAGGGGAACCTGGCTGACCAGTGCTTTTATATTGGCAATGAGGCGATTCCCACAGTCTCTGAGAAGCCAGTTAAGAGCCTAGGGCATTGGTACAGGGAATCGCTCAAGGACAGAGACCAGGTTGAACAGGTCAGGTAGGAAGCTGACTGTGGCCTGAAGACCATTGACAAAACTTCATTCCCTAGCAAATTGAAGTTGTGGTGCTTGCAATTTGGCCTCCTTCCATGCCTCATGTGGCCGCTAACCATGTATGAGGTTCCAGTCATGAAGTTTTTCTCCAGGTATTCCTGATTTTTTTTTTTTTTTAAGTGGTTGTATGTTAGTGTGTTTCATGCAGCATTCATGAGTTTGAAAAAGTTGCATTACGTATTTTCTGTGTCAAGCAAAATGAAAGGTTGCAAAAGTAGTAAATCATCATCACTAGTATTATATATAACATTTTACTTGAGATAATGATGCATGTCTTTGGACCATGAGAGAAAAGCACTGCTAATGCTCATCAAAGCAGAACAATGGCAGTAAAAAAAGTAATCCAAACATCTTAACTGCACTGCATGATGCCCAGAAATGATAATAAATCCATACCTTTGCTCACTTTTTTGTTTCTTTTCTTCATTATTCATTTGTTTTGCATACTTTTTAAATTGTGCTAAGTGGGAATGCAGACATTTAGTTCAGTTTATTCTTAACATACATTATGTGCCCTGAACAATTAAAATACATGATTGAGTACACCTTTGTATGAGTAAGATGGTGTGCAGAGTGAGGCCGTACTATCCAGTAGTTAAATAAATAGATTTTTGATTAATATAGCATTCCTAAAGACTTTTCTTTGTTATTGCAAAAACATACAACAAATGGTTTTGCAGATTTTATTACATACCAAAAAAAAATGGGGAAAAAACACCTCTGCACATATTAAGTGACACATCTGTGTTTTTCTGTAACTTTAAGTTTTATTTACTAATATATTAGTGTATTTTTATCACAAATATATGTAAAAACATATAATACTTCAACTCTTACATATTTTAATAATTCAAAAATTGTAGACTGGTTTGCCATAAAACATAATTTTTAATTTACAAGCTTGTTTCTCCATTGTAGTTTTAACTTAATGCCTTCTGGCAAGCATAAGATTAACTTGTATCTCATCCAATCTCCCACACATCGCCATCCTCTTTGGACAGAATTCAAAAGTTTAAGTAAACGTTAAGCTTACATTGTCCCCTATGCATTTATAACAACAATTGTATGATTTTTAAAATCCTTTGAGAAGAGATCAGTGACTGTGGCAATGTTTTAAACACTGCATGCTTCTTCAGTATTAACTAAGAAACTTTCTTGAGCATTTCTTTAGGCCATATGCCTAGAAAAAAGTCAAGTATGATATTTGTATTGGAGTGAATAAGCATTTTTCTTTTTCCACTCACAGCAGAAACCAAACCTGAATAGAAGGCCACCATGCTGAACTAGCCAGATGTGGGTTATGGGTGTGCAAGAAATTAATAACTACAGTCCAATCTACAGTAGGTGTACTTTCTTGTCTTGTGCCTGATGTTGTTGCTCTCAGCAAACTAGTAATGCAAAAAGTGGAATGTAAATGTGGATAAATGGATGGAATTTTATCAATGTTTTGGTGACTGGAGACTCTCAAAGAGGTTTATGAAGATGCGTTCTTGAAATGTCTGGATAACAGATTGTCGAGGTTAACAACTTGAATTCAACAGGGAGTTGATTTACATGTTTGAATTAGCCTCTTATTAACTCAAACCATATGGATTATGTTTTGTTCTTGAAAGCTTTATTTGGAATGTGTTCTTTATTTAGAATCCTACTTCACGTGCCTTGAGGTGAATGGAAGGTTGCATATTTTTCCCCCCAGGGGTATGCAAAAGGTTGTGTAGATCACCAGAAGCTTCATTAAATGAATTCTTGTGAAGAAACCATGAAACCACTTTGTGTGACTAGTTTCGTTGTGTAGCAAGTATTTCTAGACATGCTTAATTAATGTTTTAAAGCTTTTGTTCTTGGTCATGAAGAGAATTAATTTTAGTTGGAAAACTGATTTGAGAAATAAACTAGAACTGTAGTTGGAATTTAATTTTTTTTCTAGTTTTGGGTAAGTAAGTGGGAAAGCCATTCTAGTAGAACGTTATTGTGACATTTTTGTTTTTGTGTGCCATTCTCTGTTTTCTTACCACTGCAGTAAACTATGCATAATTAATATGTAAATTTGTATTTGCTTTTTTTGAAACAAATGAACATCTGATTGTTTACAATATGTATATTTTGATATATAATCAAGATGTAATTCCGTTTCTTTTCACACAATTTGTAACATTTATAACAGTTGGAATAATTTAACTTGGTGGTCTCAAACTCTGGTCCTGCGGGGGCGCAGTGGCTGCAGGTTTTCATTTTAACCCTTTTCTTAAGTAGTGACCTGTTTCTGTTGCTAATTAACTTCTTTTGAATTCATTTTAATTGACTTGTACTTGAAGACTCAGACCACCTCAATATTTTTTTTCTTAATTAGCAGTTAAACATACTAAGATATAAAATAAGCCAAAACAGGACCAGCAAACTGTGTTCATCACACGATATCTGAAAATAAAGAAAGGTGACGGTCTCAGGAATGTTGAACTGCGCAGGTCCACAAAACATTTGAACAGTGGGCTCTTGATCAGAAAGAGGACATCACTTGTTTTTAACATTAGGCACCCTTACATTCTTTTAAGATTAGGCACCTACTCTAAATTTTTAAGATTAGGGACCCTGGTTTACCTGGACTTTCTCCCATGAGCCTTAAGTTAAGGTTTTGTAGTAGGGGTAGGCCAGTCTATAACAAACAACAAGAAGGAGACGGTGTCCGCTTTCTGGAAAAGCCCTGAATAGTGCTCTTAGATAAGAGAAAATCAACAATTTTGGAAATGTCTGCAATTGCACAATGAGAGCAGCAACAAGCCATGAAATTAAAGAACGAGTTTAATTAACAACAAGAATCAGCACCTAATTAAGCAACTGGTTGGAGTGAAATTGATTGGAGTTAAATGGGCCCTGACTTAATTGGTCTTCTGTTGGCTCACTCACTTCACATTTCATTTCTGGTTGGGTGCCATTTAAAAGAAATGAAGCAATTTAGAGGAATGATGAAGAAATTCAGGGAAACAAATCTTTAAAAAGTCCATTAAAATGAAAGGAAAAGGAGTCAATTAGCAGCTAAAACTGGTCACCAATTAAGAAAAGGGTTAGAATGAAAACCTGCAGCCACTGCAGCCCTCCACGACCAGAGTTTGAGACCACTGATTTAACTTTTCGAGCGTATTTAAATATCTGTTAAGACACCATTATGTACTGTAGACCTCTGTACTACCTATTAGTCTATCGCACTGATTCAATATCACCATCCATTCTGTAGCTCAGTTGGTTCGGTGGCTTCCAACAGGGTGCTTTGACTACTGGGAAGAGATTTCACTTCATAGCCATTCCTTTTTATGTTTATCTGTCCCACAAGCCTCTATTCTGACATAAAATAGAGCTCTGGGCAGCTTGGGTATCACAATGAGACTCTATAAGAGCTCTACAGAAGTTTCTTTCAGTGTCTTACTTTTTATGGAGTAAATCCTATGGCACGCACACAATGCATCCTTAGTAGGTTGAGGCTGGAGTACTGCCTCTAGCCTTTTCTGGTACACTCTTTTAATCATATTGCTGAAGTCACATGTCTGGAAGAGGTGGGTGTAGGATGTCTAGTTGGAGACCAATCAGAGCATATCCTCAATCTTACTGTCTTCTCAACCTTCCTGGGCATGGATAGCTTATACCAGCTTCTGGCTCTTAAATAACAGAAATAAAGAGAACATTCTGTGAGGCTTGTAGAGATCCTCTGACTGCACTTTGTTAACAGCATTCATTGACAATTTTCCTAGATATTACAGGGAGAGGTGAACTGTTACTTTTGTGTTTGTTTTAAGCATATTTTGTCAAATTAGTATTAATAATCTACTTATTTGATGCTTACATTTTAACAGCCTAAATTGTCAGACCAGTAAATCCTAAACAGGTTTTGGCTAACATCCATTTTACTGTTTTTTGCTTGCTATCTAATCAATTACTCTGTTGTACTTTCAAGTAAAATGTTGTGAAGAGCAAAACCCAGGAAATAAATGTTAATAATTATTTTAGTAAAAAAAAAAAAAAGAGTGGCCTTTTCTTTCCACCTTTCGGCTATGGGTTCTATTTAGATATTTATCAAATGCAGTGTTTTTTCCTGACATTTTTTTTCTTCCTCATATTGGGAGGTCAATAATGCATCTGTTAAGCTGTAATCTATATTCTACAGTTTTAAAGTCAAGAATAGGCATACTAGTGTCACTGGAACATTTTTACAGCTTTGAAAGGCTGATAATACAGTTTCCTTATAGGAACATACCAAGCATAGAAATTTATATCAGTTGATTTTTTAATAAACCATTTTAATAAATATGTATTTGTCAAAGAATTAAAAATCATCTTCTGAAATTGGAACATACTCTGTATGTTAGGAATGTATACTTTTTTGAGTTTTTTTTTTTGATCTATCAGTGATTGAAAAGTACTCTTTTCTTATTTCTAATTTAAGAATATGCAGTATTTTTTATATGAATATGATTTTTTTTTATTTCCTTACATGATCTTACATTTTGTTTTTGCCATGTGCTTTTTTCCTACATACTCTTTGGGCTTTGTTTTCCATACTGGATTCACTTGAAATGGCACATTTTAACAAGACATGTTCTGAGTAATATTAGAAATAGGACATTCTGAAACTCCGAAATGTTGGGTTTTAAATTAGACACATCTGTCTTCATCAGTTCAGGCTGTGGTAACCTTTAGGCAACATTAAGTAACAATGAGTCTGGACTTTTACTTACACTGCCCTCTCCTACCTAAGGGCTGAACTGTTCACTGAAGCATTAATTAAATTCCACAAAAAATGCAGTATATGAAATTTTAATAAAAAGTTGACATTTCGTGAAAGTTGACACATTTTTATTGGGCTGCCTTGGTATTTTTAAATATTAAAAAAAGAATCGGGCTAATCAAAAAGACAATATCTCTTTGTTTTTTATAGAGGAAACAGATGCCCCTAATTAATGTAATGTATTAACAACATCTGCTTAGAATGTAGATTTTATTTTGAATTATTCAATCTTTTGTGAATAAATTCTGTTGTATTTATAATGTAATAAATTCTATTTATATTGCATTGATCATTATAATACCATTTTTGATTAATTACTAAGGTCTAAATTATGCCCATGAATTATATATTGATCCAAAATATTCAAAGCTTAGGAGTCACCTAAACTTGAGTAAGCACTACACAAGAACAGCAAATAGTACAAGCGTAATGTATGCAATAGATTTATGGATAGCAGCAAAAAAATAGTTCCTGAGATTATTTATTTATTTATATCCAAGACAACTTACAACAGTTGAGATACAATTGTTTACATTTCTTTTTGTCTTTCCAAATGAAACACAGGCAGGTGAAGTGACTTGCTCATGGTTGCACAGTGTCAGAAGCAGGATTTGAACCCACAACCTCAGGGTTTGAGGTCCAAGGCCCAAAGTCTTACTCACTACAAAGCAGTGCCTACCTATGGATGATACAGAAAGAGAGGGAAAGAGTATGCCTTGCCAAAGGTTAAAATTCTACTTGAGAAGCATTAGAGCACAGTAAGCCATGTCAGCTATCAAAAACCAAAGTGAGTCTGATCCTGAACTTACACAGAGAAGGAAAGAGGGAGTAAAAAATAAAAAATGAAAAGAAAAAAGATATGAATAAATAAAAATAATAAATAAAAATGCATCACCAGATTTAGTTTTTCACCACAGTTTTCAGACACTAGGCTCTTTTTTTACTTTTTTTTAAATTGATTTTAATTAAAAGCAAATAACAATCCATATAATCAAGTCAAATTTAACAAACCGAAATTAAACCCCCACCCAAGAGAAAGACAGGAGAGACAACAAACAAAGTAAACTTTTAAAAACAACAAGGAAGGAAGAGTATCCTTTTCCCCAATACAGAAGCTTATTCTAAAATGTTATTGATTAGCTCCTGTCATATTTTAATCAGAATCACTTTTATTTGCCAGTACTTAATGCATAGGAATTTGACTTGTGAGGTTTGGAGCTGCTTATAACCAAACATAATATCACATACAAATAACATAAATACCATAAGTTAAAAAGAAAAACTTCAAATTTGCAGAATAGTACAACTATAAAGGAGATGTGCAAATGATGATAAGCAAGTGAAAGTGTGAGTGTATAGTGTGTATGTACGTGCGCGCACATACATGTAAATACACTGTAAACACACACACCTTTTGAAGCAGTATATGGCAGAACGCATGAATATACAAACAAGACAGGCTAAGTTACTGGTTTGAGACGGCTATAGCTCTGGAAAAGAAACTATTGAGGTGTCTACTTATTTTTAATTGACCTGAAGTGTTTACCATTGTTGAGTTTTTGGAATAAATGATGAGCTGGGTGAGAGGAGTCTGTGGAGATTTTTATGATATGGTTAGTGACATGAGATGTATTTAGGTCTGCCACAAATGGAAAAGCACAGCCAATTTTTCTTAGCAGACCTCCCAACACGCTGTAAGTTAGATTTGGAGTGTACCGCTGTTGATCCAAACCAGACAACAATGGAAAATGTGATTACACTTTCAATTATGGCTTTGTAAAATTGAAATTGGATTGGCAGGGAAATATTTCATTTCTTTAGTTGCCGTAAAAAGTGTAATCACTGCTGTGCCTTTTTAGTGAAGAAAGTGGTGTTAATGTCCCAGCAGAGAGTGTTTGTGATAGTTGTGCCCAAAAAATTGAAGGATTCCATCATATTCACTGCAGAATCATTACAGATGCACTAAGTGAGAATTTGATTTTTTTTCCAATTTCAAATAGTACAGGACATCAGTTACCCACTGACTTAAAAGTGGTGGGGTGGGATTCTGCCAGTAGAGCAAGATTAGCCTACGTGCTAATAGTGAGATAAATGCAATAACAATTTGTTTGTCCTTCTCCACTTTAAGCCCATCTGGGAGTACACTGAACACAGCTGTTAATGGGTTAGGAGTGATTGCAACACCAAGGCTGTCTGCTGTCTCATAGGCATTTGAAAATTTTGGTCCAAAAGGATATTAATTTGGTGCATGTCCAAAACATGTGGCCCAGTGACACTGGAGCTAGATTGCAATGTTCACAGGTTGAATCTTGCCCTGGAAATATTTTGGATAATTTTAAAATGAAATAAATGCACTCCATAGAAGATATTAAGTTGAATGATTGAGAGATTTGCACATATGGAGCTAGAGTTTATTCTATGCATGGCTGCCTTCTACTCCTTTTCTGAAATACTATGTGAAATATCCTTTATCCATTTGACCCTGGGATCTTTGAAAGGAAGGGGTTTTAAAATGTATTTATTGTTGTAGATGTGCTATCTGAGCCTTCAAGCCCGATCAATAGTTTCTAGCTTGAAAGTAGTGGAAAAATGCAAAAACATTATCAATGTACAAGTCTTGAAACGTTTTAATCCCAGACATTTCTAAACATTAAATACTGTTTGTTTGAGAAGGTGAAAAAGGTGTTTGTCATGTAGATGTGCAACAGATAAGAGCTTCTCTGTCTTAATGTGCGTCATATATTGGTTCCATATTCTTAGTGAATGAAGGGCAACTGAATTATTAGTGTATTGATGATAATTTGTATTTACTGCAGCACAGAGCAGGGAATTTAAAGAAGTACTGCAAGATTTTCTTTCTTTTGCAGAACCAGGCTTGTGTATGTTCATCAATTTGTGTCGATGTCCAGTTCTGTATGGGCTGCATATTTGCTACCCAAGATTCTTGGCATTTTTGTCCAGTTACCAATACACTTTACCCATTTTTCAGTAGAGATACTACCAACTGAGATATTGCACATGGTGCAGTTTGTATCACTTCATTGCTGTGCGACCTTTACAAACCTTGTGATTTGTCAACAGAATCATTCTCTTCTGGTATTAAAGTGAATGGTTTTATTTTTCAAATAGGGCTTTCTCACTGCTGGGTGAAGTGACAGGTAACGAAATACAAACAGCTGGTAAGTAAGCTGAAAAATTTTTCAGTAGTGATCCATATCCAAGATTGTCCATTCCATAAGCAATATGTATGATATGGCTGATGTTAAGAACAAAAAGAATATGATACTTCAACTATCTATTTTGAGAGAGAGAGAGAAATAGTGAAAACAGGGAGACAAATATTTAAAAATACAATTCTGCTAATGGATTACTTTCACAATATCAGGTATTTTGAGTTGTGAATATGAACTAAAAAAGATAAATGAATAAATATAGAATAAATACAAAAGCCCATTAGTATGTTTAGTTTTTCATCACTTGGCAGAAGCTCTTTGCCTACCTACCTTTGTATCTATTCATTGTTAAACGATGTTTTTAAAGCAAAAGTGATTGGTGAGCAACAATATGCTGATCTTGTATGATGACCTTGTCAGTCTCTCAATCAGTGCCATTTTATTTTCAAAAACCAGGAGTGGTCTCCCCTAGACTTTCTTGTATACTTAGATATGGGGATGTATATTTGAGGAGTAAACCACAAGACAATGATTATATTTTCATATTATGTACATTAAGGAATCATCAACAACAAATCAAATCAAATTAATAATATACTGAACAATTATTATAAAAGTAAAGTTGAATAAATCTGACTCTGCAGCTGCATGAATAAAAAAAAAAATTGAGTATATGTTCAGGTAAAGTACCACTTCTGAGTGATGGATTTGGCCCAAAAGTTCATACAGATCTACAATTTTGGTGTGACAGCCACATGCCAAATTTCATCCATCTATCTAGTTGCATTTTTGAGTTATCGTGTTTACATACACACACAGACACACGCGCGCACACACAATTCCAAAAAACGGTATTTTGGACTCTGGGAGGTCTATAACGTCAAGATTCATCAAAATATCGAGGTCAAAATTTTTCATGATTACTATACTTTCTCTATACTTCACATATGAGAAAGTAAAAACGATTTCTTCGGTGCGAAGTGTCACGTGAATTGCTGTCAACAAAAAGCAGTCACCTGAGAAATAAACTGTTACTCACTCATGATTTTTCTGTCCATATGGTAAACATTTTGTTGACCAGCACATTCTGATTTCAACTGTTTGAATTACATTTTGATATACAACAAGCGCAAAGAAAGGCAGCACAGTAAATCGCTTTCTATTTCATACGCTTTACGCACACGCATTCAGCTCGCTCTGTCCCCGCAAATGCTGTGTGAACAGCTGCCCTCCGTCACCAGAATGTGCGGGTGGCTCATGTTGGATGACTTTCTGTTTTAGAGTTAAAACTTACAAGGGTTAAGGGTTAAAGACTAATGGCAAGAATATTCATTCAGAAACGAAAACTAAAAATATTTTATTAAGCTATTATTTTATTTCAGTTAGTCTTTCCAGCTACTTTAATAGTTTTGTTTAGTTTTAGTTTTTCATTTTGGTTTTGTTAATTATTTTATTTCAGTTTACGATAATGTGTTGTTTAATAATAGTTTCAGTTTTGATTTTAGTTTTCATTAACTATAATAACCTTGAGGACCAAGTTTGGGAAACACTGTTTTTTTTTTTTATTTCTGGGGCCACTGTAGTCCTCAGGTAGTGGTAGTGCCTATATTTATACCACTTAAGATCATGCACATCCAAATACAAATATGTTCACAATATATTTCAAATTATGAAATCTTGCATTGTTTTCGGGAATTTAGTGCCCAGCCTTGTCATTCTTAAATTATACAGCTAATATTTATCAATTTGTGGGTGGCACGGTGGCGCAGTGGTAGCACTGCTGCCTTGCAGTTAGGAGACCTGGGTTCGCTTCCCGGGTCCTCCCTGTGTGGAGTTTGCATGTTCTCCCCCTGCGTGGGTTTCTTCCCACAGTCCAAAGACATGCAGATTAGGTGGATTGGCGATTCTAAATTGTCCCTAGTTTGTGCTTGGTGTGGGTGTGTGTGTCCTGCGGTGGGTTGGCACCCTGCCTGGGATTGGTTCCTGCCTTGCGTGCTGGGATTGGCTCCAGCAGACCCTCGTGACCCTGTGTTTGGATAAAATGGATGGATAATATTTGTAATTTATAAAATCTTGCTTTAAAATGATTTGCATACCTCTATTTGATATACTTTGCTAATCCATGTTTTATCTTGGTAGACAAATATAGAGTATTACTCTACTTTCCCCTTTTGTATTATTAATATGTAGCCTTTGTCAGAATGCCACAGATCTCACAGACTTACCACTGCTTATAAGGTATTGTACCATATAACTTCTCCCCAGTTTCCCTTATACATTTATAACCTCAGGCAATTAGGTGTAGTAAAAGACAAGCAGGAGTTAAGTTACACTTTAAAAGTATTATTGATAATATTCATAAATAATGACAATATGCAAAGTACATTTGAATATTGCCAACCATACAACCAGATAAATGCTGATGTGTAGTTTCAGGCAGCACACTGCCTTGTTAGTTACTTAAAATGTCTCTAGTTAAGGCATCATTTTGTGGTTAGCTTTCTTCAGAACAGCCCACATGCCTGTCTCAATATGGCTGCCGAGCTGTGCTGTTCATTGTGTTGTCCTTTTCAGTTCATGGTGTGTAATGGTCTTTCATCAATTTGGTGAGAGAGATAGTGAGGTAAAGCAAGCAAATTTATAGGTTTCCTGTCCAACCCCTAGTGCAGAGGTCACTAACAGGTGGACCGTGGTCCAGACACAGAAGCTGTCTCATACGGATTTTATCCGGCACAGATTTTGTAGTCTTTACGGTAATGTTTTAGTGGATGAGGAAATGCACAGACCAATTGTATGCATGTTAAGCCATTTCACGTGATACCACTCAGCCAATCAAGTCTATGGATTCTAGATGGTGAACATTGCTTTACTTTACTTTACAGCGCAGACAGATAAGAGAGTTAGAGGCAAGGAAGAGAGACAGTAGAAAGAAAAAGAAAGATAGCGATACATGTAGAAAAAATAAAGAACAAAATAAGCCAAAGAAAGTGAGAGATACAGACAACTGCGCTTGAAAAAGAAAAGGGACTGAAAAATAATGAACAAATGGGATTCTCCAAAAAAAGGAAAGTGGACAGCGAAAATAGGGCATTTAATCTGGAATGGACAAACTCATTTCTGTTCATACTTCCCACTGGGAGCACTAAACCAGTGTGTCTCATATGTTCAGAAACCGTGGCACTTGTTAAACATGCCAATGTTAAATGACATTATAAGACGGAACATAAAGTTTTCGAACAAACATACCCACTCAAATCTGAAGTGAGATCACAGAAAATAATTATTCTCAGAGCCCAATATTAAAACCCTGCAAGGACAAGCTAGAGCTCAATTCTCTCACTGAACAAAAAAGTGGGGCGATGAATATAAGAGGGGAAGAAAGTGAGCATTTAAAACTGTTTAATTGTTAAGATGTGTTCAGGTTTATTATTTGTAAAATTGGTTGAGACTGTTGAGTCAAGATGTGAAACACAAAAGGGGAAATTCAAGCTTTTTCTCCATTTATTTTATTTTCTGAAGTTAAGCACTTTATTTAAACATGCACAATTTTCACATTTTATTTATTTTGTCTTATTTTGAAATGCAGCCCTACTTTTATTTAGCAAATTTAAGAACATTATATACTGTGACAGAACATTATACATATCAGCAGTCATACATACTGTGTTCTGTGTTATGTGACAATAAATATTGTCAAAAAGTTTTTGAATTGTACTGAACTCATTTGATTTGAAAGTCTGGTATTGATTACATGCAGATGCTGATACAACTACTAGGCTACTTAAATATATATGATACTAAATAGTTAGACAACATGATCTTCCGGACCATTGCTTCAAGAAATTGTCTTTATTTGGACCTCTTTAGATTTTAGTTGAATACCCCGGCCCTAGAGCCAATAGGACATCATGGTAATTAAAGGCTTCTGATACAAGCCAGTTCCAAACAGCCATACTTCAGACCAATGGGGAGACAGAATACCTTCAGACCTGCCCTCCAAACCATGTGTTAAGGTAAAGCTTGGCAGTTAGGCAGCCTGGCTTTCCTATGGGGGTTGACTTTGTGACTTCAGGAGAGAAAATTTAGCCAAACTTGTTTGAGGCACTTCCCCAAACCCTGTCATAGAATTACAAAAAAGACTCATTCCTAAAAGGGGGGAAGGGGTTCTTAAACCACTGCTGTTATTATCAATAATGTAACACTAATATTACATTGCTTTGTCTAAGTTACAAATAAAGACATACAAAATATTTATCAACTTGTATGCAACATTTCACATCACAACAATCCCCTATAATAGTGACAATGACTTTGGCTATTCAAGAGAATATTGACAGAAGTCAAAATAAGACTGTTTTATAGTGATGGTGTGCTCTATTTTTGCCATATTCTTCTTTCCTCTACACATCACTGATTATTTTCTTTTTTATGTTTAAAACTCCTACTAGCTGAGGTTGTGTTCATCTTTCAGAAAAAAATATATATCAGGCAATCAGGGTTAGCATTTAAAAATGGATAATTGAGAAGTACGAAAGGTAAAAATGAAGTCATTTGAAGGTCGTCAGCCGGGCAAAATTAGAAGACTGACAAGAGTGAGTAATCAGGGGAGCCATAACATTAATTTTAAATAAAATATCGACGACCTAAAACCTTTACTGTGAAAAGCTTCATAACTTCTCTTGGGACCATGGATCCCGCAAACTTCTATTGTCACCTTGTTTCACCACTTTTGGAGTTATTCTTGACAGCACCCTAGAACTTTGAGAAACACATCTCAGTATTATCGAGGAACCTTTTTTAGTATGTGTGGAACATTTCTAGAGTTAAAACCCTTCCTGTCCTGTGCTGTGTCATGTGTGTATCACCACTCGACTGGATAATTAAAATTCTCTTTATAATGAGCCTCCTGCTCAAAGCATCTCTTGACTTCAAGTTCTGACACTGTTTTAGTATTCAGGTATTATAATATGAAATTAGAAAAGAAAATGTACTTGACTAATTAAAAGAAAAGTTAACTTTATTACAGCATATTCTTTTTTTTTAAATAAAGAAAACTGCTGAACTTGGAAAGTAAAGACCACTTAATTTTACTTTGATTACATGCAAATATCAAGGAAGTAATTTTAATACAATTATCAAAAAACATCTATTCAGAACTGATTTGTTAAGATGAAGTCAGCAATGTTGTAAGCAGAAAAGATAAATAAACATGGACATGTAAACATACAGTAGTAAAAAAAGTTAGGATCTTAGTTATGAGAAGGAAACTATTATTAAAACAATTGATAAGCGTATGTTTTATAATGGAAGGATTTTGTGCTGACATTGAGTAAAACACCAATCCCTCATCTCAATGTGCAGACTCTTTTCCCATAGACCCACAGTTGTTATTTTCTAGCCTTATTGTTTTCTATTCCTTCACTTAAGCATATAGAAGAGACAGCCCTCAGCAGCCATGCCCTTGCACCCAATACTACAGTCTGACTTCACCCAAGATCGACTGTTACTGTGACTCTTCTCTTTAAAAGGCACCCCACACCTTTTTATCTGCAGAACAGAGCAACAACACAATCAAATCACGTATAAGAAATTTACATACAATACAATTGGAAGTGAAGTGCTTAGTTGCTCAACCTCAATGACTGTGCCTGTAATAAGAATATAGAGAAGCAATAACAATACATGAATAAATATTTAAATATAATTATAAATTTGTGATAATAAACAATAACTAATCAAATGTTGGTTTACAATAGGGTATTCTGTAATTCTAGATACTTATTCACCATGCGTGTAGACTGGGGTTGGGTAGGGGTCTCCTCAACACTCTCTGAGCTGGACTTTAGGCAGCAGTAGCATTTACCTGAATACAGCACTGGAAAGAGGCTGATGTTGGGATGGATGGTGTCACAAATTATTTTCTTTGTCTTGGTCTGACATTGCTTTGTGTAGATGTCCTGGGGTTAAAGGTGAGCAGGTTTAGATACTTTATTGTCATTATAGTTTTTATTAATCCAAAACTAGAAGCAATGCCAATGAGTGTAACAATCGCACCACACACCCTAGATGATTATCTGCTTTCACAGAAGATTGAACAAAGCACCCAATGTGCAACACTGTTCTAGTGGCTCTGTGCTCTTGGAATTTCACTACTATAGCTTGGAAGACTCACAGGATTGAGACAACTCTGGTAGCTCTGTTCTTCCTGCATTTCTCCCAACTGGTTGTTTGTCTGATCTTATAAAGCAGGTCAAAGTTGTGGTTCTTCACTTGAGACAATGCACTCCTCTCCTTTTATGGTATTTGTGAGCATTTATCATACTTTTTTATAGTTGGTACCTTGTGGCTTCTAAGATTAAACTGTTCTTATTTGAAGATGTACTGATAATAATGAAAATATTAGAAGGTTGCCAGTTTGTTTTATAAGAACTTACATTTTTTCTTGAAGTTATTTACATTTCAGTTTGAAAAGAGTGGTCACAGTTGTATAGTATAATTTTAACCTTTTTTTCTAATGCTGTCCAAAGTGTATGAAGAATTTTTATTTTTGACGTTTAGGAACTTAAGATTGGTGTAAAGATGTAATAATGGAAAAGAAGTAGTGTGTGTGAGACCAAGCAGTTTGACATAGCATAGAATAAATTTATTATACTTGTACCAGTAAACACAATATTCCTATCATGTTTTCTTTTTTAAATCTGTTTGTGTTCTTCTTCATTTTGCTTGTGCTTTTACCCAAAGCATCTTACAAACTGGATACAGCATATTTTCTATCATATGTTTATGGAACTGGCACAGACAGGTAAAAAATGTGCTTGATTGTAAACCTAAGGAATGATGAGATTAAGCATCAGTCTTTTGGTTTGTTTTATTTTCACTTTTGGCCTTGGAACCCCTGCAGATTTTCTTTTTTATTTATTTATTTTCCTCCAGTTAAACTGGAGTTTGTTTTTTCTGTTCTCCCGCCCCTTTGACCTCATTACTGGACACCTCTTTAGAGACTTGCACTCTTCTCTACTCCTCTACTAATTGTGTCTAGGTTTTATAAGATATCTTTTTTTTTCTTTTTTACTTATTATTCTTACCTACACTTTTCTTGTAAGTTTCTTTTTGACTTCAAGTAAGATACTTTGAGCTGCATTCTTTGTATGAAAGTGTGCTACATAAATGTTGTTGTTGAAAGGCTCAACCAAAAGATGACAGGTACATGGTTTAAAATGTGTGCTTCATTTGCATGTAAGTATGCTGAAATGGATGCATTTAAGAAAGATAATGACTGTGAACTCTAGAAGCCACACATTTTTTCAGTCCTAAAACTGCTAAGGCTGTGCCAAGTGTGTCTGAATCCTTTTGTTTTGACTAATGTTACTGAGCTCATCCCTACTGAATTTCATACAAAAACCATAGACAGCCTAATACAACTTCAGTGAACATAAAAAAATCATTGCACCCACAGACACAGTTGACCTGAGGATGTATGGTATGTAAATTCAAGAATGAACAATAGTCTCTCCTTGTGAAAATTAAAGGAACAATGGGATGTGGTACTTCCTTATGGATGAGGCACCTTTTAGGAGAAAAACATATTTTAATACAGCTGTATTAAAATGGTGACCCACATATTGAATCACATACACACATGGTTGTATAGCTGAGGCATACACAAGCAAAGAAAATCGACTGTTTATTCTTGCTTTTGCTCTTGCATACATTGTTAGATATGCAGTGTTTTTGCCTTTTAATGACTGGAGATGCAATAGTCTGCAAATTAGCCTTTGATCCTTTTTGTTACAGGTGCTGAAAGACATGAGTGATTATAAGGGACGCTTTTTTTTGTAATTGTCTGTCTGACGTAGACAGAAACAGAAATTCACATTTGGGAAGCAACATCCTATAACCTCAAACTGTGGCTAGATTACATTTTTCAAATCTAGCCAAGTGCATGCTGAAGGAGAAAGACGGGGATTCATACCTCGGCACCAACATTCAGCGATGTTGCTTGTGGTAGAAATAGGGAGTTAGTATAGACTCTCTACTTCTGAATCACGACAGGGGAATAGTGTTCCAGCACAGCTTTGAACAGTTCAGTTTCATGCAGATTGTAGCAGGTCTCCCAATTTTCCCAACTTCTGTAGGCTTTCCAGATTCATTTGCCTAAACCTTTCCATATTTTTCAGTTTTGAAATAAATGTTGAAGCTTCTTATTTGACTTTTATCTAATCATGTTATGTCTTTCGATACAAGGACTAAAACGTTTATAAAGCCTTAGTACTATCCTTTATTATAGTTCTATAATATAGCCTTATTCTGCTTATACTCTACACCCAAATTTAGATAACCACTTATACTATTTTGCTTTTTAATTACATTACAAACAACATGAATTGTTCAACCTGCATATTTTCACAAATTCAATGTTTAATTTAACAAGCATATACGTTACTGAATTCAATTAAATCTCTGATGGGCTTTCATAAGCCAAATTCATATTTACATTTTGAGCCATTAACCTTCCAGTATATAAACAAGACTATTTATTAAAACATTCCTATTATTAAAAACAACTATGCACAAATAAGAAGGAACTGTTTAGAATGTTCTCAGCCAAGGGTTAGGATGCATTAATATTGACTTGGAGGTTGACTGAAATACCCTGAGAAACTTCTAAATCTGATGGATATGCCCTCCTTAAAGCAGCCAGTGTAGAAGACATAAGATGGAAATTTTGTCTATACCTTTAAAATATTCCACGAGGATGGGTAAAATCAATCTAGAATTTATGAAAACACAGTATTTTATGGCAAGCTTACTTTATGTTCCTCTGCAATATTGTTGGGAAAAGTAAGAATGGGTGAAATTTTCCAGTTATTGAGGAATCAAACTCTTTTGTCTCCCTAGGAATGTCTACTGGGCTTACTCAAATTGACACTCTGGCTCATAGTCATAGTCAAATATCCAGCCACCAATCTGAACTCCAACCTGGTCAAGGAACAGTCAGCTCATACTTTATCCTTGCATGGGTACTTGTGAAAGTTTGGCAATACACAATTTACTGGATATGGAATATGATACCTTTGTGGGAAGTACTGTGACAGTGTGGTCTACAGTTTTTGCTGCTGTGTGCTGTCTACTCTGTGCGACTACAGGGGATTAGATGATATAATGGCATACTTTCAATTATGTTGACTCTATTTAATGTGAAAAAGGAACCCCAACTTTGAATTTAGGATTTAAGATTTAAGATTTAATCAATTTCTTATGTAAACTTATGAAACAATTTAAACAAAATTTAATTTAAACAGATATTGACTAAATAAGAGCACTTTCAAATTTTGTGACCATGGTTTTTTTTTGTTTTTTTTTTTTTGTCTCTTAATAATGTCTTTTGATGCATCTGCCAGCCTGGTATTTAATTTTTGCCTCTCTAGACTCTGCCATTGCCATATGAACATCAGAAAGCTATATTTTTAATCCTTTATTCTTGTTGATTACCTTCTGCCATACCACTGCTTTGTTCTTTATCCACAATGTAAGTAATCCATAAACTGGTTTTCTGGAATAGCAACGTGAAAATCTTAGAAGGTAAAGCTATCAGGCTTAAATACAGTAGTTTACTGGTATATGTAGGAAAAACTTATGTCATTTGAACATGCTGCTGAATTGTCTTCACTCTTTCCAGCAAATCTCCTGCTTCTTTCTCTCTCTATCTCAACTCCTAGAAATCAATGGAAATCAGTAGTCTTACTTAAACCTCAGCTTCTCATTGTGTTATCTGGCCCCAGTCAGTGGTGTAGCTCGAGTTCGTGCCGCTTGGGGCGGGGCAGTGCTTCAATTTGCCGCCCTCCCACATATCTGAATATGTTAAACTATTTAGATAGAAAATTAAAATGACGTATAGAGAAAAAGTAAGATACATTTTGCATAGATTTATTCATATATAAAGAAACACCAATATTTTTTATATACATTTATAAGCACCAACTAGACAAGAATATAGTATAGACACACTGATAAGCCGTGTTCTAATTATTAGTTTAATATAATTACGCTACGAAAACCAGAACCAAAGTAGGGTACAAGTGATATTTTCTGAGCAGAGCAAGAACACATTCAGATTAATAACGAAATGAAATTATAAATTGGAAATTAGTTTATCTTCCTAGAAATTTTTATCGGTGTAATGTTTGTTTATTTTTGTCGTTGCCTCATAAATTTCAACTGCCGTGTCTGAAGCAGGAGGACAGTCTGAACATTATTTTCCAAGCATTTGTGGTTAAAAATCAGAGAATTTGACTTTTTTCATACATAAGTGATATTTTTCCGAACCCTGCTGCTTACACACGAATTGTACTGAGCCTTTTGGCCAATAATGCTGCCCCCAAAAATGTGCCGCCCAGGGCGGACCATCCCCTCCGCCCACCCCTGGCTACGCCACTGGCCCCAGTGTTGAAAAGTGTCAGACTGCCATACATTTTGTTGGGAGCTAGTTGAGCTGTTGCTGGTGGTGCTTCCCCAGTCTTGGATTATGATTTCTCTTTTATGTCTCTTCTTAGCATTTAGGCACTCCGTGTATGTTCTACCTCTGTCCCCATTTTGCATGGGCATTGCCAACCTTATTTTATCCAACAAGGGGTACGTGTTCCGTGGAAGTGTGATATTTTTGAATTGCAGCGTACATATCCCTACCCTGGAACCATGGCAGAGATCATAAGATAAGAGAAGATATAAAAGTAAGCATATATTTAACTTGCTTTAAAATTCAACTTTATCTCGTAATGTTTACATACATCTGAAGAGAAGCCATAGAACAAAATGATTGTTTTACAGTTCTACGGTGAAGTCTTTAATGATTGTGTGTTCATCTTTTAGTGGAGCTGGAAAGCAT
Source organism: Polypterus bichir lapradei (assembly GCA_026402145.1). Taxonomy (NCBI): domain Eukaryota; kingdom Metazoa; phylum Chordata; class Cladistia; order Polypteriformes; family Polypteridae; genus Polypterus; species Polypterus bichir. The sequence goes on along the minus strand of JANRMT010062808.1, from coordinate 36,281,793 downwards.
TTCCTTTAGACACTGACTTATTTAATCTGTGCAAGGTGGCTTCTGGTTCTTTAGAGCTGTGACAAGTTTTTATACCCATATTTTCCACTGGCCAATACTTTGTTTCAGATTAGTACTAATTTAGCACATTCAGTGAGCTTTTGCAAGATCTATTGCCAAGATGCTATATATGGATTAGGCTGCTTTTCCCCAAAACATTGTTTCATTATCTACAAAGACTGAACATGCTCTAATCACTAAAATTTTTTAATGTCTCTGCCTGAAAAATTTGTGAATTTGATTTCAGTCAGCAAATGTATGCATAACTGCTAAATATCGGTATATTGAACAAACATCATGATTACAAATCCTAGTATTGAATAATTATTTTTAAACATTCATCTTTTCAGTACCTCTTTTACAGGACAATTGTGGATTATTGGTGGAATGTTGGGGAGGTGGGCACCATGGAGGTGTATCAACAGTTAATTTCTTGTATAGCCCAAAATCACACAAGGAAATCCTCAATGGGCTTTAAGAAGCCCTGTTTTATTGAAAGCCCACAGCCTTGAGTCCCTAAGAAAACAGGGGGAGAGTAGGGGGAAAAAAATAAAGAAATCTTGGGAAAGGCAATTCAGAGAAAGAACCCCTTCTAGGTAGGTTGGGTGTGAAATGGGTGTCAAAAAATAGGTATATACAAGACACATAACAAACACAACTAAGCCTCTTTACTGTGGTAGATGTGATTACAATGTGTCATTGCTACCTCATAAATACAATACAGTTGTTCTTACACAATTCTCCTTTAGTGCAGGTGCAAAGCACCACATCAGCTGTCAAGGTAAAATGCAAGAATAGATTATACCACTCCCTAAATACAGAACAATACATATGAGGATACAGATGTGATCAAATATATCAAAAACAAAGTAGAAACTAATTAACATAACTGAGAAACAACAATATCTATTCATCAGCCAATTGTAAATTCACAGCCAGTTTGTAGAAAAGGAGTTGGACAAGCCAGACACGGTTAGAGTCCTGGAGACCTCCGCCAACAAGTCGCCTCCCCATTACTGGCTATTCTGCAGCTGAGTCGGGCTCTGCCAGCCAATCTGATGAAAGGACCCATTTACCCAATGATTCTAGTGCTCCCTTATGTGAGATGATTTTTTCATAGACAGGCAAACAGCTTGGCAGTAGGGCATTGGCGCCAAGTGCCACCTAAGGAAACTCAAAAGGGAAACAGAATATCAGTGCTTATTTGTGGCTGTTGGTGTTCATGCTGATTTTATTTTAATGATTAAAAATAGTTGGGCAATTAATTGCTGTCTGCTGAATTTATTCCAGCAAAAAAATGAAATATGTTGCTGGAAAAATAAAAATATGAAAATGGTTTAAGAAAATAAGATTTTGGATTGATTTTATAACTGTCTAGACTTTTTTGTGAGGCACAGTGGCTAATGCTAAAGCCTCAGTGATCCAGAATCCTACATGTGAATCTCATGCCCAGTTTCTTTGTATGAATGATGCATTTATTTGGCTGATGCCTTTTTTCAAGGTGCCTTAAAATAGTTATGATACAAAACTAATCATATTTCCTCAGGCAGGTCAAATGACTTGTTCATTGTCATATAGTGTCAGCAGCAGGGTTTGAACCAACAACCTCAGGGTTTGAAGTCCAAAGTCTTAACCAGTACACCACACTGCTTCTTTGTGCTGTGGCAGACCTAAGGCATTAATAGGAGCATCCCTTATTACCAAGCACATTTTATGTACTGTCTTGATATATCAATAACTATATCTATATCTTGTGACAGATAGGGGGCGCTGTCGTCTCCTTGAACCCTCAGACTTGACACCAGACACCAGGTAAAAGTCCAAATATTGACTTTATTAAAGCAGATCAGTGCACAAAGCACCCTCCTCTCCACAATACTCATACAATACACTACAATTCTCAATAATAAACAATCCTTCACTCCCAGACGCGTTGCTACCGTGCCACCCAGCTCAGCTCGACATCTGGGATTTCCCATCGTTCTTTTATATTGCCTGACCCGGAAGTGTTTCCAATCCTTCCGTCCATGTGACTTCCTATCACTTCCGGGTCAGATAAAAAGTCCTCTTCTTCATCCCGGAAATACGTCATCTCCCTTGTCGCTTTACCTAAGACGTACTTCCGGGTTATAGGTCACATACAACTCTCTGGGCCTCCCTGCAGCGTCCTCTGTTGGCCCCTGTGGTATCCAGCAGGGCTGTAAAGGAAAACTCCACTGTTCATGATTCCCTGCTGGTATTCAGGACACCTCCATGCTGCAGGGAGAGCTCCACCTGGTGGCCTGGGGGTATTGGCCGAGATGACAAGCCGGCCATAGTCCACAATATATATTGAGATAGAATTTGATTAGATATAGTACATTTTGTTAGGATGGTGCCATAGGGAGCTGGAACCTTTTTCAATAATGCCAGGTGCAAAGCAAGAATACATTCTTGAGCCATCTTTAAAAGAATACACTCCTGTGTACTCCTCTGCCTGTTCTCACTCACACAGTGTCAAGTAGGATTTCAACTATCAACAGCTTGTCCTGAAGCACATGTGAAGAGAGGAAGATAATTCAGACACACTACACATTTGGGGAAAAAATAAATAAAATAAAAACCTCAACCCAGTACCTTTTTTTTCAGTTTGAAATTACTGATGAAATAATACGTTTAAATACTCTGTACTAGAGGGGACAAATGGCAAAGTCTCAAAAAGAATAATGAAATTTGCTGTCATCATGGCTTGCTAAATACGGGACGTTTTCTTGCAGCTATACAGAAATGCTTGTCAGGATACAGTTAGTGATAATTAATAAATAGATGTTATTGGCCATTAATGGAATAATGCAAACTCTGACAGAATCTGCAGTACAGAACATTCTTTGGAGACGTTTTTCCTAACAATCACCACAATAAGACACAAAACTAACATATTTTGTTATAAAAAATAATTCTTGCCAATCATTCTTTTAACTATGTATAGAAATGCTTAGAATACTGAAACAGTATCTACCTCAAGTCTGTCATATGAGTGTTCCTGTTAGTATAAATGGGGGGGTGGGGGTTGAATTCTATCTGTATTGCATGCAGTCTGTTTTAAACTTTTTAAATCACTCTACAGTCCACCCTTGAAATTCAAGAAAACAAAACGACCATTAAATAAAAGTCTTCAAAAAACTTAACTTTCAGCCCTAAATTCCATACATTGAAGGCACATGGTGTTTACCCTGGCATGTCTCCATTATCCAAGCTAAATCATTTTGTCTTATTTTAAACATACATACTTTGGGGTCTTTTAGATGTCTTTGTTAGTGTTTTTTTTTTCTTCTGTTTTAGGAAGTTCATGAGAATATTGTTAATAGCTAAATAATTGTGCGATTTTATTCCAACTCCATTATGAAAGCATGTATTCATTCTTTTATTTTGTTATTTCAACTAAAGAACATTATTAGTGCATTCATTTTAGATAAATTTAGTATATAACTAAAACTTTAGAAAAATGTGTGTTTATCTTACACACCTGTTTTTTGCAGGATCTATTATAAAAATTATTGCAAGTATAAAACAGATGATAAAAATGTAATTTATAAACTAAAATATCAGGTTTTTCTTTAATATCAATGACCTTATTCATACACCACATATAATTCAAATTACAGTCATTTTCAAGTTGCTCAAAAATAAGCTTATTTAGCGGAACAGGAGGTAACATTGATCGTTTTTCCTCTCCTGTTTGGAAGAAAGAAAAGTCTGCTTATAGAAACAATTCAACTGTGGGTTAAGAAAAATCAATAAAAACACATATTGAATCCGACTTTAAGCAACCCACAAAATGAATTGATTTCCTTTTCTCTTTCTTTATTACTTCGTCTATTTGCTGATTCAGTTCCACCAAACAATGACCCCATGTACTATTTCCACAGATGACTCTATCTGAAGCACTATTTGTAAAAGTTCTGTAGTTGTTTGTAACCATAATGCTAAGCATATTTCTTGTGGTTTTATTAACTTTGGAAAAAATCACAGTTGAACTAACGGATAAATGTAATCAATTGGAAAATAACTACTATATGTACAAACTGAATCTGTGAGAACTGAGACAAGATTTCTGAGATTAAATTAGATTTTCAGTCATGAAATAGCATATGAGGAGGCTTTAAAATCAAAAATAATGATTAATTCTGAAAAATGTAATATTTTGTCAGTATAGATGTTACTGCCTGTCGGGTATAGTTGCTGAAAAGCTCATAGTAAAAGTACAAAATGTTTTGTTTCTCTAGTTTAAGAAAATGGAATAACAAGAAACCGTTTTAGAGTACTGATTGTAAAGGTTTGCTAATTGAAATAATTCATATGTAATTAATTCACTGACATGTCCCTAAATTGCAAAAATATTTTATAGCGATTAAATATTTTGTCAGTTTTATCTAAGTTTTCTAGTTTTCCCTGCTTCCGAAAGACATTTGGGTTAAGTTAACTGGCTACTTAGAGTTGGTCTGAAATAAATGAATGTTACCTGAAGCACTGGCATCCATACAAAGCTGGCTCCTACCTCTCAACCTGTGGTGGTAATAGAACCTTCAACATCTTCCCAATATCATAATGGACACAGGATGGATAACTGTATCTTCAATTTTAACTGTATGTGTGTAGAGTCAATCTGTTATTTAAAAAAAAGGCTCTGGACAATTTGTCATGCACATCAGCTTGGTGAGTCTCTCATGCGGACCAATTTTGTGGGTTCATAGGGGAGGTCTCTGACTTGTTTCCTTTTCTGACTACTGAAAAGGAACACTGAAATCACCCTCATCCCCTTCTAGTGTTAGCCTTTAAATCCAAATGGTTACAGGAAGTTGGTGTCCTTTGAGAAGACCCATTATTGAATGATATAAATGATATACTGGTTGCAGTCTCTGATCGTATCTGGAAGGTTGCTGGTTCAAGTCCTGTTACTGTCAGAAGGGAAAATACTCGATTGGGACCTTAAGCAAGGCCCTTAACATGAAAATTATTTCGTGGGAGCTGCTCAACGGCTGACCCTGCCCTCTGACCCGTAAAGGTCATGCAAAAAGACAATTTCCCCATGGTGATTAATAAAATATATTATTTCAATTAAAAGATTTGAACCTCTGGACTGAGCAGTTTTTTTCCGTCAAGATTTGCTTAAAGGTTTAGCATTACCACTTGAAATAGTTAATAGGTATATCTGCTTTTTTAGATAATAAGGGTGAAGTTTATAATTCATGCAAGTAGAATTACAAATTTAGAAATAAGCAAATATTACATGTGCAAAGAATTGTATATTTTATATTATGGGCTGTTAGGCATGAAAAGAAAATGTTAATTTAAAGCAAGTATATCACCTTCCAAGAAGGAACAGTCCAAGGAGGGACAGAAGTTAAGAAGTAGGAAGATCTGCACAACTTGGAGCAAAAATTTCTGATATAAACAGAATGAAAATTAAAAAGATAAACAGATCATATTGGAGATAGAGAGGAAAGTCTGAATCTGCGTCATCATTGTGTAACAGATTTAATCATTTTTATTATTTCTTATATTTTGTATTTAATTATTTATTTATGTACTTTAAAAATAAGCTAAACTCTCTTTTAATATTTATTTTGTCTCGATTCTTATCTTTTTCTGGTCTCAGAGATGGAGGAGTCAAATTAGGGGTTTCATTGACGAGCTAAGCAGGGTTAGGGATGTTAATACAATTCTTTAACCCTCAATGGGTCCTTGTTAGAAAGTTACGTTCCAGGTCCTTGGGGTTCAAATTGCACCCCTATTCGTTGGTATATATAATTCAATGGTACCAAGCTCAAATTCAATGAACTAAAGTTAAGATGCGTTTATTAGGTAAGTGCATGATGCATACACAGCTTATGCAGTGAAATAGTGCAGTTAATGGGGTTGCGGCAGTGGGGGGGGGGGGGGGCAGCGGAGGGGACTGGTCATATAATGCACATTCCGTCTAGCCGACCCCTTCACTGCCGCGATGTAAGTGCCATTTTAATTCCAATGTTTTAATAAGATTGTAAAATATATATTATCACACCTTTTAGATGCAAACGTTTAAGATTTCTGCAAATGACATGTCTAAAGTTATATGCATTTGTCACAAAGTACATTTGATTTATTGACAGAATGTGCTGGACAAGCAGGCCTAGAGCACTTATCACAGAATTTGCGTGTCTTCCTGTCAAACTCATGCGGGCACAGGTGACAACGTCCCTGTGTCTTCTTCATTTTAGCTGGTCTCTCAGTTCCTGCTTCTAGTTCTCCAGAGTCCAGCTCTAGAAGTTGGATTGCATCCATGATCGGTCTTCTGAGCTGGGCTGCATTGTCCAAACGTCTTTTAATCAGTGGCTCGACAAGAGACTCCCCGAGACTCACGATGAACTGGCGACGACGTATCGCTTTGGATGACTTGTTCCAATCATGGTTATTGCACATCCAGATCACGAAACTGGCAATGGCAGCTGTGTCAAGCATGTTGAAGAACAGGACCATTGGCCACCTGTTGATTTTTCGTTTGCAAGAGTAGATGCAGGCCAAATGATCCATGTTATCTACGCCGCTCTTAGTAGCATTATAATGAAGGATGATCTCTGGTTTTTGTTTCAGACCATCAACAGCCTTGTCGTGATGCATTGTCGACAAAAGGATGACCGACTTTCCTTTTTTGGGAACATATGATACCAAAGTTTTGTTGCCATCAAATGCAAAGATCGAAGAAAATTCGTCTCTGTTTTTTGCTATCATGCTCAGAGGAATGTCTCGTTTATTCTTGCGCATCGTTCCTACATAGGTCATACCCTGTGTAAGCAATTCTTCTGTCAGTGCAACGCTTGTAAACAGGTTATCTCCCACTACATTACGACCACTTTTGTACCAAGGTGATGCCATTGCTTTCACAACACGTGCACCCTGATCATAATCTCTGACTTCATTCGGTTGCTGCCCAAGATAGACCTCTGCATTCAGTGGATAAGATGTGGCACTGTCACAGCACCACCACACCTTTATCCCATATTTGGCAGGCTTACTGGGAATGTACTGCCTAAATGGACATCGTCCTCTGAATGGGACTAGTTGTTCGTCTACCGTTATGTCTGTTCCTGGAATATAGTATTTTCGTAATGTGGCAACAAACAGGTTGTTTTTGTTCCCCCTGGCTTTCATGTGTTTCACTGATACCACCTGAGGCCGAGTGTGAACGACTGTGGAACCGTCTGGGCAAAGTTGAAAGAACTGCATTGTAGGTGGGTGATAGATTATGTCTAAGGTCACCTCCTCTGTTCAACGACGGTCGTTTATTTGAACAAGTCATCCTCCCAGCGTGAACGACTGTGGAACCGTCTGGGTAAAGTTGAAAGAACTGCATTGTAGGTCAGTGATAGATTATGTATAAGGCCACCGCCTCTGTTCAACGACGGTCGTTCATTTGAATCAGTTGTCCTCCCAATCCACCTACAATGCAGTTCTTTTAACTTTGCCAACCAATCAGTTAGAATTGAGAAAGCACTCTGGATGGAAACAAAGTCCAGCATAACTCTTTTTTAGGATAACCATGACTTGGATAGCTGAGAATCTCCACAGACTTCTGTCAAAAATTAAGTTTTTTTGGGGGTGCATATTGCACCCCCGATGAAAATATGCCAGCGATAATTGACGTTAACACTTTTTCTATCATTTTATGCATGACCGTATGAAAAACTAGTGCACTTACAATGTCCTAGAGGATAACTGCTGAAATTTTAATAATAACATGGTAGTAGCCATAGAAATGGCCAGGGGGTGCAGAACGCACCCCAAGGAACCATTGAGGGTTAAGACAATGGCCAGCAACAGGGTAACCAATCCTGTTAAAGTCTCAACACCAGGTGCAGAGATCTGGAACTTCAGGGTAAGACTTAAGAGCCCCAAGGTGAGCATTGCCTCCATATATCTGACCTTGTAGCTTGGGAAAGGTAGGTGGATAATCTGGGTGTCCCTCCAGGCCTGAATCTGACACCAAGTATTAATTATTAATAGAGAAGTAAAACAAAACCTCCCAATAGATTTGTTAATACCAAATTATTACAATACAGCAAAGAAAGGAGTTTAAAAACTATCAAGTTTTAATGTCCTGGAGAGTGAAACTAGAATGATTTGTAACACCCTGACAAGAGTAATAACAGTTGTAGTTGGACCACTAGGAACCATCAAAATAGGCAGGTAAAAATAAGTAAATAGATAGCATTAATGGGCATACACCAACACTATAAATACTACTGGACATCAGAAAAGGATTCTGGTTAAGTTCTAGTTTAAATATATTCTCAGCATAAAGGGAAGAACACTAGAAGAACTTGAGCCACATTAGAATGGTGCCTGAGTGACAGGGACAGGCTCATCTTTTTTATAGGCTTCCATCAGGTTGGCTCTGCAGCTGTTCATTACAATCTGGAAATCTAGCTCATGCTGCTGCTAACTAAAGTCATGATGCAAGAGTCCGCACTGTTGTGAAGCCCTAACTTCCAGTGGTCAGCTGTCCCCTCTATCACTTCTGACTTTTTGCAACAGCAGAGAAACTCTTTGAAATGGTGGGGTCAGCTTCTTTTCCAGTGTGGTCATGTGGCTAGTTTTGAAGGAATGGCAACAGGAAAACTGAGTGTTGTGCTACCAGTTGTCACAGCAGAAGTGGTTAGTGTTCAATGCTAAACTTCTGGGCAGTGATCAGACCATCATATGCGGGTGGATGAACTTCTTTTTATGAAGTTGCAGAGGTAGCAGCTTCTTGACTGTCTTTCTTCCTGAACTAGCATTACAAATAGAATTCTAGGTCCTGGATCTCCACTTTAAGATTGTGGATGCTGAAGTCGAAAAACAATGGGAGACAAAAACCAATTTAAAGTAAAAAGCAATTTCTTTATTCTTGGTGGCAGAGAGGCTGTAGACCCTGTCATGTTCCAGTGTGCTACAGACCGTCAGCCTGCCAGCAGGAAGGAGAGACTTCCTTTTAATACTGAAGTTTATTGACAAGAAAGAAAAAAAAAAGAAATGAGGAAACGTAGCAGTTCATCTTGAGATTATTACATGGATTGCTATAGTCCCTATCCACATCCTGAATTTGTACATGCATAAAAACACTGTTTTTTACAGATAAAGAGATGTCAGCATTTTCACAGTTTTAGGAAATACACTTCTGCTAGCTTGCACGTACATAAGTCAAGTTACAGCAAGATTTTTCCTAATGGTTATAGGGTGTATGCAACTCAGCAGTTTTGAACAATGCTCACTTCCTTTTTTTTGCATGCACATTGCCCATAAAATATCAAGGGTTACAAAAAGGTTAGTTCAGTACATTATCATTAGTTATACAGACATTACATTCTTACAGCTTTACTATCTGCATTATTAGTATCTAGATAGATAGATAGATAGATACTTAATTAATCTCAAGGGGAAATTCATCTGAACTATTCTTTCAAATAGTTCATCGAGGGGATTGGAAATACCAGAATTTTTCGAAAGTTCAACAGAAAAGGCAGTAAGACTAGCAAGTGCACGGGTTATTGATCCATCAGGAGCAGTGTTATTAGGGATGAAGGTACAGCAAGTGTCCCGAACATGGCACATACGTCACCTTTCTCAGCTAGAAGCATATCAAGTGCCATCCGGTTTTGCCAGGTCATGAGAGAAGTTTTGTCTAGTTGTTCATGGATGCCATCGATGGAGTAAAATTAAAAAATCGCTGTTGATTGTAATAAAGATAATTAATCCAATCTACTTTTTTATTTATTGTTGACCACCAGAATATAATTGATTCAAATCCAGCGGCCACTTGATCACGTGCTTTATATTGGCTTGGAATTCCTCTGGGGAGTCAGATAATATCTATAAATACAGTAGAATCAAACATTTCAAGGGTAGAATGACGGTCCCGGGGTTTACCTAGACGAACTGAAGCAGAAGAGTGAAGAGGTAAGATGTGGAAAGGCATAAGTAGTTGGATTAGGGTGCAACTGCCACTCCAATCAGGGGGAAGGATTGAGAGTAACATGTTCTTTTTACACATCCACCATATATCGGCATGTGGGGAATTATGGGAGGAAAACCAGGAATGAGAAAGATTTTGATGAGTGCTTGTGCCAGGGGACACATTTTAGGGCTGTTGACACCATTCAGGTGGTAGTCTTCCAACGAAGTTTGAAGAGTCGGAGCCGCTTCATGAAAAGCAAGTATAGTTGGCCCTATATAAGCGGTACATCAGCAGGGTCATGGGGGGAAAGGGAGAGAAGAGGTGGTGTAGAGATGTGCATAAGTGGTCCTTAGGGGGAGTCGGGGAGGAGAACAACTGCAATACACAAGAGAGACCTACAGGGTGCAATGGGTCGGTTAAAGGGAAAGGGGTCGTGACTAGATGGGGTCTGGCCATGGCACAGGCATAGCAATTTGAGTGGTTCACCTGTTTAGCAGAATAAAATACCAATTGAAGCTATCAGTTCTGGTCCCCATAACCAGTCTCAACTGCAAAGGTAGAGGACAAGGAAGTAATAAATAAGTACCGCACTGGGTGCGATGGGGAGTCGTCAGGAAGGACAGTAGCAGGGGAGGTCAAGGAGGTAAGAGAGACAGAATCAGGCCTTGGCGCTGTGAGTTGAATAATGAATTTCCCAAGAGGATCTCCTCCAGAGACGTGTGCCCCTAATACGTAAACTCCCTCATCATAGAGTGATGGATCTTTTAAAGTGATGATTAACGGGTTACAATTATCATGTGAGCACGTTCCGCTAGTATGTCCCTTAATGATGGAGAACCTTATCTTGAGATGATGTTGCTGAGCCTTCCAGGGCTGATAACCCCAGTCATAGGTACCTGTATTTGCAAATACCCACTGCCATTCTTCGCAATTACTGCCATAATGAGTGGAGACAGCAGTCACACACATATATTTTTCCGGCTTAGTCCATTGTTCACGTCTTCCGGTTCCACAAGGAGTGATGGTACAAAAGACAATCTGGAGTGAGGTGGTCTTACCTACTTTGAAAGTTAGTGTGGGAAGGTTCCCACGAGTTTGTTGTCCCGTGTTCGAGGGGACAGAAAAAGTTATTAATAACAGGACTAAGAATGCCATTTTTTGTAATGTGAGAAATGGATCCAGGCAGGAAGTCCTTCGACTTTAACGGAGTGAGGTGTAGATAGCAGTACCTGGAATGGTCCCCTGCAGCAAGATTGATGCCAATGTTTCCTTCAGGTGTCTCTGACCAGTATCCAGGTTCCAAGGGGAATCTGGGACTCCGTCGGTGGGGGACCGGTTCGCCAAGTCTGGTTAACCTGTTTGTGGACTTCCTTCAGGGAGGCTCGGAGACCTATAAGACTGGAGAGAAGATCATTGTCCACAGTATGTAAAGTGACATTTCCGATAACCATGCCAACGGGCATGGGGCGTCCAGTTAAAATTTCAAATGGCGACAGTGCTAACTGCCGATGTGTCCTTCCTTTCAACCCCATCAAGGCCAGGGGTAGAGCATCTGGCCAGGTTAAATTTGTCTGCTAACAGATTTTTGCCAATTTTGATTTTAGGGTGCCATTGCACCTTTCTACAATACCTCAATTTGGGGATGGTATTTGCAGTAATGATGTACATCTATCTGGAGCCAAGTAGTCAGCTCATTTATTACAGCATGCACAAAGTGGGTAATGTTATCGGTCTGCAGTTTCTGTGGTATTCCCCATTTTGGAACGATTTCTTTTATCAGAGGTTTGGCCACAGTTTTTGCATCTGCATGTTTAGAGGGGAAAGTTTCCACCCATCGGGAGACCACATCGACAATTACCAAGCAATAACGGTAGCCTTTAGACGGTGTTAACTCAATGAAGTCCATTTGGAGGTGTTCTAATGGACCCATTGGGTTAGGAGTGACGGCGGGGCTTACCTGAGTACCTTTACCTACATTAAACCTTTGGCATAGTGCGCATCGTCGACAGAATTGTTCAGCATATGCAGAGAACCCTGTGATTTCCCAATGTCGCTTGACATCCTGAGTCATAGCATCTTTTCCTGCGTGATCCAGGCCGTGTGTGATTTTTTCCATTCCTGGAAAAGAAGCCTTTGGGAGGAAAGGTTTATTAGTTTGCTTATACAGTACAGGCCAAAAGTTTGGACACACCTCCTCATTCAATGTGTTTTCTTTATTTTCATGACCATTTACAGCACTCCATCAC
>JANRMT010062808.1:36245951-36259556 GCA_026402145.1 Polypterus bichir lapradei | reverse complement strand
CAGGCCTCTAACTGTTCAATCGTCTTGGGCCTTCTTTGTCGCACCTTCCTCTTTATGATGTGCCAAATGTTCTCTATAGGTGAAAGATCTGGACTGCAGACTGGCCATTTCAGTACCCGGATCTTTCTCCTACGCAGCCATGATGTTGTGATTGATGCAGAATGTGGTCTGGCATTATCTTGTTGAAAAATGCAGGGTCTTCCCTGAAAGAGATGACGTCTGGATGGGAACATATGTTGTTCTAGAACCTGAATATATTTTTCTGCATTGATGGTGCCTTACCAGACATGCAAGCTGCCCATGCCACACGCACTCATGCAACCCCATACCATCAGAGATGCAGGCTTCTGAACTGAGCGTTGATAACAACTTGGGTTGTCCTTGTCCTCTTTGGTCCGGATGACATGGCGTCCCAGATTTCCAAAAAGAACTTCGAATCTTGACTCGTCTGACCACAGAACAGTCTTCCATTTTGCCACACTCCATTTTAAATGATCCCTGGCCCAGTGACAACGCCTGAGCTTGTGGATCTTGCTTAGAAATGGCTTCTTCTTTGCACTGTAGAGTTTCAGCTGGCAATGGTGGATGGCACGGTGGATTGTGTTCACTGACAATGGTTTCTGGAAGTATTCCTGAGCCCATTCTGTGATTTCCTTTACAGTAGCATTCCTGTTTGTGGTGCAGTGTCTTTTAAGGGCCCGGAGATCACGGGCATCCAGTATGGTTTTACGGCCTTGACCCTTACGCACAGAGATTGTTCCAGATTCTCTGAAACTTCGGATGATGCTATGCACAGTTGATGATGATAGATGCAAAGTCTTTGCAATTTTTCGCTGGGTAACACCTTTCTGATATTGCTCCACTATCTTTCTGCGCAACATTGTGGGAATTGGTGATCCTCTACCTATCTTGGCTTCTGAGAGACACTGCCACTCTGAGAAGCTCTTTTTATACCCAATCATGTTGCCAATTGACCTAATTAGTGTTTATTGGTCTTCCAGCTCTTCGTTATGCTCAAATTTACTTTTTCCAGCCTCTTATTGCTACTTGTCCCAACTTTTTTGGGATTTGTTGACACCGTGACATTTTGAATCAACATATTTTTCCTTTAAAATGATACATTTACTCGGATTAAACGTTTGATCTGTCATCTACGTTCTATTACAAATAAAATATTGACATTTGCCATCTCCACATCATTGCATTCAGTTTTTATTCACAATTTGTTTAGTGTCCCAACTTTTTTGGAATCCAGTTTGTATATAGCAAGCCTAGGAATATATTTGAAACTGTTATAAGAAGGGCTCAAAGGTATGAGGATATGCATGATTTATCAATGATGTGAAATTGTAAATTGAAAGGGAATAGAACATCTGATAGTGAAGTTGGGGAGGATAAAAGATAGTGAACGAACGATTATGCAATAATACTAGTTAAGAATAAGTAATAATTATAGCAATAGATCTAAAATAGCATCGGAGTTATGTTACAACTATTGTAACTCATAAAGGGATCAGACACCAAAGGGTGGGGCACATATAGCACCATACCGAAGCTAGAAATGATAGGAGTGCCAAAGAATAGTGTAATCCATCAAGATGCTATATAGGATTGTAATATAATCTGATGCTATGACACCCACTGCATGAATTCAGTAATATGTAGATACAGCACTGACTATGTAAGAAATAACAGGGCAAAAAACTCCACTAACACCATTGATGAGATACAATGATCACTACTTGGTAACACCATGTTAAATGTAACTGTTTGTCCATGTTTACGCTGGTTTTAGATGAATGGTACAAAAGCTATAGTGGTACTACATCTCACATTTCCACAAGTGATCTTGAAATGTCTACACTGTGACGGGGGATCAAGTACCTTTTGCTTTGTGGATATAATTTTCAAGTATTGTTTTTGTCACAGATCCAGTGACAAAGGGTTGCTTGTTATAATATATTTTTCTTTAATATTTATGTCACTATATCTGGACAATACTGTTATGAGCTTCATTCACATTTGCATGCTAAGTTTGGCACACAGGGGCTCAGCATTTAGAATTGCTAGCCAAGCATAGACTAGATAGCCAAAGACAACTGGAGGATTGTATAGTCAGCTTAAACACAGTACAGTATTTCTGTCCTCTGTCAGTAGAAAATCTTTTTTCCTTGTTGGGAGAATGAGAACTGGCATGCAAGCATTATGATATTTCTGTATTTTGTGGAGGAGGATTTCAGTCCCTACCTGACTTTGTATGGAGACAGAGAAGACCAGCAAGTGAAGCAGACAGTATTAAAAGGCTTGGACAACAGCCAAACCCTTCGAAGCAAGTGTTGGACCTTTGTCCGAAAACCCTCTCAGCGTGGAGACGAAAAATGGCAGACTGTGTAGATCCAGACTCCCACCTGGATAAAAGTCTTTGTCATATGCTTCTCATCTGTAACCGCGTCAACCGTCAGTAAATGTAAGCTAAAGTATATTTTTCTCATGTGATTCTTATACCGCCGTAATCACGATGGGAGGGATATCGCCTTTTCTGTCATATTACTATATTGTTTAGTTACTTAATGTGCTGCAACTTCAAAAGAACACATTTCCGGAGAGCTAATGCCTCTTAAGGAAACAAGGTCTCTTCCTGGACACAGATGATTTAACAGGAATCGATGAGTGAAAGGTGAACTGTCAGTGGAAAGTTGAACTTGAAGAGGCTTGGATACTGATAGAGTATGATGTAGTCCTGAGGCAGTGAGGACCTTCATAATGTCTTCATAGTGTCTGTTCTGATGATTTAGGCATCTGGATGAACTGGCTGGTGGACATGGAGGAACCCACGACCCCTTCCCCGTCCTCTCTCTCCAAATGAGTTGCTACGGCCACGGCCTTGGAATCCTCTGCCCCTGCTCATTCCCCCAGTGTAATACTGAAGCTGTGCCGCTATCAATTTAGTCTGTGTATCAGATTCTTTTTGTTTAGATTGTCTCTCAGCTTGGGCGTTTAACTTCCTCAAAAGTAGCACTTTTCCAGCTTTTGCAAGACGTTCAGACTTTGTTCTATATGTCGCTTCTTAATCCCGAAATGAAAGGGGGAACGGCAGCGCGGTTTTGATCTTCGCTCTCTTGCAGACCAGAATGATTAGCCATCAGGTCTTGAATTCTATGATCCCACTCATTGACCGTCTCATCCTTCCGCTGAGTGACCAGTCTGTTCCCTTTTTGTGTTTTCCTGTAATCGCAGTCTTCAGTAAGTCCCATTGCTCTAAAAATTGGGGATCCTGATTATCACAATTCAAGGATTCATCCCATCTCCAGGCATTACCATCCCCTCTGGTCCCACAATTTACTGTTGCCCAGGTGGTGCCTAGCTTTTGGCACAGCATCTGTGTCCACTCCGCAGCATTTGGCTTATACATGTCCAGCTGCTGAAGCGATTCCACAAATTTTAAGCCGCCAACTCCCTTGGGATCTGGCAGTTCTGACACCACATCTTTTAATTCTTGGATGTCCCAGTTTCGATGTATCATGACAGTGGTGGGATTATTAGCTCCTGCGGGTTGATTGGGGTTGTGCCTGGGGTTGGGGACTTGTATTAAAGGGCAAGAAAACTTGGGTCCGGGATTCTGATGCTTTGGGGAAATGAAGCTGAATACCAGTTGGGAGTCTGTGTGTGACTGTGATGTTTGGCTTGTTGTATGGCTAGAAATCGGGGATTGGAGTAACGTATGTGGCTGGGGTGCAGTAAAGCCTCCAGACCTGGTGCCTTGGTCTTTGTCATCCGGGTCATAATGAAACTGCTGGTCATAAAAGTCTGCTCCAGGTGGATCATCGGCTACTAAAAGAGCCGGTGGGGCATTTGGAGCAGGAGGAGGAGGAGGTGGGGGTTGATAAGGAGGTGGGGAGTGAATTATTGGGTAAAGGGGATCCTTTTTATCTGGTTTATTTTGCCTATTTTCTGGGTCTGGTTTTGTCTTAGTCTTTTGTAATGCTAGCAACATGTTTTGTTTTTCTTTTCAGGTCTTAATTTCAGCAGAAAGTGTCTCATTGCGCTTCTGCATTGCCTCAATTGCTTGATCTTTAATTACTAGTTCCCATCTACCAAACATATCCATCCTATAGGGACCCCTTTGGCAACAGCTTTGGGTATTTCTGCATAGGATTTTTCTAATTTTTTGGATTTCTGAAATATCCCCAGTTCCCTCAACTGGCCATCTACCACCGCTTTGTTTGTTCCATTTTTTACACGCTTTCTTAAAGTCTAACCCTGTTTTCTTTTCCACTAATTGTCTAGGTGATCTTCCCTTCGGACCCTTACTGGGGATTGATAAGCCCTCCGAAAATAATCCTTCCACCAGAGACTTTTGATTTCCTAACGGAATCTCAACCGGTGTACTATTCATTTTCCCCATGACTAGCGAGTTTCCCACACTCTTTTTTTGCCAAACCAGCCCCAATTGTCGCTTCACTCCCGGTCACTCCTGTCCCCCAGTCCACCTGGACGATCAACCTGATTAGCGGACTGACAGTCTCATCCGCAGGCCGCTGGTTACCACTGTTTAGGTGATCAATTCCATGAGTGACCGTTGAGTTCAGGATATAATCAGACCGTTAGAGCAAAGAGTCTCACCCTCCCAAAACAGTGTTTTTTCCCGATCACTAAATGTTTGGTTATTTATCTATTCTTCCCACTCCCTTCCTTTATTTTGCTTTTAAGCTTCAAAGAGACTTCTTCTCCATTTCCTAGGGAGTGTTTACTAATCCCTCCTCGATCGCGGGGGTTGCGTTCCAGAACCCCCCGCGATAGGTGAAAATCTGCGAAGTAGAAACCATATGTTTGTATGGTTATTTTTATATATTTTAAGCCCTTATAAACTCTCCCACACTGTTTATAAATATTCCCCGCACAGTTATACAGCATAAACCCTTTGTATTCTCTTAGATATTAGGTAAGATTCATTGAAATTATGTATGTAAACACACTGTTTATATACAGTAAAACCTAAATATTATTTTAAAGATATCGAGTGTCTCCGATATCACATATGTTACAGCCATTACGATAGACAGGCCACCAGCAATAAATATGTACAGTGCAAGAAAAATTGTATACAGTAAATGTGTGTACAGTGACACTAAACGTACGTACATGTACTAAGTACTGTAAGTAGAAAATTAATTATGGTTACTCACCAACAATGACATGACGACTTGTCTGATAATGATGAGTTTAGTTTTACTGCACAACAAAGGAGAGCGTTACAGCTCTTCTAAAGGAGCCTCTTCAGGCGACTGTGTAGCACTGCCGTTGTTCTTCTTCCGGCAGTCTTCAATCCAAATCCCTAAAGCAGATTCCATCCAGACTACTACCTTTTCGGCAATCGTTAACATCTTACATTGGCGCTTGGGCACGGCCCCTGAAGCAGTAGCAGATCGTTTTGGAGCCATAATAAAGGGCTTGACTATGCACAAAGATAAACACAAAAGAGCACAAAAGTTAACTCTTTACACAGCAAAACACGTTAATGCTGAATGGGTGAGACGAGACTTCCTGGTTAATGCCGCGGAATCGAATTCGGTGCTCCGTCGCTGTGCCATTCAGCACACAGGAACTTAACTGTGTGCTCTGATTGGTTAGCTTCTCAGCCATCGGCCAATAGCATTCCTTGTATGAAATCAACTGGGCAAACCAACTGAGGAAGCATGTACAGGAAGTAAAAAGACCCACTGTCCTCAGAATCCGCGAAAAATCCGTGTTATACTGTATATTTAGATATGCTTACATATAAAATCCGCAATAAAATGAAGCCGCAAAAGTCGAAGCACAATATCGCGAGGGATTACTGTACTTAACTTACGTCCTTAACATTCATAATCTTTGCACTGTTTTAATGCCTTTTTCCGGGAGGCAATTTTTCTCATCTATACATTCCGGTTTACTCATTAAGCCTGGTTTCTTTTTCCCTGTCGGACTACTCACCAAGAATTTTCCTCCCGTCTGGAAGTTCCCAGTTCACTCGACTTTCAGGAAACAATCAGAGGAGGACAAGGACTCCCGATCCGGCCGGAATTAGTCCTTTCACTGGTCCTCTGGACAATCCAGCTCAAGGAGTCGCTTAGCCATCTCTGTCACCATACGGGCCACCAAAAATACTGTAGACACTGAAGTCGAAAACAACGGGAGACAAAAACCAATTTAAAGTAAAAAGCAATTTCTTTATTCTTGGTGGCAGAGAGGCTGCAGACCCTGTCATGTTCCAGTGTGCTACAGACCATCAGCCTGCCAGCAGGAAGGAGAGACTTCCTTTTAATACTCAAGTTCGTTGACAAGAAAGAAAAAAAAGAAAAAAGAGGAAACGTAGCAGCTCATCTTGAGGTTTTTACATGGATTGCTATAGCCCCTATCCACATCCTGAATTTGTACATAGAGTTGTGCTTGAAAGTTTAACTGTAATATAACTGTACAGAAAAACACTTTTTTTTACAGACAAAGAGTTAGTTCAGTACATTACATCCATCCATCCATCCATCCATTATCCAACCCGCTATATCCTAACTACAGGGTCACAGGGTACATTACATTAGTTATAAAGAAATTACATTCTTATAGCTTTAGTATCAGCATTAGATTACATTTGTTCAGTTACCTTAGCACATTCTTATTTAATACATAAGTGTCACGCTTCTTATAGTTCCATTAGCATCATACTTTTATTATTTGGAAAGACTGACACACCTTAATTCTAAATATTCTTTCTCAAGACTCTCCATCTACACCTTGGAAGAGACCAGCAAGTCAATTATTGGGTTTCCTCAGATCAGCATCAGTAGCAGTCTCCTGACTGTCTTCCTTTCTGAACTGACATTGCAGCCATTTTCCAAGGTTCTGGATTCCATCTTTGAGACTCTCCATCAGCATCCCAGAAGAGCCTAACAAGTCCAGATTTGGGTCTGGTTAGAATTTAGGTCTTCTCCTTGTTTCACCCATGATACCAATATAGTGCTGCATTGTGCTTGTCACTGTTAGCCCAATGCATCAATTCTCATTTCATAGATCTTACAATACGATTCGGAGTCCTGCCACGTGCAAAAGTTCGCTGACGACACTGCTATCGTGGGTTGCATTAGGAGTGGGCAGGAGGAGAAGTATAGGAAGCTAATCAAAGACTTTGTTAAATGGTGCGACTCAAACCACTTGCACCTGAACACCAGCTAGACCAAGGAACTGGTGGTGGATTTTAGGAGGCCCAGGCCCCTCATGGACCCTGTGATCATCAGAGGAAACTGTGTGCAGAGGGTACAGACCTATAAATACCTGGGAGTGAAGCTGGATGATAAATTGGACTGGACTGCCAATACTGATGCTCTGTATAAGAAAGGTCAGAGCCGACTATACTTCCTTAGAAGGTTGGCATCCTTCAACATCTGCAATAAGATGCTGCAGATGTTCTACCAGACGGTTGTGGCAAGTGCCCTCTTCTACGCGGTTGTGTGCTGGGGAGGCCGCATAAAGAAGAAGGATGCCTCACACCTGGACAAACTTGTGAGGAAGGCAGGCTATATTGTAGGAATGAAGCTGGACAGTTTAACATCTGTGGCAGAGCGACGGGCGCTGAGCAAGCACCTGTCAATAATGGAGAATCCACTGCATCCACTAAACAGTGTCATCTCCAGGCAGAGGAGCAGCTTCAGCAACAGACTGCTGTCACTGTCCTGCTCCACTGACAGACTGAGGAGATCATTCCTCCCCCACACTATGCGACTCTTCAGTTCCACCCAGGAGGGTAAACGCTAGCATTATTCAAAGTTGTTATTGTCTGTTTTTACCTGCATTTTTATTATTTTTTAATTTAATATTGTTTTTTATATCAGTATGCTGCTACTGGATTATGTGAATTTCCCCTTGGGATTAATAAAGTATCTATCTATCTATCTATCTATCTATCTATCTATCTATCTATCTATCTATCTATCTATCTATCTATCTATCTATCTATCTATCTATCTTTTAAGCAGCTTCTTCTGCTTAAGAGGATGGCTCACTTAAGCCACACTAGAATGATGTGAGGCAGTTTCACCCTTTTTATGGGCTGCACTATAACTGGCATTGAAGTTGCACATTTGAATATATAATGCCAGCTCACATAAAAGTCACATAAATAATTTAAATGGTAGTAGTTAGCTCAACTGCAGACATGTTTACATTTTTATAAATAATCATAAAGAATAAAAAAATGACAAACTGAAAATGGTGTACCTTACAACTCATGCTAACTTATTGTTTAATTTGGAAATATATTGTTTATTATTATTTATTCAACTTTAGATTTCTAATTAGCAAGATTAAGGCTTTAGGTAATGTGGAAATGGCTGAGAATATATTGACAAAGAAAACTATATATTTTTTTTCCACTCCTGTCAAGAATTTGTTAATTTCCAAAAGTCACAAGCACACAATAGCCATCCATCCATTTACTGAACACACATTTTACATTACCAAATTTACTGATGACAACATCCTGTGTTAGGCAGAGATAGGTATCCATTTCATTGTGTGGTGTGTGCGAGTGTGCCTTTCAAATGCACAATGTTATGGGGCAGTTAACTAAGCATGAAAGATCTTGCTGAGGGGTGCTGTTTTAAAGGTTGAGGACACCAGAGCCCCCAGAGGAAATTTTCAAGAGCATAGTAAGAACAGGCAAACTCTACAGATTGATGTGGCTGGGAATTTTACCCCAGGAATTAGAGCCTTGGGGCAAAAGGACCTAATGAATGTACCACTGTGCTGTGTAAAACACACACTGTGCCTTAACTATGTTTTTGTTAAAATAAAAAGTGATAGCAGTAACTTTATTTTCACTAATTACTTTACATAACATCATTAAATAGGTATACACATCACTTTCATTATACCAAGGAATTATTTCTCTTAAAATGACTACTATATTATGGTGACATAATCAACCCAAACTATTCAGATTTTGTAGGCAGAGATATCTTAGCAAAGTAGCTAAGTGGACAAAAGACCTTGTCTGGAATTTTTGTACTTTTTTTCTTTTTTTTTCCCCTGGCCTGGTATACATGACCAGGTGGCTAATCACTCTTTACATGCCCTGAAAGCTAAAAGACAGCTGGGATTACTTATAGGGAGTACATTAAGCCTATGCCAACACTGTGAGTGGCCAGTGCATCAGATAATGGCGCTTTAGATAATATGAGCCCATTAGAATGAAGTGCCAGTGGGTATAATTACACCCTAGTGAGAATTGATAAGGCTACCAATTATTCCAGCACTTGTATCGCTATGCACAGTCACTAACTTTCCAGCCATAACTCTTTAGAGACTCTGACAGACAAAGAAACATTTTTATTTCCATTCTATTAAATGAGCTGTCTCATTTATTAGGGGTGACCTCTCTAAAATCACTTTTCTTGCATCGCAAAGCGTTTATTATGCATTGGACATTTTCAAAATATACACCATGCATTTGCAGATCTGAAATGTAAAGACTTCAGATTAGGTTTGCTGATGTTTTTGGTTTATGTACAGTAGTTGGTTTATTATTACACTTCAATTTACTTTTGTTAAAGTACATAATTATTTGCATGCAGTAATGTGCTTGCAGGTAGCATAGGCTAGTGGTATAAGTGTGTAGGTCTCATGGTTTCTGGTCAAAATCTTGCTGTTGACTTGCAGTGTAACCTGTAAAAATATATAAAAATTATGTGCTATAGCTATGTGCTAGAAAAACTCTCAGGAATGATGTTTATTACTAAAGAAAGTAAAGTTTTTGATAGAGGAACATCTCCTGTTTATTTCATTATTAGGCTGAACCTGTACACTATTTGCCCTTTTTCTTTTTATTTAATATATTGTTTTCATAATGTACAGCATACAAGAAAATTATTCAATTTTGTTTAGCTTACAGTGTGTCCTCTGATATTGCTTACAGTATATAAAATAAAGCTGAAGTAAAAATAAGTTCAGAAATCTTTAACATTTACTCGTTGGACTAACTGTAAAAATTCAGAAGAAATAGCCTTATTTTTTCTGTTTATCTTGATTGGCACATAATTTGTTATGTAAAACTAGTCAATGATGTTTATCTGATTGCTAATTAGGTCAAAATAGAAATAGAAATTACCACATAGTAAAAAAGACAGCAATATATTACAATTACAATATATTGTATGCTAAAATTTTTGGTTAAAACCAGCACGCTACTGAATTGTTAGTTATTCTTTAAATACAACACCTCAGTTTCAAGTCACAACTTTCAACTAGAAACGATGAAAAAAGAATAATAGATATAGATTGCTCACAAAGTGAAGAAAATGAAGGGTATGACTATAAATGTGAGTAACTTTTGGGTACCTGCTGTGCTTTGTACTTTTTTCCTGAAAAAATTACCAGTTAATTTTGGGAGACAGCAGTTGGCTTTGCATTATTGGTCTAGCATTACATCTTCACAAGCATTTTACTGAAGAACTTTGTGGTTAGGCATGCCAGGGTTCCCACTCTTGTTTTTTATGAGAAGAAGCTGATTGACTCCAATTTGCTGTATGAATACTGAAACCATTTTATTTGAAAGGACTGAAATATTGCAGATTGCTTTGTAAATTGCTTTGTGCAAAGGACAAGGTGGTGCAAATAGGTGACTTACATAAATAAAGAAATGAATGAACATTGGAGCAAATAAATGTGAATTTGTTCAGAATGATGTGCTTTAAACTACCATTGGAACAGCAGCTTTGAAGTAGGAGGTTATGAAAATAAACTAGCAAAGCTGGCAAAGACTTCTTTACTAATCAAGGAAAAGTTCTTAGTAGATCTGTAAACTGTCTGCTCTGTGCTTCAAGGTTCCAGAAAAAGCAGACAATATAATGAAAAGAAGTTTAGAAACTGTGATGACAATACATTTTTTTTTCTTTTTAACACTAGAATCCCTGAAGCCTACAAAAAAACTTGTAATCCTGGCCCACCTTAAATCCCTTCACACCTCTCCATCAGCGTCTTTTGTTTTATAAATGTGTCGATCAGCACAAGCATGCTTTCCCATCTCCCGACTTGACGGAGCTCAGCTGGAGCAAAAAGTTCTCCCAGCTCAAGCCAAGGCTCCTTATCTGCATGTGAGGTTCCTGGAATTGTACAAGGTAAATAATACAGTATATCGTTATTTGGAATACATGCATTTCAAACATTTTCCGTGTCTACAAAGTTATGGGTAAGTGTAGGATGAAAGGAAATGCAAGGCAAGAAATGTTGAACACATACCTAAAGCTGAAACTTTTTCCATGTTATAAAAATAATGATGTGAAGTGTATAATATGTGATGACTTTAGTCCATATATCAAATAAATACATGCGCTTTTATTCAAGAATATAACCAAAGAAAAGAAAAGCATTTGACTTATATGTTGCTGTCAATGAGTTAAAAACCCAAGCTCAAATGTCAATCCAGGTTCGAGACCGGGTACTCCACGTTTTGAGTAGTGACCTCTTATTATTATTATTATTACTATAATAAAAATATACATTTGATTTGAGTCTGTAACACTCGGTGTAAATTTTGGCTACTTTTAAAAGTTAGCATTTGTTTTTTTGTTATTTAGTTTATTCTCTCAGTGACGTTCACATAGTCCAACGAACTTGCCTGTTCCTCTCTGGGTTGATGGCATTTATATCCCACTCTTTTCACAACAGCAGCGATGACCACAGTGGGTGCTGTGGCTGACACCTGCTCAGAACTATTTGTTGTACCGGCAATCAAAATTACGATGTCCCGTGACCGCTATCAGACTGGATAAAGGCAGGACCGTAAAGACAGACAGCTTCTTCACTGCGCTTTCTCAGGCTAATACACTGCTGCAACACAGCACGACTCTGTTTGGCACCATAAAGTAAAATGGGACTTTCACCTGCAGCTAAAGTCACTTTAGTACACAAGCAATTCGCCACGCTAGTGTTTAGATCTGGCAGTGTCATGTTTATGGTGTATGCGCCCAAAAATAAGCCTTTGATTTCAGTCTGTAACAGCCAGTGTCAAGTTTTCCTAACTGAAAAAGACATTGTTGAAGGAATATAAGCAGACACACAAACGCTGGTGAATCATGTCTTCTGGATATCTTGTTGTCACTTGAATTTTTTGTTATTCAGTTTTATTCTTGAATAAAATCACACTTGTTTCGTTATACCTTTGCAAAAGTGTTTATTTTATATTCTAGTAGCCACTTAAATGAGAATCAAATCTGTTTCTGCCTCTCTCATGCATGCACACATACACATTAATTTTTTTTTCGATCGTGCCTGTACTCCATTAAGCAAATGGTAGTTTCATTGATTAATAAAAACTTGGTTAATGTATTTCTAGTTATGTGGGGTTTTTTTTTAAGCTTTACTTATCAGTTTGAAATAGTTTGTATTTTCAGATCCATCCAAGCACTACCACAGTTGACTTTCATTGGTGACTCTATGCTAGAAAATTTTAACTGAAATATCCACTATATTTTCATTAAAGAAACTGTGGAGAAAGGAGATCTAATATTGTTTATGGAGAAACTGTGGCCAAACATTTTTTCCAGATTGAAATTTTTTTCTCAGATCATTGGAGACACAGGATTCATTCTCCCAAAAAAAGATTTGGACTGTCCAAGGTCTTAATTACACAGACGGCTCTTTATGAATACAGAAAGAGGCCGATGACTTCATCTTTTTTCAGACTTCAGTCCTTCCACGGTGTAAGCATAAAAGCCTATGGGCCCAGCCATAAGATCAGCACATGATCTATTCACAACTAAAACTCTCTCATGATTTTGAGTAAGTGATATTCAGTGATTCAAAAAAAAGAAAAAAAGAAAGCAATGGCGGTTATTGACAACTTCCAGGCCACTGACATTTTCTCCTTGTAAT
This sequence comes from Polypterus bichir lapradei, assembly GCA_026402145.1. Classification (NCBI taxonomy): domain Eukaryota; kingdom Metazoa; phylum Chordata; class Cladistia; order Polypteriformes; family Polypteridae; genus Polypterus; species Polypterus bichir. The sequence continues at coordinate 36,246,653 of JANRMT010062808.1, read as the reverse complement.
GACCCTTTCTTCGTCATTTAAGCATAAGGCTGTGCGTCTTTACAACTCAATCCAGTTTCTGTGCTGACTCTGTTATATTCTTTAAACTTTGTACTGGAACAATTTGTTATTATTTCCTCTTTGTTTATTAAAGCAAATGATTTCAATTATTGATTGACAGTCCTGTTTCAAAATTGTGACTGGAAGATCTGTGAGTGTGTGGTGGTTCAGCAGTGTTATTTTTCATCACTTTCTTGCTCATTAAGCAAAAGAAGATTAAGAGGTGACATGAGTGAAGTGTTTAAAATTATGAATTGAATTAGTACAGTGGATCGAGACTCTTATTTTAAAATGAGTTCATCAAGAACATGGGGACACAGTTGGAAACTTGTTCAGGGTAAATTTTGCACTAACATTAGGAAGTTTTTCTTTACACAAAGGACAATAGACACTTGGAATAAGCTACCAAGTAGTGTGGTAGACAGTAGGACGTTAGGGACTTTCAAAACTCGACTTGATGTTTTCTTGGAGGAAATTTATCCATCCATCCATTTTCCAACCTGTTGAATCCGAACACAGGGTCAAGGGGGTCTGCTGGAGCCAATCCCAGTCAACACAGGGCGCAAGGCAGGAATCAGTCCCGGGCAGGGAGGAAATCCCTTTGGGATTAATAAAGTATCTATCTATCTATCTATCTATCTATCTATCTATCTATCTATCTAT
>JANRMT010062808.1:36179370-36245941 GCA_026402145.1 Polypterus bichir lapradei | reverse complement strand
TATCTATCTATCTATCTATCTATCTATCTATCTATCTATCTATCTATCTATCTATCTATCTATCTAAGTGGATAGGACTGGCGAGCTTTGTTGGGCTGAATGGCCTGTTCTTGTCTAGAGTTTTCTAATGTTCATTCTTTTCTGTCATTTCTCCTTTTGGTTAGCTTAACAGACACTTCCTGGAATGTCTGGGGGAAAAAATTCTAATACTAAAAGATCAACCATCTTTGAGTTTCTTTGACTTAATAAAGTAAATATCACCTTTGTACAAGAATCTAACCTTCTTAGTAAATGTGTGCACCAACCTAATAATAGACATTGTCATGTAGCAGCTTTCTCCTTGACAAGTTCTCAAAGTATTGCCACATAACTAGAAGGTTAAAACTGTTAGTTTTGATTCAGACTCCTTTGGCAGATTTTGCTATCTTCTTGCTCAATAATCAATTTCTTCACTTTAAAGGCTGAAATATTTATAACCATTGATGCAAATGATTTACATGAATCCTCCTTTAGATTAATTCTCCTCCTTCTCTCTATCATCTCCTACCTTATTCCTAATAGGTTCTGTGGAAATTTGCCACTTACTTAAACTTTGTTAATTTCTGTCATTTAATTAACCCTCCAGCTAAAGAGTATTCTGTTTACTCCTCGCTGCACTACTCCCAGTCTAGATGAGACTATATTTTCATCTTACAGTTTTATTTCAAATGCTATCAGTGACCACAAATGCATTCTGTTCATTCTAGTTCTCACTCAGCTTTCTGAGGCTTAAACCTTGCTCTACTCCAGAATGTTGATCTTTGGCAGAAACTTGTGGATTATTTAAAATAATGCATATCTTTAAAGGCAGGTACTGTGGATGACCCTGCATCTTTTTGGTTAGCTATTAATAATTTTACCATTTTTTACTTCACCTTTCAAACTGAGTGAAATAGGAGCAAAATAAATGATCCTGAGGCCTACTTATCACCATTGTAGCATGCACATCCCCATGTGGTTGATTTTCTGCATGAATTATTAATAATTTGTACTAGGTAAGATTTAAATTTCCTGGTTTTTGAAAAGGCTACATTTGAAATTCGGCACACAAGGGCTAGATATTATGTATTTTGATCTAAAAACCCAGTAGCCTATTTACATCCACTTCTTACATCCATTTTTGTTTAGAAATACATTTTGGATTTCTACTAACAGACCCTATGAGATTAAAAAACAAACAAAAAACTTTTATTCATTTTACTCTGGTTTATTTGCAAAAGATTTAAACGCTTTAGTTTCTGACATTAATGACTTTTTAAAACATCTGTGAATTCCAAAGCTAACCGAGGAGTAAGTTTTGTTCTTGGATTTTCTGTTATCAATGTCAGAAGTTAAGACTTGTACACCAATCAGAAAACAGAAATCTCCACACCCTGATGGAATTAGTACTGACGTTTTCTCTACTTTCTGGAATCGGTCTCTTCAGCTCAGATGAACTCATGATATTGAGGAACTCACATGATTACTTTCCTACCAAATAAGGGCAAAGACCCCTTAATCTTTTCAAGCTGGCTTCCATTTCCCTTGATAGATTTTGACACCAAGTTGTTGGACGAGTTTCTTTCTCAGCATCTATAATCTGTTATACATAAATGAATACCTCCAGATCAAACTGTTTTTATCCATGAGCATGCAGCTGACAATATCCATTGTGTTCTATAGTCAGTTGATGTAGCTCCCATACATTCCTCTCCCACGGCCCTTCTCTCTATAGATATGAAGAAGATGTTCAGCTGCATGAATTTTCTTTGGCAAACCCTAGAACAAATAGTATTTAATGCCAGGTTTGCTCAAATAATTAATATGTTATACTCATTGCCCTCTACAATAATTTTCACATATTCTGACATATCTCAACTATTTCAAATTCACAGAGGTGCTTAACAGGGGTGTCTCTTATCCACACACTTTTCAATCTCTCCCTTGAACTGTTAACGATTTTTCTCTGCAAAACAGAGTTAAATCACCCCATTAATTACATATGACATTTCACAAAAAGTTCCTTATATGCTCATGATATCCTGAAGTTCCTGGGTGATGCCCCCTCAGATATACCTCAAGTACTCCATATCTTGAGTGCTTATGAAACCAGTTCAGGGTGTAGAAATACCTAGTTCAAATCTGCCTTTCTTTCTTTAAATCATTTTTGTCAACACTCTCTTTGCCCTTCACCCATCCCCATGACTAATTCATTGAAATATCTCAAAATTAAATTTTTTTAATTTGGTACAGAACATAGTTATTGCCAATTACCTGTACACGTTTAAAAACTGTAATGACTGCCTCTCTGCCTAGACACATATCCCTCTATCTTTCAATTTTATTGTTTCTCCTATAAAATTTACTAGCTCAGTATATTTCTATTTCCACCTTTTAATTTAGCTTGAAGTCAGGACCACAGAAGGTTGCCAGAGAATGGCATGAGACCTTATATTAAACATTAACATCTAACCTGAGATGGTTTAATGGGGTAGGTTCTCTTCTTTACTTGAAAGTTTACCTTAATTTACCTTAATCTTTACCTTAATGTCTAGCTAACACTGGCTTGATACTCCAGCAAACCCCTTAATACAAGGTCACATTTTTGGATTGAAGAACTGCCTGTCCCCATCATTCATTGGCCAAGAGTCCTTTCTTCAAAAGTGTGACTCTGTGTGAAGGGAATTCCTGTTTGTAGAATTCTTTCATTTTCTGGAGTTGTATATTTAACATTTTAGCAAAAAACACATGCATTTTGCACATTGAGAGCATACAACTGGATAACGTGACATATGTACAGTATTATGCTAGACAAGTAACTTGAAAAGTTTTCATGGCTTTTTGATGTTTGCTGTTGCCTACCATTGATCACCATTGGGTCTTGTTCTATCAGAAATTTTGTTTTGCTTTCTGTATGAAAATGTGACATAAAAAGTTTTTCTCTGCCACCACTACAAAATACATGGTGTAAGTAACATGTAAAAAACATTTTTTGGTTCTTTAATCCCTTGTTCTTTAAAATCCTGATGCCAAGTAGAAAAGCTTCTAAGGTCCATCTTTATTTGGCAATCAAATACCTCCTTATTTCATAATGAACTTTTATTTTTCTTTTGCCATTTATAAATGTTAACACTCTTAGAGATATCTTTGATGACTTGGTAATCCAGATATTCATGTCACTAAGATCCAAATTCTTCATTCCCTTCTGTTCATTATTCTTTTATCTTCAACCAAGGTCATTTCTTAAGGCATATGATGTGTTGCTTTTTCCCTCTCTTCATTCTCATCCACTTTTTCTCTTTATTCTTTTTCATCACAGAAAAAAAAAACAATTGCTTCACTACAGAAAGCCTATTACAACCCCATATTTTTTGTGGTAAAAAGTAATCTTCCATCCTATATTTCTTTGTCATAAAACACTGTGTTTAAGAGTATCACTCTGTCCCCTAGAAACCCCAGTTATCGGCATAATCAATTTAATAGTGTTCATTGCTTGTCTCTTAAAACATGTAAACATTTTGCTGTGGGTTTATCCAGTGATCTCCCTGTTCACTTCTGCTCCTTAAATGTCACCAGAGCCTTCCTGCACATGTATTGGAACTACCCCACTGTCACTCCCTACTGGCTTGCTGTTTCGAAATCAATGCTGTCAATTCAGCATATATAATACCTTATATTTTTCTTCTCTTGAACTTTTCCACACTCCCTCTTTGCACAATTCAACTGAGGTTGTTCTCTCAGGGTACAAATTCTGACAGACTTGCACTGGTCTCTTGATGGAAATCCCCCTGTTTGGTCCTTGCTGGCTCTTGGAAATCTTTTTTATTTAACCTAACTGTTCTTGAATTCTCAGCATTGAGGATTAATGGGGTGTCTGATTCCAACATCATGGAATGGCTTTCAGTCACCAAGCATATGGGTGATTGGATATGTGGTGGTATACAGGCTCCATTTTAGTTACTTTCTGCATTTATGTTGCTGTTATTGTTTACAGGGTAGGGTCGGGGTGATTTATTATCTTGTGGTTTCATACATCCTGTTTCTAACTGTATTTCACTTCTCTTCAGTAAATTGTTCACAAACAAAATGTTTGAATTGGTCATTAGTGCCCTATACGCAAATAGTATAAAATCTTACTTTAGGTAGAAAATCACATTCTCAGGAGCATCAGGCTTTTACAATTAAATTCAGACAATAAGAATAAGACAGGTTCATAGGTTTCACTACTAGAGTCATTTACAACTTATCTTTTTCAGCATTGCCATGAACTTTACCTCTCGGCTAGAGCCAAGACTCATATTTTTGTCAGGGCTCACGATGGAAAAGCATATACAGTCAAACTTCAAAACCCAAATGCAAGTAGTTGTTTTCTTTTGCTAATTGGCAACACATAAAAGAATATTTCTCATTCAACTGATTTTGAATAACAATAAAAATACATTCCCTTGGAATTCCATTAGATGACTGCTTCTAAGATGACTAATTGTAAGAGCCATTTTCCTAGTTCTATAAGATTCATGAATATTTTACTAGATGACAATGCATAATCTATGGGATGTTCCTATAACCCTCGTAAATAGAATTGTATTGTTATATTCCTGCCATTTCTAACAGCTTTGAGTGAACAATGTTCTCCAGTTAGTGTCCAGCCTTGCCTTGAGTAAGGTGTGGAAGGCATAAGGTTTTAAACCGTGCCTGGGCACTTGCCTATGTGCCAATCGGCTTACGGGCCTTTTGAGTGTGTGAAGTAAATATGTAAGAAAACAGCACTTAATTTACGTACTGTGCCGTATGCTTAAAGCATACAGAAGAAGAAGCTAAGAATCTTTTAAGTACAGAAGAAGTAAAGAACTTTTAAGTACAGAAATAACTAAAGTTTCTCAAGAAAAGCTAAGTTCAAGACAAGATACATTTTTTCCCCTTTTTTTTTGCCTTTTATTCTACGTGTGTAACTATTTTTCCTTTTATTCTTGTGTGGATTATTTGCTTTTAACTTTCACTAAATATTTTCAAAACAAACTTTTGGACTGTGAGATTTATTTAGACACGTGTTTTACCCGTACTTCACCATACCTTTTTTAGGCAGCTACACTAATATTTTCTTTCTGTAATGGGCAAGGTTACTTCATATTCAAAATTTCATAAAATTCTTAAGAATATAGGAGTATTATGATTTTATCTTTTACAACATTTCCCACATTAGCCGACACTTCCCCTTTAAAGAGCAACTGTAAACCATGGCAAAAATAATACTTTTAAAGGAGCATTTCACAGTGCTAAACATTGAAATGATTTAGTCCCTGTAAAGAAAATAGGTCATTTTTACAGGATTTAAATTATTTAATTGCATATATTTTAATTAGTTATCTATTGGCTTTATTTTTGTACTACATGAATTAGGACAAAAACAAGTGCAAATCTCTTTATGTTATGATATATCCATCCATTATCCAGGTCTCCTAACTGCGAGGCAGCAGTGCTACCACTGCGCCACTGTGCTGCCCTATGTTATTATATATCTATTTCTTAAATTTGCAGTTTAAAAACCTAACAGAGCTTATTTATTTTCTTTAATATTGAATTACTTAAAAATTTGCTACCTGCTAAACAATCTCAATAACCCCACATATACTATCCAGACAAATTGGTGAGTCAGTGTTAAAAAATCATTCTTGTCGACTATTGTCTCTCTTGCATAACATATTTTTCAAGCTGAAAAATGTTTTGGGAAAACAAATCCATCATGTCTGCAATGTACTTACTTCTACAACCTATACAGTATCAGCAAGTTAGTAATTTGCTTTGTGCGAAATTCAATGTGCCCTGTGATGCTGCTGCATATTGGAGGATACTGTGTAAAATAAATACTTATTGATTACTCATAACCAATTATGTTTCTCATTACAATTTTGTTTTCAAAATGGAAAACTCATACTGATTTGAACAATGTACATACTTAACTTTAACTGTGCTACTGCAGTGAGAGTCTCATTGTATTTGTTTTTTATAGTTTTAACATATAAATAAAAACCAAAAAGACAGAAAATCACATACAGATATGAGCAAAAAATGTAAACTTCACAGAGAGTAACAGATTATTTGAAATAAATCATTAGCTTTAAGCGGGAAGCTCTAACCATTGCATTACGGTGCCACTCCAAATACAATGATTTCATTGTTAAATCTTTTTTTTTAATTTTGTTTTCATAATATGTCATAATTACTGTGATACACAGCAAAACCTTAAAGTCACTCCTGCTGTTTTATCTTAAGGTCTACTAGTATATCGTCACAATATTTTTTTTTTTAAATCTTACAATATATGAGAAGAAATCTCAAATAATGAAAAAAGCACATGAGTAATGCTATAAAGATCAGCAAAATAAAAATGCTAGGGACATTAAATTTCTTGAGCTGGGTGACAGTTAAATCAAGTGCATATATACTTAGTTACACTTTATGCTTGACATTTTGTTATCAAGAGAGCTACAATTTAATAAAAACAAAGTGTGCCTATTACTACTTTGCATATTCTCATTCAGAGTTACTTACCAGGTCATAACAAGCACAAAAGTCATTGGGAACTCCAGCAGAGAACTAAAATGTGCTCCAAAAACAAGTTAACTAACTTAAAACCTATTCCTACTACATAACAAAAGAAAAAAGCAAGGGGTAGATTTGAAAAGAACAACAAATCGAAAACCAGGTAATATAACCAGAAAGGTCCAATGTGACATATTTTATTCTGCCTTGTTGCCTTTTGTTTTTTCTTCTTGTATTCTTGCTCGTGTTTGTAAAATTTCATGTGATAAGGTTGTATTGAAAACATGGTATTCACAATAAAAACTCACTAGCTGTGAAAAATATGAACTTGGACCCATAGACTTTTCCCTAATAATGTCTTTTGGATATTTCAGATAAGCAGAAAAAAAAAAATTGCTGTTATTTATTCCTCTATTACAGAGACAGATTAAAATGAAAAGAGCAAACTGTACCAGATGTTCATATTAAATAAGGTTTATTATTTGTTACAAGATATTGGTTAATTTTTATGAAGTCAATTAGAAAAGGATAAAATGCTCTAGGAATATATTTTTTGTCATGTAACAGGCTGTTCAAGATAGAATATTTTGCAGTAATAAGCTTCTAGTGTAAATCATTTTCCTCATTATGCAGAATAACAAATGCCTTTACAAAATGGGCAGTATTAATGCATTTTGAGGCCACATGACCACGTGCTGCAATCTGACGATAAGAAGCAACAAAGAAAATGGTCTTCTGATTCTACGTGCCCCATCCACAACACAGCCCCCATGACTGGCACCAGTATACTATGATCCTGCTTCAAATTAGTTTCTCAAAATATATAGCTCGAAGATTCTGTCTTACACATTCATACAACTAATAATGCATCTTTGGAAGAATTTTTTTTTCCTACCTTGTGACTTAAAGTGTATTTAGTCAACCAGCAGATTAAAATGTGAAATTCAAACATTAAACTCAGCATTTTCTCATTTCTGCAAACCACTGTCATAAAATAAACCGTCATTTTGTTCAAATAATTTTTATTTTGCTGGCAACATTATGATTGTTATTTTTAAATACAGTATCGACAGTAATAAAAAAAATGAAATTGAAAACTTTACCTACTGGCAGATGAATATGTTGTTGGTTCATTGTCTCTGTTCAAGTTTATTGTCATATGTACAGTACATTATAAGAATAAGACCCCGTTTGAAGATTTTTATGCTTCTGAGAAGAACAGATACCATCTCAGGATGTTATGCAGCCATTGAGGATGAACTCAACTGTGCAGAGGTTTATGAGACCATATGGAGAAATCTGTATTCAGTCCCAAATATACATGAACAATCAATACAAGCTCCCAATCTTCTTGCCATTGTGCATCATTCGTGTTCCCATTATACAATAAATTATTTCCTTTCCATGTTCTTACTTATTTATATAATTTACCGAATGAATGTGTTTTAGGTAGTTAATTGAATTATTAATTAATATTAATAGCCTATTTCAGTTCCTAATCACCTTTCAAAAGTTGTGGTAGGATCAAAGTTTTATGGTAGTATTGGTCATCTTGTATTAACAGATATTTTTCAATAGTTAGTTATTCAATACTGCTCTGTTGGTATACTTTAAAAATTGAAGAACAGTTAGCCACAAACCTTCCACCACTAACACACTTCAATTGATGCTGTGTATGAAAGCTACTGAGCCACAACAAGCCTATTCATGCTCCATTATTATCTCCATTGTAAAGTGCTGTTCAAAAGCACATATTTAATGTAGACTACTAACACATGCAGTTGCATTCTATTATACAGGTCTACAAAAAATTATTTTTTGTTTGCTACTCGGAACTTCTGACCAGCTCTTTATTAAGTTCTTTACGCTCATATGTTAAATCAGAATGAAGCTAGCACGCCAGGATTTTGAGATACACATCATTGACGTTTTGATACGTCTGAATATCAATATATCAAGGTGATATCTGGAGTTTGAACTCTGTCCCACCAAATACCAGCATGTTCTCCACAAGCTCAGCATAACTCTGCTCTGTGACTGCCAAGAAAATTCTGGAAAACTTGCATGAATGCCCATGCTGCTGATTCAGTTGGCTTCAGTTCCCTTTTGAACTCATCGCCAAGCATCGGTTCATGCATTTCAGGACCAACAAAAACATGTTCCTTAGTTTTGGCTTCATTTTCTCGAGACCAAACTTATTTCTTAAATGCTGAAACGCATCAACATTTCTGTCCATTGCCTTGACAAAAAGTAATGGTGAATCTAATGAACAAAATGTCCTGAAATGCAATATTATGTTAAGGAAACAGTAAAACCGGCTACCTAGTGCAGCGTCAAGTCTGAGTTGTGTCATTATGCTTAAGAGTCATATAAGACTTGGTAATTAGTAACAAATATTTTTTCTGCTAATTAAAAATGAATAATTTTAAAGTAAAATTAATAATGATAAGGTAAACAACTCACAACTGTTAGTAGCATGTGGCATCCCTAGTGGAATTACCGGTATTTATCAAAATGGTTATCCATCTTTACTGTCCAGTCACTCTAGTTGTCCAAGACCTGGAACATCATAACCAGACCAACACAGGGCACACACACACACTAGGGACAATTTAGGATCACTAATGCACCTAACCTGCATGTCTTTGGACTATGGGAGGAAACCCACACAGACATGGGGAGAACATGTAAATTCCACACAGGGAGGACCCAGGAAGTGAACCCAGGTCTCCTTACTGCAAGGCAGCAGCACTACCTCTGCACCACCATGCCACCCTGCAGCTATTGACTCTAAACAAAATAGCCTCCACTGAATAGAAGTGAGAGACAGAGAGATAAGAGGTCCAGTAAGAGAAAAATCTGAGGAAGGCAAGGGATAACAATGTAAAAAAAACAACTGAGAGAAATTTACCAATAGACAACCACTGAGCCAAGACTGGACGGCACTCCCAAAATATATGTAAAAAGTACCTGGCAGATCAAACAATAGGAATCCATGAACAGACCTATGATAAAATGCTTTCAGGGTTGCAAAATGAGTGCAATGAACAATCCTAACTTGAATGTTTTGAAGATTGGTGTTCTTAGAGGAACACACTACTTAAAATAAATTTCCAAGAAAGTGAGAGTATTCAGAGATGGTGGCACTGCTAAACAGAGAGATTTGGTCGATATGTGGCCTTGCACAGATGAGCATATTCTTGAGGTAGAGAACTGAGTGTTACAATAGATGTAGATGAGAGGTAGATGAGAGGGAAGTGCAGAAGACTGGAGAACATTGCAAGATTACTCCATTCAATCTTTTTAGACATTTTTCTCAAAACAATTAGTGTGCTTGTGTTTTTGCACATGCGTATACTTGTTGTTAAGACAAAATATATTTCAGGTCTAATGAACAACTGTGCACTCAGCCACCATGTTTTCTAGCTAGTCAGCTGTCAAAGTGTTGGGATGGCTGCTGCCTTGTCACTACTCAGGTGTAATACGCTATCCCAATATTGAATTTGTTTCTGCTCCCCCCTGTTGTCTACTTACATGCATTTCTTTAATGGCTTCAGATTGAAGTGGCTAGGAAAACATACAACAACACAAACAACCATTTATTTTTTTGTATAGCCCAAAATCACACAAAACGTGACACAATTCAACAGGCCCTGTTTTTTTGACAGCCTCCTAGACTTGACTCCCTAAGAAGAAGCAAAAAAAAAAAAAAAACTCCACAAAAAAACCTTTGTACAGAAAAAAAATGGAATTTTGGGAAAAGGCAATTCAGAGAGAGACCACTTTCCAGGTAGGCTGGACATGCAATGGGTGTCACAAAATGGGGTAAATACAATCCACACAACAAAACACAAGTAATCCTCTTCACTGCATTGCCAATCTATCATGGCCACCTCAGGAATATAGTGCAGTACAATAGTCATAATACAATCTACAAAGCAACATGCAAGAATATATCACACATGAGGATTCAGATTTGTTGCGAGTCCTGGAGGTTTCTGCCAACAAACTGCCTTCCCCCTACTGGCCATTCCATAGCTGAGTCAGTACTTTGGCTGGCCAATCAAATGAAAGAACCCTTCTACCCAGTGATTCCAGTGCTCTTTAATCAGAGATGATTTTTCATAGGCAGGCAAACAAGTAGGTAGTACAGCAGTGGTACTAAGTGCCACATGTGAGTCCCGAGAAGAGAAAAAGAGTGGGTGAGGGTTAGTAACAAAACATAGGCTGAAGGCCATCGACAAATATATGCACGGTCAGGAAATTGCCATTAAAGCATTTGAAGGATTGTAAGTGAATAAAGTAAGGGTTTCTCTTGTCAGGTCTAGGTCTTTCCATTTGTGATTTTTCCTCATAAGACTATTACTCTGCAGGGTAATGCAGCCCTCCATTCATTGATAAAAAATAGCATTGAAGCATATTGGGAGCCTTCCTCTAAATGGGCACACTTACTGTATATCTAAAAATATTGTCTGTACCCGATGTCTTGTTTTTTTGTGAAAGCACTTTAAATTTATGAATTTTTGCAAATGAATATGCCAAAAAAACACCATAAAAGAATGCTTTGCGAATAATTCTTGAGTCCAAGTACTAAATGACTACAGAGACTTTGTTATCATGAGCATGTTAATTCCATACAGTTTACTTCAAATAGTTATACAAGTTTTAACCTGCTTTCCACTTAACACAGCAATAATTCAAAATGACTGCTGATCAAATGGTGATTCTTAAGTTTTTATTTTTGTCTAGCTGAGACATTAAATATCCAGTTATATTACTGTGTTTTTATAATTCAGAACATTCATGCTTCCTATGAAATGTGCTGGATTAAAAAGATTGGACTGACTGGAGCTCACCAAATCCTGGGTTTTCAGTTTTGTTCATGATAGGAGTTATGAGGCAGTTGCATGTTTTATTTGTTACATTAAAACTAAAAAATATACAATATACCCTTTCATTCAACCAGATTGGTGAAAATATGACTCATTACATTATTGCTTACATGTTGAACCTTTTTTTTTTTTGCTCATATTGCTTAATGAGTTGACCTTTTCAGACAATCATTATTTTCAGTGTACCCTTCAATGTACCCTTTTAATAATATAATAGGTAATCCATATGCAGTGGTTATGAGTAAAATGGTGAGGGGTGTCGTTTTCTAATGAGAAATTATGACAAGCTATTAAATGTACCTACATTCAATATGTAGCAAGATGTTGTCTTGGCAGAAATTAATAATTAAGGCAATCAGCATGTTTGACATGTTTATTTTTTAATTAATGCAAGTCAGCTGAAGACGCTCTAGGGAATTTCACTTACAAATCTGATTAGCTGTCATCACTGTAACACTAAAGCCGCTGTTATCAGCATTCATGGAGTGTTTGTTGTGTTATCTAAAGAGGCTTGCGCAATTTACTTCAGGGGTTAAGAAGAAAGTGTGCTGCTCAACTATACTTAACACCTAGATGATTCCCTTTTAGTTTCTGATTAAAGACATTGAGTTTAAAAACCTACCTTTAAAAGCACATTATGTAATTTTATGCAAATCTCCATTAAGTGCTTTACAAAATGCACTAACACTGAAAATAACTTTAAAATTAGACTGATTTAGCTGCAAATCAACAAATGTTGTTGAATTTTTTCTGAGTATGACTATGATAATGAAACTGCTAAAAATAGCAATAATTTATCATATTTAGCTTTATAAATCTTAAAAGCTATATTCAAGGAAATAGCAAGTGTACAGTATTTATTGAAAGTAAGATGCTATTATAAAAATAAAAAAAATGAGGCTAATGACCTTTGTATTGGAAAAAGTGGGTCCACTGACTGGATTGATATACAAATAGATTCATGAAAATACTGATTTTTTCCCTCAAGTGTGTCTAGAGTGCATGTTGGAGCCAGTACAAATAAAAGAATTTGGGATTAGGAAAAATGTATCTAAAGAAGGGTGGCAACATTCAGGCGAGTTGCACAGTTAAAAAATGAAATGCAGTAGTATGAAGAATGGTGATACATTAAGAATAGTTAGTCATACATATAAAGGAGGTAAGTAATGAGGATACTAAAGAAAAAAATAATGATTATTCTGTGAAAGACCATCTATCCATCTCTCATTTACTGAAATTGATTTGATTCAATTTTAGTTATAAGATGGCATCGTTTATTCCCTCAGTCAAGTCAAGCATGGGTGGGCCACCAATCCACTATGGCCACACTCACACTTCCATATTTATTTCTACTGGAAAAATATTGTGGAATCAATTAACCAAACAACCGGGGCCTTCCTGGGAGGATATACCTGGGGAAAACTCACAAAGGGTGATTTTGCCAAGTCTACATAAACACTGACTGGATTAGGGATCAAATTGAGCTTGTTGGAACTCAGATGCAGCAGTACAAAACTCTACACACCATGCTGTCTATTGTGGAATGGTGACAACACAAACTATATTTCATGGTATTAAGAGAAGCAGGCAATGTAATTTGTAGTGGTTAAGGCACACATTGGACTTGTAACCCTTAGGTTGTGTGTTCATATTTAAGGAATGACACTGTGTGACCATGATCATGTCACTTTATCCTTCTCTGCTGTAGTTGGAAAAAAAAAAGAAATGTAACCAAATATCTCAAATGTTGTAAGTCACATTGGATAAGGGTGTCCGCCAAATAAGAAATAATAAGGTAATAGTGCAGGTAAACGTTACGCTGCCTTAAAGAAGTTAGCAGTAAAAACTTAGTGTTTATTTGTGCTTTCGTGATTTACTGGATTTGTATCTTCTACGCTGTTTTTCATAATTTTTGCTGTGTTTGAGTTTTTAACACTTGTTTGCTTTGGGATTGCCTTTCATGCAATTCCTGCTGTACCTTTTGTGCTTTTTGGGGCTTTATGTCAAGATGAGAATTTTTTGTAAAATAAATCCTTTTATTTATAAATATTCTATGCTGCCCCCTTACGTTTCTAGCCAGGGTTTTTCCCCTCTCTTGTGGACATTTTGAGTATTTTGGGACTCTTTGCGCTTTGGAACTCTTTAATATCATAGCAACTGGATTAGTTGCATGTAAGATTATGGAGGATATTAGAGGCAGAATCTTCATTTAATACATGTTTTCTTGTGAAGGTGGAATACACAAATATTTACCATGTCTTATATAAAATATATAATAAATAAGGAGATATCTTTCGAGTTTTTTATCCCCTAGAGATCTGCCATTTAACCCAATGACCAGTATATTAAGTATTTTGTTAAAATTAGGCATTCATTTAATTCAAGCATCTACTTTCAATTTAGTCTCATTGCTCTAAATGACCATATCAGTATAGTAATTTTCTTTACCAAGTGATTAGTGGCTGGCACATTGATTAAGTCACTACTTCTATTCAGGAATATGACAGGCCAATCTGGAAAGTTTACAAGTGATGGAAATATCAGTTAATGTCAGCATCTTAGTGGAAACAAAGGAATGCTGTACAGTCTGTCTATACTTCAGGATACTTTTATGTTTTAAAATGGCTGATCTAGGACATTTGAATTTTGGACTTAAAAACACCCCCTGTGTTTTTGTACATACTGGACGTACATTTTTGAATATGTTGCATGATGGTTTAGGTTTCAAAGTCACATTTTGTATTTATGTTGTGTTGCTTTTTTCATACTATATTTTAAACTATTATATAATGTACTTCACTGGGGTTGTAAGTGGATATGCACCTCATAAGAATACAATGAATATTGTCTAGGTATTTGTCACTCACTTGTATATAAATCAGATTCCCATTGTCTTCAGATTTATGAATGAATTGCTTCGTATACTGTTTATAAAATCAGTCAGCATTAGGTTTATTTTTATTTTAGACTGATCAAGGTTTTCATTTTACTGAATAATTCAGAATGATGTATGCAGGTATGACACTGAGGCTTACCAGCAGCAGTAATATTGCTTTGTGGCACAGAAGAGAAAGGAAACATCAAAACTGCATTTATTTATTTAAGAGAGTGCATTCTAAAACCCAAAACAGTACCTATTATTATAACGGAATGGCAATGACACCTTGATATAAACAGAAAGCAAGTACATGAGGCAGAACCACTGGGATATCAGTGGAAGCCGAAATGAAATGTGTTAATTAGACACACACAAAAAAGGCAACACATTGTTTTATATCTTATCTTTCTGACATTTGCCATGCAGTCATAAATATTATTGTCCAACAAGTATTATCAACATTAAAGTCAGAATATAGTAACGTGCAGGCAGTGCTTTCTAACTTTATCTGAGGGAATGGGAAGGCTAGAAGGGGAGGTTTCTAATTTTAAGGGGCCGACACACCTCGGAGGGGATGGTTTTTTTTTTGTTTTTTCAGAGGTGTGCTGGGGGAAGGATCCCCGGAATTGCAGAGTCAACAACAGTGCTCCATTTTTGTATAAGAGTGAGTTAACAAAATAAAATCGAAGAGGCCCTAACAGCTGTGAGTGCTCCTGTTCTTATTTACCTGCATCGTCACAATATTGTCACGCTTGGGTCACAGATTTGCACAGAAACACAGGAGGTTGTAGAAAACAGGAATTTTATTCAAACACTGCAAACAAAAATTTGTTTCTTTTTCAAAAGCTTAAACGTGCTCCATGACAAGTCAGAGATGACAGTTCCGCTAGGAGCAGAGAATGTCAGAGAGAGAGAAAGATAAAAGCAAAACAATCAATTCCAAAACTGACATGCGCTGCACAAGGTTTTTAAGTAAGCGGAGTACGACGCAAGGGGTTTATCACACGTTATAAAGTGAGAAGGGTAAGGAGCAATGTGAAGGTAAACTGTGTTTCAGGGCTTTTCCCAGGGGCGTCTGTGTCCTCTTGGAGTGTGATCACCCCTCCAGCTTACAATATATTTAAAACATTAGACAAAAGCCAGGAAAATATGATGTACAGCATTTACCAGAGGTGCAAATAATGCATAAAATGTAGTAGAAGTGTTCACTGAATATTTGAAAGCCATGACAAATGTTTGTCATTTGTTAATGATCAAATAAGTAATAAGATTTTCCGCCCATTTTAAACTCAAAGCCAATTGATATTTAGTCTTAACAAAATGTAAACAAAGTTTTCATTGTAACTCTTTTTTCCAATATGACACAATAAGATATAAAGCACATTAAACGACATATTGGCTTGGCAATCCCTTTCACACCTTGCATTCAACACTTTAAAAATTTTAATCCTGTAACTGAACAGGAAGTCTTAACTTTCATTTCAAAATGAAGCCCACTACTTGTTGCCTAGATCCAGTGCAAACAAAACTAGTAAAAAGTGCAATGAATGTTCTTGCAGCACCTATTCTTAACATTATCAATAGTTCATTATTGCATGGCACAGTATCTGATGCACTAAAAGTGTCAGTCATCAAACCATTACTTAAAAAGTCAGACCTAGACCCTGTCTCAAGTCGCTGGGGCTGCGACCCGGCCGGGGCGCCTGGAAGGACCGGGAGGTGGCATGTACGTCCTCCGGGCCACGAGGGGGCAACCGCCCTGGATCAGAGGAGGACCACGGGAGAAGAGTGAGGAGACTCAAGCCCATTGGGGCCCGTGGCCAGCGCCAGGGGGCGCCCTGAATCTCAGAGGGCCCTGGAATGATTTACTTCCGCCACACCTGGGAAGATGGAGGAGGATCCCTCCAGGAACCCCCAGAGTGCTTCGGAGTGCTCTCCCGACACTTCCACCACACCAGGAAGTGTTGTCAGAGGGAGCACCTGGAGCACATCCAGGTGAGAATTAAAGGGCCTGCCTTCCTACAGTCTGGGAGCTAGAGTCGGGAATGGGAGCAGGACAAGGCTCCCGTGGAGAGAGGAAAGGCGGTCCAGGGACAGAGAGAGAAAAGCCCGGAGGAGTGGTGATTGGTGTTTGGAGCACAGTGTGCTGTGTGGGACTGTGTAATACTGAAGAAAATAAAACGTGCTTTTTATAAAGATGTGGTGTCTGTCTGGTGGTGTTCGGGCATGTCTCACAACCCACATATAATAATTATAGACCCGTATCAAATATACCTTTTCTTTCTAAAATTCCTGGAAAAAGTAGTTGTGAATCAGCTTCAGCCACACCTTAGGCATCACAATTTATTTGAGAAATTCCATTCTGGCCTCCGCACTGGTCATAGTATAGAAACGGCACCAAAGCGTGTTGTAAACGACATTTTGATGTCATCTGACAAAGGAAACTCCACTGTAATTATGTCGTTAGGCTTAAGCACAAAGTTTGACACCATTGACCACTCTATTTTGCTGCACAGGCCAGAAAATGACATTGGGCTTACAGGCACTGTGCTCGCTTGGTTTAATTCATATTTATCAAATTGATTCCACTATGTACGGAAATGTGCTGACAGTACTCCATTATACTCAAAAGTGAGATATGGTGTCCTGCAAAGCTCAGAACTGGGACCTTTACTGTTTCACTTTACATACATCCACTGGAATCTATCATTAGAAAACATAGCGTTAATTTTCACTTATATGCAGATGACACCAGTTATACCTTTCTTTTAGACCAAATGAAGTTTGTGCAATGTTGTCTTTAATTAGATGTGTTAAATAGTGAACTATTTAACACTATTAATGAATTAAATAGTGGATGGATGAGAACTACTTGTCTTTAAATACAGATAAAACAGAGATGTTAATTATTGGAGAAAGTGATGCTGATTGCAGCAACTTTTTGTCATTTAACTCATTTGGAATCACCATTAGTTTTACTGAATCGGCCCATAATCTAGGTGTTATCTTAGACTCTAGCATGTCATTTAAAACACACATAATAAAATTGTCCAAAACATGTTTCTTCCATCTTAAAAATGTTGGGAAATTAAGGAATTTTCTAAATATGTGGGATACTGAGAAATTAATTAATGCATTTATTCCTAGTAAGATTAATTACTGTAATGCAGTGTTCACTGGATGTTCAAATTGTTCTTTATACTGCTTCCAGTTAATCCAAAATTCTGCTGCAAGAATTTTTACAAGAACAAAAAAATACAAACACATAACTCCAGTACTTAAATCCTTGCACTGGCTCCCGGTTAAGTTTAGGGCAGATTTACTTATCTGAACTTATCATTACTTACAAACCACAGCACACATTAAGATCTCAAGATGCCGGTCTGCTTATGATTGCAAGGATTAATAAAATAACAGCGGGAGGTCGAGGGCCCCAAAACTGTAGAATGGTCTGCCTGCTATTATAAGAGATGCCCGTTCAGTGTCAGATTTCAAGTCCTGGCTGAAAACTCACTACTTCAGTTTAGCATACCCAGACTAGAGGTGCTGATTAACTGTACATGCTATGTTATTAGTCATTAGCACTAAAGCATAATATGATAGTTATCATTTGTTACTAACCCTCACCTATTCTGTTTCTCTTCTTGGTACTCACATGTGGCACATGGTGCCACTGCCCTACTTCCAAGTTGTTTTCCTGCTAGAGGAAAATTTATCTCTGATGGAGGAGCACGGGAATTGTCTGGTAGAAGGGTCCTTTCATCAGATTGGCCAGTGGGGTGGGGGCAGCTTGATGGAAGAGATCTCCAGAACTCTGAACAAATCAGAATCCTATTATGTGATATAATCTACTCTTGCATTTTACTGTGCACTTGTACTATTACTATTATACTATTGTGTTGAGGATTACTTGTGTTCTGTTCTCTGTGTTGCATTGTATTTACCCCATTTCTCGTACCCACTGAACACCCAACCTACCTAGAAAGGGGTCTCTCTCTGAATTGCCTTTCCCAAAATTTGTTCCACTTTTTTCCCAAGAAGAGTTTGTTTTGGGTCTTCTTAGAAAGTCAAGGCTGTGGGGCTGTCAGAAAACAGGGTCTGTTAAAGCCCATTGTGGCACTCCTTGTGTGATTTTTGGGCTATACAAAAATAAATTGTATTATACTGTATTTTGAATTTTCAGTTTTAGATGTCTTCTCACAAATGACTTGAGGCAAATTAAACTATTTTAAAATAAAAAGCAATATGTGGTGTAATTAAGGATCATGGATGAAGAAATGTCAAGTTAATGGAAAACAGATAGCATCATTACATTTAGGACACTTCAAGTGTTATATTTCAATGTTTTTAAGACCTTTAAATGTATAGGAAATATAGGCACAATTCATTTTGCAATAGTGATTCATTGGCATTTGACTCCAGTAAATAAGCTGCCAAGGTCTGGTTCCCTGAACGCTGTGTTAAGACACTCACACTGTTGAGAGTCCTCACGTTAAAAATGCACCAAAGCAAAAGACTAAGCAACATTATTTAGGTCATTGCCACCAAATTTTGAACTGAATTAAAAAAGCCCTCAAGATGGACCAGAGAAAAATTAAAGTGAATTCTCTACTCACGGAAAATCATTGGGACATCATTAGGAAGCAATTGTATCTATCAATGAAGGAGGAAATAAAATCAGTTTAAAAAGCTTGCCAATATGCAGGATCACTCTAATGGAAACAATACAAGGATAATTGAAGGAATCACTCAGATAAAAATGTTCCTGTCTTCTTCTTTGGGTGCTGTCCTAAAAAGTGGTTCTCTGAGCTGGGCAGTTAAAAAAGTTAACATTCTAGCATTTAGGGCCACAGTTATTGTTTACTTTTGAAAATTCACCAACTAGCACAATACTGAGGAAGACGGCTCAGTAGAATCATGGTTTTGCCTTTAAAGACTCCACTTTAGCATCCTATGAACAATTACATTCTAAATTTAACTTTCCAGCAACACATTTCTTTCACTATCTTCAAATTAGAAACTTTGTTAAACAGAACCTGCCCAATTTTCCTCACCTCCCACCACCCTCTATGCTGGAAAATATATTGATCAGTTTCAAGGACTTAGACAGCATCTCTGCAATATATAAAACCATTTTACAGTCCCTCCCTTTCAAAGATCCAAGAGGACAATGGGAAAAGGATCTCTCCCTCAACATATCGGAAAAGGAGTGGAAGGTAACAATGCAGAGAATTCACTCAAGCTCCATATGCGCAAAGCATGCAATTATTCAACTAAAAATTATATATCGAGCACATCTGTCTCGCTTAAAATTGTCCAAAATGTTTCCAGGGCAAGATCCAACCTGCGAATGCTGCAATCAAGTTTCTGCCTCACTAGGTCACATGTTTTGGGCCTGCACCAAATTAACATCATTCTGGATCAAAATTTTTAAATGCCTTTCAGACAGCCTTGGGGTCACAATCCCTCTTAACCCATTAACAGCTGTGTTTGGCGTACTTCCAGAAGGGCTTAAAGTGGAGAAGGACAAACAAACTGTGATTGCCTTCATTACACTACTGGCACGCAGACTTATCTTGCTCAATTGGATGAATCCTAACTCTCCTCTTTTAAGTCAGTGGGTAACTGATGTTTTATACTATTTGAAATTGGAAAAAATCAAATTCTCACTTAGAGGATCTGTGCAGAAATTTTTCAAAACCTAGCAGGATCTAATCAATAACATTTTAGAATAAGCTTTTAAAGCACTGAGTAGCAGATTTTCTCCCTATTCTCTTTTTCGTTTCTTTTTCTTCTCCATTCATCTACTGTATATTCACTTATTGATTTATCCATATACTTATTTTTACTAGGTTTAAGTTTTATTCTGCTACCCATACTCTCTTTCTCAGGGGTGGGGGTTGATTTGTTTTCAATCCTATTCTTGTAAAATTGATCTATTTGTATGGAATGTTGTGTGATTTCAATAAAATCAATAAAATCAAAAAATAAAATAAAATAAAGACTTCATTTTATATTTTTGCTCAAGTACAACCTGTACAAAGAACAGTATTTAACCATAGTTTTAAAACGCCAAAGCAACATTATAAACAAATGTTCCTGATTTTCAATGCTCATCTAAAAGTATGTGAAATTTCATTTAAAGTCCCATAAAGTTCTCTTCCAATACATTGTGCTGGTGTCATACATCGTGTGTATTAAAGCTGTTCACCATAGTTTTTTTTTGTCTTATTAGTAGTTTGGCATGCTTTGTCCACATATATATATATATATTATAATTTTGAGATTCTATTCCTTTCTTGAGATTCTTTTCCTTTGTCATATTTTCATTA
Organism: Polypterus bichir lapradei; assembly: GCA_026402145.1. Classification (NCBI taxonomy): domain Eukaryota; kingdom Metazoa; phylum Chordata; class Cladistia; order Polypteriformes; family Polypteridae; genus Polypterus; species Polypterus bichir. Next base: position 36,225,278 of record JANRMT010062808.1, on the reverse strand, counting down.
TACTGAACATTATTTATTTATCCTTTAGCCCAAATATTCCTCTAGGTAACATTCCTGGTAACATTCTTCTAATCAAGATGCAAGTTGCTTGAATAACTAACCCCTTGTCACTGGTACGTCCACCTCCACAGTCTATATTAACTGGAGCTGACCTCAGCTAAAATTCATAGTAAATCAGTTGAAACCATGAGTATCTGACAATGGTAGATATTTAAAGTAAGAATAATAATTTTTTGTTTTTGATTGATGTTACAGTTCGGGGGTAACAGGAATAATTTCTGGTATAGCCCGCTCTTGTTTTGGTTTTAGTATTTCAATGAGTAGCCTTCTTCACCTTTTTAGGTGTCTGTTCTTCTATCTTAATCTACCTTTGTCTTTGCCCTTTGTTCATGTTCCCCACACTAGGGTAGGGAATATGGTGGGTGATGGGATGATTTGTCAGTGACAGTATTTATTTTATACATATACTTTCTGTGTTTTTTGTTTATCTTTCATCTTGTTTGAAATACAGTAATGAAGAAGTTTATTCACATCAGTTTCCTTGGTTAAATCCATCTTCCTCCAGCTGTCACAGTAGCCAAGGCTGACTGAACATAAAATTGTTTGTGAACATGTCTAGTGATTAACTGGTATCCAACTTCTCAATTTTGTGAACTTAGCAAGCTGGTCCAGACCTATAGATACACAGCTAATTATGAATATGTGCATAGAAATATGCAGCAAAGTGCTTTGTTTCTCAAATATCACATACTTCCACAGTGTATCTTCAAACCAAATGTTTGATGTTATGGATCTAGATCAGGGGTGGGTAAAGTCATTCCTGGAGGGCCGCAGTGGCCGCAGGTTTTTGTTCCAACCCAGTTGCTTAATTAGAAAACAATCCTTGCCAATAATTACATTTCATGGCTTGTTAGTGCTTTAACTCTGCCATGTCAAGTCATTCTCATATCCTAGATTTTTTTTCCATTCTAAGGATATCATCCAAATACTTTGAAGTGTAAAACGGATGGATAATTCTCAATCCTTCATTATTTTCTCTTCTCTTTCCTTCCAAGTATTTAATTAAACCAAATAGTGCACGATAAATACACACAGGTGTAAAGGTTAACAAGCAAAATGGATAACTGCTGGTTTCTTTTGTCATTTGCATCTTATTGTTAATAAGGAGCAATTAAAAACCGAGAATGCAGCTGTTTAAGACTGAAATAAGCAATAAGGGTTCAAAATCTTAATGAGGGAGATAACTAAAATGAAGCAGAAGTGCTTGTAGAGCAATAAGTGCTTCTTATTAAGCAATTGGGTTGGAAGAAAAACCTGCAGCCACTGCGGCCCTCCAGGAATGACTTTGCCCACCCCTGATCTAGATGCTTAAAGATCAGACATACCAAATATTAAAGGCTAAAATGGTAAGATTTGAATATTATACCTTGGGCTCTTTTACTTTAACTCTAAACTAAATCATGCAGGTGCAGTAAGCGGATTAAAGGATGACCAATTTATTAAAGTAACCAAATGATTAGACTTTCAAAGTCGATTATACAGCCCAATTTTTTTAAATATAAGGATTGGTGGCTCAGTTTTTAGCATTGCTGTGTCACACCTGATGGTGGGGTATGGGGATTTATTCAAATATTCCAGAGTTTTTCTCATATCTCAGATATATGCATGTCAGGTTATTTGGCAGCTCTAAGCTATGCTTTATGAATGAGTGTACTGTAGGTGTGTGTCACTGAAATTGGCTGGCACCCTATTTAGGACTTGTGCTTGACAAGCTTCATGTGATTCAGAAATTGGTTCATTCAATGGATAAATGGATGGGCAAAATGTATAAATGTTTAAAGAGTGCTTACACTTGCATATACCTGGGTTTGGACCCTTAAGTCTAAGATAGCTTCTTCCAATCACATATCTTATTTTATTGAAACACTGTATGGATAAAGTACATATTTTTGTGGAATTAAATTCCAAATTAACCTCATTCATTGTAACATGTTGCACACGGTATTTTCTGTGAACCCATAAAAACAGCAAGATATGCCATATGGACATTCTGACTCCTCTCTCTTTATAAATATAAAATGTAACAGGACTCAAAAGGTACAGAATCATAAGAAACAAATTAATCATGTCAAATACATTCCCTAGGGAGGATCTATGCAAAATATAATCACCTACAGCAGGTGTTCAATTATGTATCTGAATGAGAGGTTGAGGATTAGACTGGGGAAACTGGAGAGATGAGATGAGCACTCAAAAAAGCACTCAGAGACTGTAACACAATGTAAATGAATTCTAATTTGATAATTGTCACATTTGTAACAGTTTTAATTGAATAAATGAGTTATATATACAGTATATTTAACAGTATAATGACATCCTACCATTTACAACAATGTATGAAGTGACGTCTGCCTTCCATTATGTTTCATAGTAAGAATTCTGTTCACATTGGAAAGGTGAAGCAGCCTTTGATAACACTTTAGAATAATTTTCATCAATTAACCTTTAGAGACCTTCAAAATGGATGAATAGTTTCAATTTATATTAGATACTGAAAGAAAAAAACAAATTTTATAATGTTTGTTTTATTAAAGACATTACTAAAAGTTATAATAAAGTTTAAGCAATACCATACAAATTATCTGGTAAAATAAAACTATAGACTATGCTAATTACTAAATGCAGAATTAGTACATATAAAAATACAGATTTGTTAAAACACACAGAAAACAAAGTAGAAACTGATTAACATAAATGAAAACCAGTATTATTAATTAAAAAACAATCGCCAGTTGACAATGGAAGAGGTGAAAATTAAGAAAGGGAATGTGAAAGACAAAGTTGGACATAGTCACACAGTCCTGGAGACCTTGGCCAACTAGCCTCCTACCCCCTCTCCTGGGTATTCTAGAGTGGAGCCTAAAGCCATCCAATCTGTTGAGAGAATCTTTCAAGGTGATGATACCAATATTCTTTAATCTAAGTTGACTTTTTTCTTAGGCTGAAAAGCAGCTCTGCAGTAGATCAATGAAATGAAGTGCCACATCGATTGCTACAGAAGAAGCAGAATAGAAAGTTAGTAACGGTTTCTAAATACTTTATTATTTATATTTCTATAAAAATTACATACAAACATAGATGAAGTATGCACAATTAATCAGCAGTTCTAGTCAGGGTATGCTAGACTAAAGTTCTGAGTCTTCAGCATGGATTTAAAAGCTGAGAATGAATGGGCATCTCTTATATTAGCAGACAGATCGTTCCACAGCTTTGGGTCACTGTAGCTTAAAGCTTGACCTCTCAATGTTATCTCATTAATTAATGGAATCTTAAGTAGGGCAGGATCTTGAGAATTCAATGTGCTCTTTGGTTTGCAAGTATCGATAAGTTCATATAAGTAAAGAGGGCCTTGACTATTTAAGGCTTCATATTGTAATGACCCAGGGGTGTGGAGATGGAGGATTGGAATTAGCCTCTTAGTGCTGATTGCTAGTAAGTGGCCCTGAAAAGGACCATTGGCTTCTTCAGCGCTGTTTACTACTACTGCTCTGGTCTTCAGTGATTCCAAGCACTCCCGACTACTCTTTTCATGCATATCGCCTTGTTTTACCTCACCTGGATTCAGAAGCAACCTGTATGCCACAATATTCACCTCATTATCTATGAGCCCACCCAAGCACAGGGTCCAATCCAAAGCTCACTAGTGATATTCTTGCCCCCTCAGGCAGTCCACTGTCATCTGAGAAGCATGTTCCTCTGAAGTCTGTTCCCACAGCTTGCTACAATAAGTTAAAAGGAGGATTTGGAAATCCACCCAAAGCTTAACTGGAAGGCAGTGCAGGGAGTCAAGAACCGGAGTTATGTGTTTAATTATTTTTGAAGAAGCATTTTGAATTTCCTTAATCAGAAAATATCAGAATGTCATTTGAAACACAGATTAGTACCACTTCAGTACTGTGACCAGAATTTCTCAAATAAATTGTAATGTGTGAGGGGAGATTGAAGCTGAGTAACAGCTACTTTTTCAGAAATTTTAGAGAGAAAGGGTAAATTTGAAATGGGTCTATAATTATTAAATGTATGTGTGTATAGCTCTGATAACTGGCACTTTTAGTACATCTGGACCTGCACCATTCTGTAATGAACTATTGATAAGGCTAGGAATGAGTGCTGCCAGAACATCTTTTGAGCTTTTTACTAGTTTATTTGGACTATGTCTAAAGAATAAGCAGTAGGTTTCATTTTAGAAATTAAAGGTATGATTACCTGTTCTGTTATGAAATTGCATGCAAGTGGTGTGCAAGACAGTTTGTTAATCTAGTACTAAGTATGCAAGGTAATGCTGAGATCAAGGATCTTATATTGGTAAAATTCTTATTAATTTGTAGGTATTTTGCATTGTAGTTCAGAATTTCCATTTTTTATAGACTAGCCACATTCGTTTGTATTATTAATTTTGTTATATATTAATCTAGAACAGTAGTCAGAGTGGACTATATAGATAGTTTTTTCATAATTTTAACACTCACTGTCCATGCAGTTTGGAAGACCTGCAGCTTTGTTGCGCTTTACCTACATTGTAGTTTTCAACACTCTAATTTAAGAGTTCAGGTACTCTCATTAAACCATTTTTTTAGTATGAGCTGCTGTATCCAAAGGTTTTTCCAAATGCACATTATAATTTGATGTTAGTACTGTATATCCAAATTGTTTTCCACAATTATACCTGATTTTTCTCAAAATCATGATATAGAGTTGTCATACTGCCCATATTTTAATCTGCAGGTATACTGTGAAGGGCAAAAACAAATCAAATACAATTAAGTAGTGATCAGAAATAACTTAATTTAATGGTGCAAAATTTAAATTTTGAACCTTAGCAAAATAAGTAATAATTAGATCTAATGTGTGGTAATGACTATGACTGAGACCAGTGACAATATGGCAAAACCCTACTGAATTCAACAAATTGAACAAATAAATAAAACATTTGCTAAAAGTTTCATTTTCCACATCAATGTGTAAATGAAAATCCCCATAAAAAAAGAACTACATAGTCATAATTTGTGGCTAAATCAGAAAAACATCTGCCAAATTCATTCATGAACATTTAATATGGCCCTGGTGGTCTGTAGACTAGTACTACAATTGCGCTGGAATCTGTTTTAATATGTAATACAAGTGCCTCAAAAGATGCACATTTGCATACATTTTTAGAAGTAGTTTGAAGTTTATCACATAGAATTATCCCAATGCCACCTGCTTGACTAGTATTTCTTGATTTATGAAGGAACTTACATCTGTTTGGGGATACCTCAGGTAGGAAAAGGTGTCCAACGTATTAAGTCAAATTTTAGTGAGAAGACACAAATCAGATTTTGTATTTAATATAATATCATTTACCAAAGCATCTTTATTTCCAAGAGAGTAAATGATTCGTAAGCAGCATTTTAAACTGTAAAGATGTTTTTGTATTGGTGTTATATTTTTAGGGCATGTTGGTGCAGTGGTAGCGCTGCTGCCTTGCAGTAAGGAGACCTGGGTTTGCTTCCCGGGTCCTCCCTGCGTGGAGTTTGCATGTTCTCCCCGTGTCTGTATGGGTTTCCTCTGGGTGCTCCGGTTTCCTCCCACAGTCCAAAGACATACAGGTTAGGTGCATTGGCTATCCTAAATTGTCCCTAGTGTGTGCTTGGTGTGTGTGTGTGTGTGCGCCCTGCCTGGGGTTTGTTCCCACCTTGCACCCTGTACTGGCTGGGATTGGCTCCAGCAGACCCCCGTGACCCTGTGTTAGGATATAGCGGGTTGGACAATGACTGACTGACTGACTGCGTTATATTTTTAATTTTTAAATTTGTATAAATTTAAGATCTTAAATTACTTAAATGAACCAATTTGAATAAATGATGTTTAGCTTCCAATTTAATTTGTGCCATTGACATCAGAAAAAAGGTGTTTATATCCTGTTGGGAAATGTTTCCATGCATTTTTTTTCATATGTGCATGGCTACAGAAGATTATTCCTGCCTCTAAAAGTTGATTGCATTATAAAGCAAAAGTACTGAGTTATTTCACAATTATTATTGTGTAATTTTTTCAATATTTTTGGTGTTAATTTGCAAAGACATTGCCCGCTGCCTTTGCAGCATTATGCATGCAACGTGTGCTCCTATTGCCTAGTGACATCTAGTGAAGAAGAGATTAAGCACATGCATAGCATGCAATTAAATAACAAGAATGTAACTGATATTATAGGCATGTACTCTACGTTCAATCCTGCATGTATTGAAAGGTAAACTTTATCTGCCCAGTTTAGGGCTACAGCAAACCAGTGATTATTGTAGCAGTGATGGGTATAAGGGAAGAAGCAAATGTGGTGGAGAGTTTCCCAGTCCTTTGCAGGGCACAATCACATAACCAATCCGAAAAGAGTGTACCATGTGCAATCCAGTATCAGGAACATAAAAGACATTATGTATTTGTAAGGTTTTAATGCAGTTATTTGTTATAGATATTTAGAAAAAGTGTGATCCGGTGGAGCAGTGACCAGTGATTAAACCTCAAATTTTTGGGGGCTCAGGCTGTGAATGGAAAAAGGGATGGATGTTTTTTACTTCACAACTCATGGGGGACTAAACTTATTTTGTTAACTGAGAAGTATTCAAAGCATGTATGTGAGTGAGGTTACCAGCAACAGGTAATATGTTTGCAAAATAATGCAATTCTTTTGTGAAATTATGGAATAAAATTTTAAAATAATATAATTAAATAATTTTTTAAGTGTCAAAAATAAGTTTTCAATCTGCATGTCATTTAGTATAAAAAAACACTTCACTCATTTCCTGCCATGTATAAACTTTTTGTTTATCCATCAGACGTATGTTATGTTTGTATTGGTAAGAGGGCAGTTACCAATTATGTCAACAATCTTGGCGATCACAATCCTAAATGTGCATTGGAGACAGAAATGAAAATCAAAGCTCCATGATGCATGGCACATGCAAACCCTCAGAGCACCCAGAGAAAAATCCATTCAGACATAGGAAGGAGATACAAATTTCATATAAACTGGGCCCAGGCACAGAATTCAACCCCCTGTATGCTTGATCTGTGAAGTAGCAGCTCAAAATACGGTGTTACAGTGCCTCTCTGCAAAAACTATCTTTTTAAATTTCTTAGAAATGTGACTGTCACACTGTCATACCTTTCTGAATACAGAATAAAATTATTAAGGCTAGCCAAATTAACTCCAAGATCAATTAGAATTAAGAATGACTCACTGAGTCATACTGGCAGGAATGAAAACTCAAGGGCCACAGAACTACAGTAAGCATGAAAACCCATTACTTGTAGGAAAAACACCTGATCCCAGCACAAATGTAGTTTATTCTTCATTTCTCAACACAAATGCCTCATTCAGAAAGAGTAACAGATGTAATTATTGAAACAGAGGAAAACAAATGTCAGCCATTTTCACCTTAATTATATACTGGATGTGACTTGATGAAATTCTCCTGACTCTTATAAGAGGAAGGAAGCCACATTCACATTAGTTTCTAACACTGGGCTCTGCTGGGTAATAATGGGACAGGACAAATTCCTAGTGTTATTGAAATATCATGGATGGGCAGTGTGTGACAGTCTGGGTTGGCTCCATTCTCCTTGGTTGCTTTCTAGAGCCTCTTCAACCCATAACCGTTGATAGTCATGTACAGAGATGAGCCAGGCAAATGAGGACACACACATTCAGCAAGGGGTTGGTGCAAAAGTGTCAGTGCCTTCATTAAAACCCAGCTCAAAACACAGTGCTCAGTAGTACAGTGTTCCCTCCATTTAATAAATAATCCAATACAAATAGTGATATCCATGAGTTAAATTCAAATAAATATTCCCAGGATAAAAGCACAATAAAATACAGTCATCAGGTCCTTTATGATCTTCCTCTATTCCGTGGCAAGCCCATAATTCCTTCTGTGGCTTCCCTGCTCACCCATAGCTTGACTTTCTCTTAGCTGATCATTTATTCTCCCTGTCTGCCATGCAGGCTCTCATTTATCCTGCCTGATTGGGTACTGGTGTGGTACTCTGCCTACTCCGAGGTGTGAATTAGGCATCTGACTGATCCTCTTGCATTTGAATGTTAATGCACAATTAGCCAAGCACCCCAATCACCCGCACCTGATTGGAGCCTGCACACTCTTGGACATGATTATTTATTTAAAACTGCACTTCACCCCGATCTCTTATTACACCATGGAATAATGTTTTATCATATCATCACCATCTTTAGTAGATGCTGTCACAGACGGCTGGGGTTCTTACCCGGCCGGGACGCCTAAAAGGACCGGAAGGTGACAATAATAGCTTCCGGGTCAAGAGATGGCAATTGCCCTGGATAAAAAGAGGACCACGGGAAAGGGACAAAAAGATTTTAGCCCGTTGGGACCCGTGGCCACCACCAGGGAGTGCCTTAAGTCTCAACAGACTAGAAGAATTGTCACTTCCGCCATACCAGGCAAGATGGCGGCTGAATCTGCCAGGAACGCCCAGAATGCTTCTGGGGCAAAGGGCAGCACTTCCACCACACCAGTAAGTGCTGCCGGAACATCGTTTCCAGCCACCTGGAGTGCATCTGGGCGGGAATAAAAGGACCCGCCTCCTAACAGCCGGGGAGCTAGAGTCGGGAGTAGGAGCTGGACGAAGCTCCCCTGGAGGAGACAGGCGGCCAAGGACTGAGAGAAAGAAGCCCACAGAGTGGTGATTATTGCTGTGAGCATTGTGTCGTGTTTGGGACTGTTTTTATTTATGTTAAATAAATGTGTGAATTTTATAAAGATGTGGTTTCCGACTGGTGGTGTCTGGGCAAGTCTCACAATGGCACCCGAACAGGGACCTTCTGCCTGTTCCAAGGCAGGGGACCCCAAAATTAATTTTTTTGTGAGCTGCCCAGTACCCCAGTCGGCCACTCACACGTCCTGCAGGGAGACGGTCCACACACTCACTGCAGACGTTCCGCGAATCGCCCTGTGGCCGTCGGAGATTCTCCAGAGTGCTGTCTTCCACCCGAGGGGGCTGAGGAATGCCAGCCAAGGCAAAGGAGAAAAGGATTCCCCAGCGTTTGTCGTTGCCGGAGGGACTACAGTAGGCACAACCACTGACGGGTCCAGAGGAGATTGCCTGGAATCGCGTCACTGGCTGGGGTGTGCATATCTTGTTTGTGAAGCCGGGACAGCATCGCTAGAGGAAGGGGAGGATCCGCCATGTCTCCAGCAGCCGAGGCAGAGGGACGGCAGCGAGAGTTGCAGTTCCCTCGGAAGAGGCAAGATGGCCGAAGACCGGAAGTTCCGCCCCGTGACAGGCGAGGGATTGGACGGTATGTGTCATGTTCCCGTCGATGATTGGTTAAAGACGGGGCAGGCGAGCGTCCATCTCAAGCAAGGGGAGGGACCGGTGAATCCCGGAAGAAAGCTCCAATGTGCACAGCCGGTAAGAGGGACCGATTTAACGGTAAGTCCTTCACTGGCTGTTAATTATTTTCTACCTGCAGATCCTGACATGTCAGAGAAGATGCTTGAATTAAGGAGGTTGGTTAAGCAGGTAGAACACGACCTTTGAGTCTGTTTGGACGAGCTGAAGAGGAAGGCGGTCACGTCACGTCAGACGGAACGTCATAGGGCGGAAGGGCGCGATGCTGGAATCTTTGGCCGGAGGTCTGTGGCGGTAGAGGTGAGTAAAACCTATACCGTAAAGGAAAAGGGAGGCGCGAGAGAACCCGTCCCAGGATCGCGTGGTTCCGGGGACTTAGTAGCTGCATCTCCGACAGCAGAAACGAAGCGAGGTGCTGATCGCTTGGAAGGGGTGGGGCCAAGACACTGGCTGACAAGTGCCGTGTGTCCTAGTGCTCTACCGCCGGAGCTAGCATAAGTCTCGCGTCATTCTGCAGGGGCGCAGACGGCAAGGGGTCTTTTCCTTTCCCGTAGGAAGACACAAGCTGTCAGAAAGCCCCAGAGAAATAGGAAGAATTGTTGGAGGAAAGCCGGTTCTTCCTACAAAGGGAGAAGTGAGCCCGTGAACTCACGAAAAGAGATGAGACATCCACTGCGAGTGCAGAGGGAAACCCCGAAGTCAGCAGAGGTTTTTCAAAAAAGGGTGGTCACTGTAGTTAACCCAAAGGTGGGGGCACGAGAGGAACGGAGCGGGTGCCGAGGTTTCGGTGACCAGGGTGCTGGTCAAAGGGGGGAGCGTTGGCCTACTCTGACAGAGAAGCCATACAGTGGAGTCAGGGCAATGTCTCCGCCCTTGTATCTCTTTTCTTTTTTATAGAAACAGGCTCTGGAAGACGACAAGTTACGCCCGCTTCGGGCAAAGTATACCCTCGCGGGACAGGCCGCTGCGACCAAGTCTTCGCTGGCGATGGGGCAGTGTCACAGACGGCTGGGGTTCTTACCCGGCTGGGACGCCTAAAAGGACCGGAAGGTGACAATAATAGCTTCCGGGTCAAGAGAGGTCAATCGCCCTGGATAAAAAGAGGACCACGGGAAAGGGACAAAAAGATTTTAACCCATTGGGAGCCGTGGCCACCACCAGGGGGTGCCTTAAGTCTCAACAGACTAGAAGAATTGTCATTTCCGCCACACCAGGCAAGATGGCGGCTGATTCTACCAGGAACGCCCGGAATGCTTCCGGGGCAAAGGGCAGCACTTCCACCACACCAGGAAGTGCTGCCGGAAGATTGTTTCTAGCCACCTGGAATGCATCCGGGCGGGAATAAAAGGGCCCACCTCCTAACAGTCGGGGAGCTAGAGTCGGGAGTGGGAGCTGGACGAAGCTCCCCTGGAGGAGACAGGCAGCCAAGGACTGAGAGAAAGAAGCCCATAGAGTGGTGATTATTGCTGTGAGCATTGTGTCGTGTTTGGGACTGTGTTTATTTATGTTAAATAAATGTGTGAATTTTATAAAGATGTGGTTTCCGACTGGTGGTGTCCGAGCAAGTCTCACAATGCCTAAGAGTCCATTTTTCCAGGGCGTGGCACTAAATTAAGGTCCCAGAGGAACCATGCTAGAAGCTTCCTGATCCAGTACAGGATAGCTTAGGTGTCATATAGTACCTACAATATAATTTGTGAATCCTTGCTGACTATTAGTAATCACAAATGAAATGGAGGTTGGCTGCTCCTTGAATGTTAGTTGGAGCTTATAAGTGGAGAGGCACCAGGGGCTGCCTAATAGAGTTATAGACCAATGGCCTCTGAGCTTACGACATTGTCTTGGAAGTGTTTCTCATGTCTAACACAGAAGCTGAGGCTATAAAGCTGCCCCTTATCCACCAGTCTGAAGACCTTATATTTGGGTACAGAATCAGAGGCAAGGTCTCAAATGGCAGGAGGAAGAAAGCCCAGATCAAAAAAGAAAAAGTTAACTGTGGTAAAGTCAGGTTCACGACTGATAGGCATCTTTTAAATAAATAATCGTGCCCTCATGTGTGGGGGGTGTGGTAGATTGGCGAGACCATTTGCTGTGCACGATGCAGGAGTGGACGGCCCTGCACTTAGTGCACAAGTACAGGATTGCCTGTGACCCTAATTGGTGCTCGGTTCTGCTGATTGTCGCAGCTGTGCCATGTCCCTGCTTTTAAAAAGGGAAGCATGAGGGCGAGAGAAAAAAAACGTAACTAAAACAAGAAGAGAACAGAATGGAGGGTAAAGGGAATGAAAGAGCAGAAGGCAGGAGGTGGAAGGAGCTGGTGTGAGTGAGCTTAAGAGAGAGTAGACTTGAGAGAGAGAGAAGGCAGGCAGCTGGAAAGAAGCCCCTGGACAGGAGTGTGTCGCCGACACTCTGGGGGGTTGAATGGGGTCAATCCAGGTGAACATGCTTGAGGAACGGTAGTGACCAAGAGCGTGAATGGCTCACAACAGAAGACCGGGAAGGCAGCGGGAATCAAGTAGGCTCGGGAGGAGAGCCACAATGTGAGTGCTATGGCCTTTGGGGACCCAAGCCTAGGAGTGGGGAGCCTTTATGTAGCCATGGGACAGTAGGGATCCGGACCTAAGGAAGATCAGCTGTTCCTGAGAGGCAACTCCTCTCCTGCAAGACCCATATGGGATAAGCAGAGGATCATGACACTTTTCTGCAAGTTGGTTTTGACCTCGTTTTAATGGATTTATTTATTCTGATTTTAACCTCCACCTCATCTTTGTTTTTAATTGGATTATTTATTTGCTGAACTTTCTTGAAGCATTGAACTTTTTGAATACTGTTGTTTTTTTAATAGAAGCACTTAGCACCTTCCCCTTGCTTCGTGAGGTGTATTCATTTGCCGAGCTCATCCCTATATATGACTATAACCCGTTAAAGGCTGAAGGTAGCGTGGAGCTGACCTGCACCGTCATTTTACCTGAGGTAGAGAAAATGAGTGCTTATTTTAATTCTTTATGTGGGAAAGTGAACTAAATAGACAGAAGCTTATTTGTTTTCCTTGTTTATGTCGAATGTTAGGCTTTTGTTTGTGTTATTCCTATCTTGTGTGTTAAAGTTATAATAAATACAGAACAGTTTAGAACAGCTAAAGAGTGACTCCATTTAATTTCCACTCTTATCAAGTGTTTATATCTCTGATACCTCAGGCACATTATCAGTCATTGTTGACTTCACAATCGACTGGTTGGAGGTGAAGATTATTTTTAAAAAGAAGAAAGATGTTTGGGAGAAATATTTGGAAAATAAAATTACTTGCTTAATAGCAATTTGGAATCCCAACAGAAGAAAAATTTTGACAAAAAAATAAAAGATTCTTGAAATTAATTTGAAGATTGAGGGAAAAGTATGGGAGGCAATGCAAGGAAATCAAGAATAACAAAAACCTGCTAGTGATAGAAGGGGAGGAACAAAGTTAGAAGAGCTATTCCAAAGAATGTGGCAGGAGGAAAAAAAATGAAATTGGGAGAAGAATGTGATAGCTCCTTTGTTCAGGAAAGGGCGATGCTTATAGAGCTGTCTGTTTATCAGCAGTTTGTCTGAAAATGTATTTCAGAATAATTGAGCAGTTATTAAGAGCGTGAGTGGATGATGAGAAGAACAAGGAGCTTTTAGGGCAGGAAGACAGATTCAGGATGCAATCTGCTGTGTGAGAACTATTGCAGAAAATAGGATAGAGCAATGTTTTTCAAACCGTGTGCCCACCTGCAAACCCACACACATGAAAACCCAAACTAATGAACAAAGTATACCAGAATATAGATGGAGGGAAAGGATGAGTGAAGACTTCATATTCATTCTGTTTACTTTTAAAATTGGTGTGTAGGTTTTTCTTCTGGACAAAAGATCATGTACTGTAAAGCCTTTTCAATTATTCATTGTACATGCCCTTAAACAATAATGTTGTCTTTTTTTTTTTGTAAAGCTTATAGTTGAGATTTTATTTATAAATGTATTATTAAATATTTTAGTTAATAGTTTACAAATGCTTTGTACTTGCCAATTTTCATATGGTAACTGGGTTTTCATTATTCTGAAATCTTACCTGTTAATCTAGAATGTGTGTTTGCATGTAGCCTACCAGCTTAATCCCTTTCTTAAATAAATTTATATCATTTAAATTGACACTGGATTTCTGCAAAGTTTCATTTCTTTCCTAATGCCCAGTTAGGCTCTGACTTCCTATGATAATGATGAGTTCAGAAAAGAAAATAATGAGTTATAGATCTGTTAAAATTAAACCAGGTAGTCTTAAATTAGGAATTCTTTTTCTTCTTCCTCTTTTTTCAGCTGCCCCTGTTAGAAGTTGCCACAGCGGGCCAACTTTTTCCATATATTCCTGTCCTCTGCTTCTTGCTGTGTTATAGTCTTAAATTAAGACTGTTTGATGAAAAAACTCAGTTCTCATTCATGGTATCAGTGAAATCCTCCTCCAGCTAACATTTTAAAAGTCAGCCATCTTTCCTTCTATCCATTTTCAAACCCATTTCTTTATTCTTCCTATATAACTCAAAATTAATTAAATATGCAAACCAAGCAGCATATTAAAAAATCAACACTGATGAAAGTATACTGTATAATGTTTAAAAAAAAAGTATCGAAATAGCTATATAGATCAAACACAGGAACAGAAAAACATGATGAGTGCATCACAGTGTTAGACAAACTAACAGATTGCATAAAATTTAAAAACCCATGAGTAGAACTATTCAAAACTATCAGTCAAAGTTGTTATAGTATACAGAGTGGTAGTGACAGCAGTATCATTGAATAGAAAGAACAGTTGAAAATCAGAAAGCAAAGTTAAAAAGCTTTAGAGAAAAGAGTGGTCCTTAGTCTGGATGTTCATGTCAAGGCAAGAAATAGGAACTATAAAATCTGGTTTTGGAATGGTAAGAATGGCAATATTTTAAGGTTTGAAGTTTTTAAAAGGTTTGTATAGTGTGAGCACATAATTGTTAGGAACTCATTAATTAAAAATTTGCATTCATTTTTGTTTGTCATTATTTCTATGATGTTATTGCACCATCATCTTGTTTCCTGTTTTTCTGTGAGTCCCTCCCACCATCTCTCACTCTCTCTGCCACTCTCTCTCTCTTCTCTCCTTTAATAAAATAAATTATTAACAATATTATAAATACAAGCGGCTGAAATGAGTTTCCTCCGCAGGGTGTCTGGGCTTTCCCTTAAAGATAGGGTGAGAAGCTCAGTCATCCGGGAGGGGCTCAGAGTAGAGCCGCTGCTCCTCCGCATCGAGGGGAGTCAGATGAGGTGGCTCGGGCATCTGATCAGGATGCCTCCTGGACGCCTCCCTGGTGAGGTGTTCCAGGCACGTCCAACCGGGAGGAGACCCTGGGGAAGACCCAGGACACGCTGGAGGGACTATGTCTCCCAGCTGGCCTGGGAACGCCTTGGGATTCTCCTGGAAGAGCTGGAAGAAGTGGCCGGGGAGAGGGAAGTCTGGGCCTCTCTGCTTAAGCTGCTGCCCCCGCGACCCGACCTTAGATAAGCGGAAGAGGATGGATGGATGGATGGATGGATGGATGGATTAACAATATTTTAAGATTAAAAATGTTCTTTGTTCTTAATTCTGATTTTGGGTATTCAGTTTGGCTTTATTACTTTAATTATAGACCTTTCCTTGTCTTTCAACTCTTTGGAATATCCCTGTTTACATCTCTACTGCTTTCTAGCAATATTCTCCAGTACTGGATCATACAGCCTAAGACTGCAGGGATTTTAGGAGGTGAAATTCAGTGGTTAGGCAGCACCAAGACTGGACACAGAGGATGGTGAAAACCTCAAGTTTCTTAATGTCCCATTAATCTCTGCATATGCATTCAGGAGTTATTTTGACACAAGACAAAAGATCAAAACGGCAAATCAAGTAATCCAATGACAGCGTAAAAATGTTAAAGAGAAGTCAACGAACTTACACCACAAGAGAAAGGTTCCAAAGATTCATCGCCTAAGACTAAAGATAACACGGAACTGAAGAGACGTAGAAAATGTTTTCCAGGATTAGCAGTGCATGTTGATCTGGTCATCAAAATCAATAGAATCAGCAGTGAAGACAGCCTACAACCTGTCACAGATGGCTGGGGGGGCGACCCAGCCGGGACGCCTCGGAGGACCGGAGGAGGGCTTGCACCTCCCTCAGACCATGTGGGGGCGACCACCCTGGTACCTTTAGTGGCCATGGGTTCAGGGCTTTGAAGCTCAACCCTGTAGGGGCCCATGGTCACCGCCAGGGGGTGCCCCAATGCGTTGGGGACCCTGGACCCCAGCACTTTCGCCACACCCGGAAGTGCTGGGGGGAAGACGAGCAGGGAGACCCGGAGTGCTTCCAGGGATGCAGCCGGCACTTCTGCCACACTGGGGCGTGTCGGTGGGAGATTGCCGGAACACACCTGGAGCACATCCGGGTGCTTATAAAAGGGGCCGCCTCCCTTCATACAATGGCTAGAGTTGGGTGAAAGAGAATGAGGTCTGGAGAAGAGACGAGGAGGCGGCCTGAAGGAACAGACAAGGCATTATATTGTGGCCAGGACTTTGGGGACTTTGGGGTTGTGTGGCACTGTACATAATGGTGAATAGATGTGTTGTGGGTGACGTGAACGTGTCCGCCTGTCTGTGTCCGGGCCGGCTACCCCAAACCATTTTTAGCATTCAAGTGGTGGTCATTCATAATTTCGACAAGTCTACTTTCAGCACTGTGATGAGTTTAAAATACAGATTTGTGATGTTAAACAATTAACAATTGTTAAACAACGAGATTTAAACAAACAACTGTTAGCTAGACACAATGAATTGGTAGGAATAAATTATTGTAGACAAAAGTACATGTGAAACCAGATAAAAACTGAAGTTACCTATAATAATTTTCTTCTGTACTTCACACAAGCTTGAAGATGATAATAATTCTTTACATTTATATAGCACTTTTCTCAGTACTCAAAGCGCTTTACATAGTTGGTGAGGAGTCACTTCAACCATCAACAATGTGCAGCATCCACTTGGATGATGCGACTGCAGCTATTTTGCACATGTACGCTCACCACATATTAGCTGTTAGGAGGTGAAGGGGTGAGAGACAGCCAATTAGAGACAGGGGATGATTAAGGGAACAGAATGACTAGGCCATTGTGGGCAAGTTAGCCAGGACATCAGGATACACCCTACTCTTTATGAAGGATGCCCAGGGATCTTTTATTACTACAGAGAGTCAGGAGCTCGGTTTTATGTCTCATCTGAAGGACGCTGCCATTTATACAGCACAGTGCTCCCATCACTGTACTGAGGCATTGGGATCCACATTTGGACCTCAGGATAAGCACCCCTGCTGGCCTCGCCAACACTTCTTACAGCTGCAGTCCAAGCTTTACCTGGTTGGTCTTCCATTCAACTACTGGTTGGGCCTGAACATGCTTAGCTTCAGGTGGATTAGTAGCAATAGAGGCAGCCTGAAAAAACACAGACAGAAAGAGAGAGAGATTGCACCATGAAGGAAGTCTCACAAGACTTAAGAAGAGATGTAGAAAGACGGCCCAGGGTAGCTAGATAGGGGTAGTGGATATTCAGTGATGTCAGAAACAGAGGAGAAATCCATCCATTCATTATCCAACCTGCTACATCCTAACTACAGGGTCACAGGCGTCTGCTGGAGCCAATCCCACCCAACACAGGGTGCAAGGCAGGAAACAAACCCCAGACAGGGTGCCAGCCCACTGCAGGGCGCACACACACACACCCACACACCAAGCACATACTAGGGACAATTTAGGATCGCCAATGCACCTAACCTGCATGTCTTTGGACTGTGGGAGGAAACTGGAGCACCCGGAGGAAACCCAAGCAGACTCGGGGAGAAAATGCAAACTCCACGCAGGGAGGACCTAGAGGAGAAATGACATATGAAAATGTATCCATTAACAAAATTAAAATGATTATTGCATTAATATTCTTAAACCTTTTCCTATTACATATTCAAAGACTGTCAGAGCCATCTCTTGGTAGCATCTGGAGGAGATGCCAGTCCATCACAGGGCACAAAAATATACACACCTTTCCTTACCTACCTATGGAAGGTGAATCAATATTAACTGCCTGCTTTTGTGAAGACACTGGAGTACCCAAAGAAAACCCATGTGGAGACAGGAATAAGTTGCAAACACCATATAGTTAGTGACTGGGCTGGAATTTGAACCAAGTACTCTTAAACTGTAAGACAGCAGAGCAACCCAAAATGGTAGTAATGCCTCCTGTAAAACATTGATATTTCGACTTAAACTCAAGCAGACAGTAAATAATGAACTTGTATCCTTTGTGAAGAAAACACAAAGAGCACAGTTAAAGGTTTGGGGACTCCACACAATATGCTGTAGAGAAACACTGATACCAGAAATCATAAAGGACTGAGTCAAAAAAATAGACTGCGGAGAAGAGTGCAGGGTTGAGGTTTCATAGGAAGAGGGCTGGAAGATGCGGGTTTTCAATTGGAAATGAGGTCTGTGGAAGGGTGTGAAGTTGATGAGGAAGTGGGTGGAGTCTCTTTTGGATCTTACACTGGCTCCCGGTTAAGTTTAGGGCAGATTTCAAAATCCTCCTTTTAACATATAAAGCATTAAATGGCCAAGGTCTGGCTTACTTGTCTGAACTTATCATGACTTACAAACCTGAGCGCACATTAAGATCTCAAGATGCCGGTCTGCTTATGATTCCAAGGATTAATAAAATAACAGTGGGAGGTCGAGCTTTTAGTTACAGGGCCCCTAAACTGTGGAATGGTCTTCCTGCTTCTATAAGAGATGCCCCTTCGGTCCCAGCCTTTAAATCCCGGCTGAAGACTCCCTACTTCAGTTTAGCATATCCTGACTAGAGCTGCTGATTAACTGTACATACTGCATCTCTGTTGTTAGTCATTAGCACTAAAACATAAGTAACATGATTATTATAATTTGTTACTAACCCTCACCTATTCTGTTTCTGTTCTCGGTACTCAAATGTGGCAATTGGTGCCACGGCCCACCTGCCAAGTTGCTTGCCTGCCTATGGTAAAGTCATCCCTGATGGAGGATCACAGGAATCATGGGAAAAAGGGGTCCTTTCATCGGATTGGCTGGCCGAGCAACGTTTCAGCCGTGGAATGGCCAAATGGGGAGGCAGCTTGACGGATGAGGTCTCCAGGACTCTAAAAATATCCAAATCTTATTATGTGATATCATCTACTGTTAAATTCTGCTCTGTACTTCTAAAATTTTTATTATTATGCTGTATTAAGGATTTGTTCTGTTCTGTATACTTGTATTGAACCCCTTCTTTTGACACCCACTGCACGCCCAACCTACCTGGAAAGGGGTCTCTCTTTGAACTGCCTTTCCCAAGGTTTCTTCCATTTTTCCCTACAAGGTTTTTTTTGGAGTTTTTCCTTGTCTTCTCAGAGAGTCAAGGCTGGGGGGCTGTCAAGAGGCAGGGCCTGTTAAAGCCCATTGCGGCACTTCCTGTGTGATTTTGGGCTATGCAAAAATAAACTGTATTGTATTGTATTGTAGAAGAAGGAGAAAAGGCATTAGTACCATTCATCAATCCCTGTCTCTGGCTTTCAGTCCCAGCTAAGTGTGTGAGACACCTTATTAAACATCTCACTTTAATCTACAGAAATAGCAATAATATGTTGTTTTATTAAATTCCTTTAGGTTAGCGGTGTCAAACACATATCCTGAAGGGATGCATTGACTGCAGGTTTTCGTGCCAGGTTCTTTCTTAATTAGGAACCAATTACTGCTAGTAATGGACCATGCTTCTTTTTGCCTTAATTGTAATTGACTTGCCATTTAGGTTTCAGAATCATTAATTGATTCTTTTTTCCTTAAACAGCAGCCAAAAAATAATGAGATGCAAAATAAGGCAACATATGAGCAGCTAACTCAGGGGTCTCAGACTCAGTTCCTAGAGGTCCACCATTTTTGCTATAAAAATGTTCTTAATTAGAAGCCAATTCTTGCTGTAAATGAAACATATTTTTTAATTGAGAAGCTTGTTGATGCTATCATTCTTCCATGAAAATAAATTTAAAAATAATTTTTCATCAATAAAAAATATAGCTTTTCTTATGTTTATGACACTGAACAAGATCAATATATAACAGACCTTCACGATTTTCTTTTTAAATGTTTTACTAAAACAAAAATTGCATGATGGACATAGCAGTGCAACTGACATCAACTTAGCTGTCACGTGGGCAGAAGTAATTGGTTATGAATTGAGAAAGAGGCTGGAATGAAAAGTACAGCCACCTGGACACTACAAGATCTGTGTTTGACCCCCTGCTTTAGGTAAACTGCTTATTTGTTTTTTTAACAGTTCTATAATAATTACAGATATTTTTTTAATACTTTACTGTTGATAATTATGAGCCTATTCTATATGCACTAAAAAGGTTAAAAACAAAAAGCTTGTACGTTGCTATACCAGTATCTGATGACAATGATGCCAGCTGGCAAATGCTGGCAAATTTATCGTGCTGTTTCATGCGTGTGTTGTTTCAATCTTTTGCCATATGTTACTTTCTTAAATCTGTCACTGTTAAAGATCCTGTACTTCAAGTGTGCACTCTTGATGCAACCTAACCACACTGACAATGATGAACACTGGTAATTTTAGACACACTCACCCTACTGTTTTATCCTTCTGTTATCCAAATTACTTACAATGTGCTACTGTGTGAAAAAATGGGAGCAATTTGAATTTTTTTTTTTACTGCACACAGTTTACATTAATGATGGTTTTATTAATGTTTCTAATGTCCTTTGCAGTATAACATGATGCTGTAATATTTTCATTGTTTAAATGTCATTTATTCAGTGAGTCATGTATGATATAATGACACGTTGGAAAAACCTGTTGATCTTATAGACTAGTTTTCTGGCAAATATGTTATTTTAATTATTAACCCAGAGATATAGTAACAAATTCAGAATAAGTAGGAAGGTCATACTACAGTACTAACATAATCATAGAAACTGATTTAAGCGCAGGTGACAATACTACTACAGCTACAAACACATAAACTACATTTCATTAAATGTTTTCTCCATCTGTATTCAATGTTTTTTCATTCTACATTGTCTCTTTCAGTGGAATAAACACATCTACTTTAAAATTATTCTTTTTTCTTTCGTCCCATTTTATGATTTCAAAAATGTAAACAAAAAATGAAGGATTTCTTTATAATTATTCAATGCAATGAATGGAAACCTCAAGACAAATAAGCTGCAAAGCTCTTATAGATTGAGTTATATTTTACTATAAGTTTGTTTGTATTTTTATGCTAATGATGAATGACATGGCTTTCTTGAAACCTCAGTTATCCTGGCTCAGTTAATCTTTTTGTACATTTTGCATATTCACCCTTTGACAACAAAGGTTTTCTCTTGGCACCCTGTGTTTCTCCTGTATCCACAAATGTGCAGTTTAGATTGATTGGCAACCCATCTTTAGACTCTTGTTTGTATTTTTATTGCAGTTTACTTGCATTCCATCTACAGGTGACCTTTTCCTTAGTCATGATTCTGCCAGGATAGACTCTGATGGAACAAATGCCTTTGGAAAATGAATGGATTGGTCTGTGCGGTCATGTTTTTAAATTTAACACCTAAATGTTAACAAAGTCTTACTAGTTCTTTTAAAAATGAATTATTGGTGAACTTTTCCTTATTTTGTCTATAGCACTTAGTGTCTCATTCTGTAGGAACTTATTCTAAATTCTGTTTGATAAGGCTCTTTGTCAAACCAGCTTTTCAAACGCTTCCAGGTAACATGTAACAATTACAGTAGTTCCTTCGATATCAGTTTGAAGAGACCATGAATAATACCTTTTTAATTTTTTTTTTCTGTAATCCACGGGTATTGTTTTAGTCTGTGATCCTAATTTTTTCTGGTAAAGAAGAAAGTTTCAAAGTAAGGTTCTTATGCTCACCAATCATGACACCACATAGTGGCAATGTATTGCATGTTGACTAGCAACAGCTAGTGAGAATGCTGTTATACATATAACTAATAATGATCCTATGAACCTACACTATAATTCAGAAAATCAATCACACTGGAATCAATCAATAACCACCGTGCACAATTCACAATCTCAACAATACTGAAGAATCAAATTTAGCATTAAAGCAAACTGTGTTGTAGCACCTGCAAAGCTGACAACTTATTAGACATAGGAAAGCTTCAGATAGTTAGGGGTCTGATCAAGAAATTTTTAATTTTCCAGCATCTATAAACAGGGGGCAAATAAAGATTCTGTGCTGCATATTACCATTTTGTATTCAATGGATTGGCGCCCTTTGCAGGACTGATCCCTTCTTTTCATCCAAAGGCCCAGCAGCAAACCTGAATTGAACATGTTTTGGAATGTTATGTCATGGTTACCGGAGTGTGAATTATAGGCTTGTATGTTTTCTCTGCCATTCCAACCAGGGCTGGTTCCTACCTTACACCCAGTGCTACTGGGACAGATGCCATAGGTTCAGAAAATGCATGGATGCATATATCTTCTTATTTAATACGCTACCGTGGCTGTCCGTTTGTCTGTCCAGGATTTTAAATCACCTGTAGCCCGCAAACTGTTTGACCTATTGACCTGAAATTTGGTACACATATACTGTGTTGACCTCTACTGTCCTCTTTTGGAGTGATGATTTTTATTCCTCTTTTTATTCTTATTTTATTTTATTGTAGAATGAATTCTCAGCCGCCACCAGCAGGGCAGCTGTGCGGCGCATGCGTACGGGCGCTTTTCTCATCCCTATCACATTCACCATCACTTCCCCTACCCCTTCATATCTTAAATCATTCTTGAGTCAGATTGAATACTTAAGTGCCATCTTAAGTGAAAAATTAAGGAAAATGTACTAAGTAATTACAACACAAACACTGACTTAATCAATTTTAACATGAAAAGATGCCGATGAAAGAAGAGAAGAGAAGGAGTATGAAAACTATGAATGCTCAAGTCAAGTGTATTCACTGCACATTATCGTGTAGTGCACAGTTACTGGTATATATATATATATATATATAATGCAATATGTCCGTATTGCAGTTGAACAAAATTTTTCTAAAAGTGCATTGTAACAATACATTGTGAAGTTTTACTGGACATAAGAAATCATGGATAGCCCAGTGCCACATTGGTTAGCAGTGCTGCTTCAGAGCTTTTGAGTCTTATGAGCACTGTTCCTGTCAGTGTAAGGTTTGCTTGCCATTCCTGTGTTTATACAAGTTTCCTCACATATCCACCGATGCTGCTGATTTGACACTATTTTCACCAGAAAATGTTGTGGATGCTTAAAGCCAAATGGTCTGAACTGAGATGTTCCAGTGCAACAAGTCACTTGTAAACTAAAGGTAAATAAACCACCAAAGGGAATTACCCTTTATTATACAGTAAGTGGATGCGTGTAAAGAAATTACTTTACACTTTTCAGCTAACAGACATCAGATGACAGGCCTTAGCATGCGCTTGGTCAAGATGAACAAGAGTGCGGTGTATTCTGATAAAGCAGGAGAGATTAAGCCTGATTCATAGTATTTTGCATAGTTAGATTTAAAATCTTTAGATCCCAATGTGAAAATAACTTTGAGATTCTGTAACATTTCTATGTGTTTAAAGAAACTGTAAAATAGCTTACATAGATGAAAACAAGTGAGCCAAGTTTTTCGCTTTTGTGCTTTTTTTGGGGGAGAAGGGGGACTGAGAGTGATTTCCTTGTATTAGACATTTTTCAGCTCTGTCTCACCTGTTACCGGCATTTTACAAAGAGCTCTCTCTCTCTCAGCTGTTGCTTAGTAATAAGAAAATGACATGTGTGCATGTAGCTCTCTCTCAATCAAGAAATCTTTTTCTTTTCATTTTTTGATTGTGAATATATAACTCAGCCACAGGTGATGCAAAAACCAATGTGTTTCTTTGTGCCGGCACCAAGATCTGATAAATAGGGGAGGCTACATCAGGAAGGGCATCCAGTGTAACATTTTGCCAGATCAATATGCGGAAAACAATACAGATTTCCATACCGGATTGGTTGAGGCCCGGATTAACAACAACAACAACAGCATTTATTTATATAGCACATTTTCATACAAAAAGTAGCTCAAAATGCTTTACATACTGTAATGAAGAAAAGAAAAATAAAAGACAAAATAAGAAATTAAAATAAGACAACATTAGTTAACATAGAAAAGGAGTAAGGTACGATGGCCAGGATGGAAAGAAAAAATTAAAAAAAAAACACCTGACGGCTGGAAAAAAAAAATAAAATCTGCAGGGGTTCCAGGCCATGGGACCGCCCAGTCCCCTCTGGGCATTCTACCTAACATAAATGAAATAGTCCTCTTTGTAGTTAGGGTTCTCACGGAGTCACTTGATGTTGATGGTCATACAGACTTCTGGCTTTTAATCCATCCATCATTGTCTGAACATCACGGTGCTTTGAGTAGATCGTGGTGGCACAAGCCACCACTAAAAGGCCACCGGAAAAGGAAACAGAAGAGAGAGTAGGGGTTAGTACGGATTTTAGAGCCACCATGAATAGTTATTATTGGAGTTGGAAATACAGAGTATCAGAATTTAAATTACAGTGAAGTTAAAATAATGTGTTTTCAGCAGTTTTTTAAAGTGCTCCACTGTATTAGCCTGGCGAATTTCTACTGGCAGGCTATTCCAGATTTTAGGTGCATAACAGCAGAAGGCCGCCTCACCACTTTTAAGTTTTGTTCTTGGAATACTAAGGAGATACTCATTTGTGGATCTGAGGTTACGATTTGGAATATAAGGTGTCAGACATTCCGATATATAAGATGGGGCAAGATTATTTAAGGCTTTATAAACCATAAGCAGAATTTTAAAGTCAATCCTGAATGACACAGGTAACCAGTGTAGTGACATCAAAACTGGAGAGATGTGCTCAGATTTTCTTTTTCTAGTTAGAATTCTAGCAGCTGCATTCTGCACTAGTTGCAAATGATTTATGTCTTTTTTGGGTAGTCCTGAGAGGAGTGCGTTACAGTAATCTAGTCGATTGAAAACAAACACGTGAACTAATTTCTCAGCATCTTTCAATGATATAAGAGGTCTAACTTTAGCTATGTTTCTTAAGTGAAAAAAAGCTGTCCTAGTGATCTGATTAATATGCGATTTAAAATTTAGATTACAGTCCACAATTACCCCTAAGCTTTTTACCTCCTCTTCTTGACTTTTAATTCTAATGTATCCAGTTTATTTCTAATAGCCTCATTGTATCCATTATTGACAATCACTAAGATTTCAGTTTTCTCTTTATTTAACTTGAGAAAGTTACTATTCATCCATTCTGAGATATAAGTCAGACATTGTGTTAGTGAATCAAGAGAATCGGGGTCATCAGGTGCTATTGATAAATACAGCTGTATGTCATCAGCATAGCTGTGGTAGCTCACGTTGTGCCCTGAGATAATCTGACCTAATGGAAGCATGTAGATTGAGAATAGCAGCGGACCCAGGATAGAGCCTTGTGGAACACCATATAGGGTATCATGTGTCTTTGAGTTGTAATTACCACAACTAACAAAGAATTTTCTCCCTGCCAGGTAGGATGCAAACCAATTTAAGACACTGCCAGAGAGGCCCACCCATTGACTAAGGCGATTTCTAGGAATATTATGATCAATGGTGTCAAATGCGGCACTCAGATTTAGGAGGATAAGAACAGATAAATGGCCTCTGTCTGCATTTACCCGCAAATCATTTACTACTTTAACGAGTGCAGTTTCTGTGCTGTGATTTGTTCTAAAACCCAACTGAAATTTATCAAGAATAGCATGTTTATTTAGGTGGTCATTTAACTGCAGAATGACTGCCTTCTCCAGAATTTTACTTAAGAAAGGCAGGTTAGAGATGGGTCTAAAATTTTCAAGAGCCGAGGGGTTGAGATTATGTTTCTTAAGTAGGGGTTTAACTACAGCAGTCTTAAGACAGTCTGGGAAGAACCCCGTATCTAATGACAAATTTTTTATGTCAAGAACATTATCAATCAGCACGCCAGATACTTCTTTGAAAAAATTTGTTGGTACTGGGTCAAGGACGCAGGTGGAGGGTTTCAGTTGAGAAATTATTTTATGTAAATCAGGTAAATCTATCCTAGTGAAAGAGTTTAATTTGTTTATAACAGAATGCTGGGGTTTAGGAGGATCCTTAGTGTTGGGGAGATATACTATGTTATTTCTAATATCATAAATTTTTTGGTTGAAAAATACAGCAATAGCCTCACAGGTTTTACTGGAAGTACTTGGAGGCATTCCTTTGAGTTACCTGGGTTTAGCAGACGATCAATCGTAGAGAATAAGACTCTGGGATTACTAAATTTTTTATTTATAATCTTAGAGAAATAGCAGCGCCTCTCTAGACAGACAGTGTTATTGTATTCTGTTATTTTAACTTTTAATATTTCATAGTGGATAGTTAGTTTAGTCTTCCTCCATTTACGCTCAGCTCTACGGCATGTTCTCTTTAAATCAGACACTCTTTGGGTCTTCAATGGTATAACAATGCTAGAAGATTTTTTCACTGTCTTTTCAGGTGCAACTATGTCAACAGCAGCTCTCACTTTAGTATTAAATCTTTCCACCTTACTATTTACATTATCCTCGCTATTATAGTTGGCACTATAAACGGACTAATTGCTTAGAATGTTTGTAAGTTTTAAAGCTGCTGATGACATTTTAACTGACATCTTTACATTTTAACCGGCTAGAGTAAATGTTTGCCAAGCCACCGCCTCTTTTTCCTTGACGATCTGCACAAGTAAAACTGTAATCCGGAGGCGCAGATTCAATTAAAACAGCCACGCCGTCTGAGCTAAGCCACGTTTCACTTAGTGCAATAAAATCTATTTTTTTTTTATCACTAATAAGATCGTTGATAAAAAACGTCTTATTAGTTAAAGCTCTAACATTTAATAGTGCCATATTTAATGTTTCGGCGGGGCAGAGATGAATACTATGTGCGTTATTGATATTTGGAACAGGAACTAAGTTATTTTTATTAACGCCGCTCTTTGTGTATTTTTTGTTTAATCTGTAATCTGTACAGCCGCCACCAGTAATGTTAGTCATCAGGGTGCTGGCAGAAATAGGGCTACTATTGTCCAAAGAAGGAGAAGACAAAGGGGAAGACATGTCTGGAGACAGGAGGAGAGGAGGAAGTAAAAGAGAGTGGAACTGAGGGTAGGAACTTTGAATGTTGGCAGTATGACTGGTAAGCTGATGTAATGAAAAGAAGGAAGGATGATATATTGTGCATGCAAGAGATTAAATGGAAGGGGACTAAGGCCAGGTGGATTGGAGGTGGATTCAAATTATTCTATCATGGTGTAGATGGGAGGAGAAATGGGGTAGGGGTTATTCTGAAAGAGCAGTATGTTAAGAGTTTTCTGAAGGTGAAAAGCATGTCAGACAGAGTGATGATTATGAAGCTGGAAATTGGAGGTGTGATGATGAATGTTATTATTGTATATGCCCCACAAGTTGGGTGTGCAATGGATGAGAAAGAAGATTTCTGGAGTGAGTTGGATGAACTGATGGACAGTATCCCCAAGGGACAGAGAGTGGTGATTCGAGTGGATTTTCAATGTTGGGGAAGGGAACAGAGGGGATGAGGAAATGATGGGTAGATATGGTGTCAAGGAGAGGAATGAAGAAGGTCAGGTGATAGTGAATTTTGTGAAAAGGACATACTTTGTGGTGAATATGTACTTTAAGAAGAGGGAGGAACATAGGGTGACGTACAATAGTGGAGGAAGATGCACACAGGTCTATTAACACTCAAATTACCAGTGTCTATGAAAAAGCTCGTAGATCTGGCCCACCTTAAAACCGTTCTCACCTCTCAGCCAGTGTTCTTTGTCTTTTAAATGTGCCGATTAAGATGAGCAGCAAGCAGCTGGCTATTCCATCTCCCACTGTCACAGAATGTTCACTAAGTTTTCCCAGCTCATGCCTTGTTTGATTATCTGGGAGTGACTCAACTGCTGGAGTTTTAGAGTGGAAATAATAGATCGTTATTTGGAACACATGCATTTCATGTGTGTTCCGTTTCTACAGTAATCTGTGTAAGCACATTGTTAAAACAGAAACTTTGTCATATTTTAGTAATAAATGTTACAAAATGTAGGCATAAACTATAGAATGTGTGAAGCCTGATTTCCAAAGGTCAAATAAACACTTTCACAAAAGGTTCAAGAATGATACAACAGCTTCTCTGGCGTAGCGTTAAGATTTGATTCTCAGAGCGCAGCATGATTACTGTGTCTTGGAGACCTGGGTTCAATTCCCTGCCAGGGAGAAAGCGTTACTTTTTCTTCTTTTTAACCATGGCCATGCTGCATGCCTCCCTGTCTGCCTGCAAGCGTCTGCTTTCTACGTGCTGGGACATTTTTCTTTTTTTTTTTCTCAAGTAAATTGTTAAGTTTTCAATGTCGATCGCGGTTATTTCTGTTGATTAATTCATGCTTCCATTCAGTATAGCTAATACTGTTATCAAGTGGTCGCTATTTTTGCCTGTTGTAAACAATCTATGTAGGGTCTTTATCTCCACTCTCACTGTCCGCTTGCCTGCGTGTAGTGTGTCTCGATGCGTTGTTCCTGCAGCACTGAATAAGCTCACGCGCTGTAACCCCTCCCCCCATCTGACTCTAAGTAACAGCGCAAGTGTATGTGTGTACTGTATAATATTAACAAAAAGAGCAGCTTACTACTGAAAATGGCAAATATAGGAGTGAGTGGGGATTGAACCGGGGACTCTTGATTACACTTGGTTTGCGTCTGTACTTGTGCTGTTACTTAGTGTCAGATCGGGGGAGGGGAGGGGTTAGAGCGCATGAACTTATTCAGTGCTGCAGGAAGAACGCACATGTTGATCTTTTTTTTTCTTTCAGTACATGTGCCTTGCCTGTTTATTTATATATCTAGTGACTTCTCTGCCTGTCTGTCTCTCTATTATGCAGTGCTCTGTCTGTCTGTGTGTTATGGATCTTAAAAATAACAGTTATAAGGACACTTGTTCATGTTAATTGCAGTCTCAATTGTTAAAAAATATTTTAAAAGGAGCATCCCACATGAAAATATAACAATCTCATTAACTGACAGTGCATACCAGTTTATAAATTTTATGTCCGTTTGTGGTTAAAAAGAAAAAAAAAACACACACACACACACACACACACACTTTCTCCACAGGGGGGAATCAAACTTGTGTCTCTGAGGAACAGCAAGTCTGCTGTACTTGAGGGTCAGCAACTCTTACCACTATGCTACAGAAGCTGTCCTATTGTCTTTGAGCCTTTTGTTAACGTGTTTATTTGATGTTTGGACTTCATGCTTTACACATTCTATAGTTTATGCCTACATTTTGTAACATTTATTACTAAAATATGAAAAAGTTTCTGTTTTAACAATGTGTTTACACAGATTACTGTAGAAACGGAACCAACATGAAATGCATGTGTTCCAAATAACAATCTGTTATTTCCACTCTAAAACTCCACTTTACTCCCAGATAATCAATGAAGGCATGAGCTGGGAGAACTTAGTGAAATGTTCTGTGATGATGGGGGATGGAATAGCCAGCTGCTTGCTGCTCGTCTTAATTGGCACATTTAGAAGACAAAAGACGCTGGTGGAGAAGTGTGAACGGTTTTAAGGAGGACCGGATCTGCGAGTTTTTTCGTAGACTCTGGTAATTCTAGTGTTAAATCCTATGCAGGAGGGTTAATCTGAAGGAGATTGAAGACTGCAAAGTAGTGGCAGGAAAAAGGATAGGGCAGAGCCAAGGATCAAATGGGGGAAGTTGAAAAAGGAAGACTGTAAGGTTGAGTTCAGGGAGGAGGTAAGACAGGCACTG
Source organism: Polypterus bichir lapradei (assembly GCA_026402145.1). Classification (NCBI taxonomy): domain Eukaryota; kingdom Metazoa; phylum Chordata; class Cladistia; order Polypteriformes; family Polypteridae; genus Polypterus; species Polypterus bichir. Next base: position 36,195,868 of record JANRMT010062808.1, on the reverse strand, counting down.
GGTGGCAATGAATAGTTGCCAGATAGCTGGGCAACTACAGCAGAAGTAGTAACGGTGACAGCAAGAAGGGTGCTTGGAGTGACATCTGGACAGAGGAAGGAGGAAAATGAAACCTAGAGGTGGAATGGGGAAGTACAGAAGAGTATACAGAGGGAGAGGTTGGTGAAAAAGAAGTGGGATATAGTCAAGAGAGATGAAGAAAGTAGACAGGAGTACAAGGAGATAAGGTGAAAGGTGAAGAAAGAGAGGTGGCGAAGGCTAAAGAAAAGGCGTATGATGAGTTGTATGGGAGGTTGGACACTAACGAGGTAGAAAAGGACCTGTACTGATTGGCTAGACAGAGAGGCCAAGCTGGGAAAGATGTGCAGCAGGTTAGGGTGATAAAGGATAAAGATGGAAACATACTCATAAGTGAGGAGAGGGTGTTGAGCAAATGGAAAGAGTACTTTGAGAGGCTGATGAATGAAGAGAATGAGAGAGAGAGAAGGTTAGATGATGTGGCGATAGTGAATCAAGAAGTGCAATGGATTAGCAAGGAGGAAGTGAGGACAGCTATAAAGAGGATGGAAAATGGAAAGACTGTTGGTGCAGATGACATACGTGTGGAAGCATGGAGGTGTTTAGGAGAGATGGCAGTGGAGTTTTTAACTAGAATGTTTAATGGAATCTTGGAAAATGAGGGGATGCCTGAGGAGTGGAGAAGAAGTGTACTGGTACCGTTTTTAAGAATAAGGTGAAAGTGAAGATCTGTACTAACTACAGGGGGATAAAACTGATGAGCCACAGAATGAATTTATGGGAAAGAATAGTGGAAGATAGCTTAAGAAGGGAGGTGATGATTAATGAGCAGCAGTATAGTTTCATGCCAAGAAAGAGCACCACAGATGCAATGTTTGCTCTGAGGGTGTTGATGGAGAAGTATAGAGAAGGCCAGAAGGAGCTGCATTGCGTCTTTGTGGACCTGGAGAAAGCATATGACAGGGTGCCTCAAGAGGAGTTGTGGTATTGTATGAGGAAGTCGGGAATGGCAGAGAAGTATGTAAGAGTTGTAAAAGATATGTATTGGGGAAGTGTAACAGTGGTGAAGTCTGCGGTAGGAGTGACGGTTGCAGTCAACGTGGAGGTGGGATTACATCAGGTATCGGCTCTGAGCTCTTTTTTTATTTGCAATGTTGATGGACAGGTTGACAGACAAAATTAGACAGGAGTCCTAGTGGACTATGATGTTTGCTGTAGCTAGAGTAGGGAGCAGGTTGAGGAGACCCTGGAGAGGTGAAGATGTGATCTAGAAAGGAGAGGAATGAAGGTCGGTAGGAACAAGACAGAATACATGTGTGTGAATGAGAGGGAGGTCAGTGGAATGGTGAGGATGCAGAGATTAGAGTTGGCAAAGGTGGATGAGTTTAAATACTTGGGATCAAAAGATTTGCATTGGGTGTGACAAGGTTGGACAGGACCAGAAATGAGTACATTAGAGGGTCAGCTCAGGTTAGACAGCAAGATTGCTTTTGTTTGGACATGTGCAGAGGAGAGATGTTGGGTATATTGGCAAAAGGATGCTAAGGATAGAGCTGCCAGGGAAGAGAAAAAGAGGAAGGCCTAAGAGAAGGTTTATGGATGTGGTGAGAGAGGATCTACAGGTGATGCGTGTAACAGAGCAAGATGCAGAGGACAAGAAGATATTGTTAAAGATGATCTGCTGTGGCAACCCCTAATGGGAGCAGCCGAAAGAAGAAGATTGTGAATATATAATCTGTAGCTAAGGAACTTGATCACCTTTAGTGCCATCCATGTCTCACTGTTGCTAATTTAATGACATGAAGACTTAAACCCATGCAGGTGGTGTAATTCTTTGTATCACTTTACAGTATATTAGCTGACACTGGTTCTGTTAAAAATGAATATAATTTTTGAGCGAAAGCTTAAAAGCCAGTGTCTCAGTCTGACTGACACTAGCATTGCCTGAAAGACTGATTGTTCATTCAGTGTCTAACTTTACTCCCCTAAGGGCACAAGGAAACATTCTTCTGAAGCCTTCTATTGGTGGTATGCTGGTTTGAAGTAAAGACAGTCCTAGTTAGCAAGTGGCTTGCCATAGAGGTACACCACAGATGCACAGTCCTAACATTAAGACAGGTAAGAGGTCACAGTAATTGTTGTATGACCGCTTTTAACACTTCTTTGAAAAAGAGCCCAAGAGATTTGTTGGTACCTTTCACGTTAGGTGTAAGTCATAGGTCATCTGATAACATGATAAAACAATATAATCTTTCAGTTATACCACATGAAAGCAATATGTGCATTGTGGACAAGAACAGAATCCAGAATGGTGAAGGTAAAACACAACATTAATAAGCAACAGTTAGGTTGAAGCCAAAGATAGACACTACTTGGAGGAGAGGCAAAGCACCTGATTCTTGGTAACATATTCAGAATTGAGATGCAGCAGTTATGCTATTGAAAAGGTCTAGTGTTCAGCCTTCTTAGAACAGTCAATTAACAATATAAAATTCATTGCAGCGGTAAAGCCCCAGTGACTTACAAATTGTTGATAGCTTCAGTAACTTCCTATGGATCATTATAAGTGGCATTCCCTAAATAAAATAATAAAAAATAATAATAATAAAATAATAAAAGGTGTGACTCTAAGAAGGAATTGACAGATATTCATCTCTGTCAGTGTGCAAAAATGGTACAGACTTAATAATTCAAGAAAAACATTCTTCCAAAAAATATTACTGTAACGTGGGGGTGTTCTCTTTTTTAATCCAGTTCTTTTTCTTTTTGTTGTTCATTTTTTGCAGACTTTTTTTTTGCTTTTGTTGTAAGGCTCAATTCATGAATAAAACTGGAAACTGTCTGGTCAAGATGAACAAGAGTATCTTTTATATTTGTCTTTTATTTGTGCTTTATGAAAGTGGGAAAGGGGAGTTTATATTTCCACTGACTGCAAAGTCTGGTATTTCAAAATAGATCTACGCTTAGCTTCATATTATAATTTGTAGAGTTTACAAAATAATTTTAGTAGATTTTGTAAAAATATTTTTTTTACTACCCAAGATAATACAACATAACATTCACAAACTTACTTGATCCATTTCAGGGATGTGTGGGGCCTTATTCGGTGGCAATACTGAGCACAAGGCATGAACTATCCTTGGATGAGCTGCCAGGACATTGCTGCCCACTCACAAACACCTACACAAGGCTAATTTAGAAGCAACAACTGACCTGAAACAAATAACTTTGATTTATAGAAGAAAAATAAGTAAACAGAGAAGAATCCATGTAGACACATGGAAATCATGCAAACTCTGCACACACACCAGGGTTTAAATGTGAAGTAGCAAGTCTGTTACTACCAGATGGCAGTTCTATCATTGCTCTTCCAGTAGGTTGTTTGAGGGCTGTTTCTTTTGACTATCAGCTTCAAGTCCATCTTTACATTTATCATATCGTGCAAGATGACATTTCTTTGTTGAAATCAATAATAGTTAAGGTACATGTTAGTTTAAATACTCAAAAGATAATTTTTCACTACATGCCCCATCATTTTTAAATATATTTCTTATATCTTACAGGATTAAATTATATTTGTTAAAGTAAAAGTAAAAATGTACAAAATGTGAGCTTTATAAGTAGACCCTTGTATCAGCCCATACTTTAGCATCAGATTATTAGCATTTTAGTCAGCAATAACTACAGAGAGGTGGCTAGAAAGAGGAAGGTAAAGATTGTTTAAGCAGACTTTTCTAGGAAGTGTTTTATATGGCTCTTCATTCAGCAATTTTTCCATTACAAGGTTATTGTCAATTGTTTCCCTGTGGCATTAGTGTAAATTGCCTTAGAGTGACAAGAAAATTTTACTGTACTTGTAAAACGTGTTGAAGGAATAAGTGAAACTGTTAAGCTTCCTCCAAAAGCTAAGTTATAATGATGATTACTTTAAAAATCCCTATAATTTATTGGGAAATTACTTATTGTTCTTTATATGTGCTGGTATGAGTTTGTTTTAGATTGTGTAAAATATTCTACAATCTAGTCCTCTATTTAAGCTTTCACATAAAATAAATCAGAACGATAAGGAAATCACAAGGTGAGGACAAGCAAAGTTTCTAATGCATATATTCTTTAAACTTCATATATGAAAGAAAAGGCTATAATATTGAGGTGTCACAAGCTTATCATGACAACAGTCACTGGGGATAAAATAGGCTTTATTCAGTGTAAAATATGCACAGCTATTTTGACATATTTATTTGCTTAGCAGACGCCTTTATCCAATGTGACTTACGAAAGAGGTAAACAATCGAGTAACATTAGGCTAGGGCCTGTTTGTTCAGCAAGTGTAATAGGACAGGTAACAAAAGTTGATTGCCACAAGTGAAAAGATGTAATAACTCATACATGCACAATTAATAAAGAAATGAAACTTAAACAATTAACCAAGAATATAAAGTATTGCAGTGCAATTTTTTTTTTGTTTATCAATTAGACAGATATTGACAGAACAGGTAGGTCTTCAATTGCTTTTTAAATACATTAAGGGAGTCAGCAGTATGGATGGATATGGGCAGCCTGTTCCACCAACTCACAACCACACAGGAAAAGAGTCGGGATTGAGATTTGATGCCAAATAGAGGTGGCATCACCAGACGCTGTTCCCTGGTAGACCTGAGTGGGCGAGAAGGAGTATAGCACTTCACCAGTGTCTCCATACACTCAGGTGCTGACCAATTGACTACTCTGTAGGCAAGCATCAAGGATTTGAACTTAATGCATGCTGCTACAGGGAGTGAATGTAGTGACCTGAAGAGAGAAGTGATGTTTGCCCATCTCGGCTGGTTAAATACAAGATGGGCTGATAGCCAGAGGTTCAGAATCTTCTAAGATGGTGCACAGATAAACAGTCTGCCACTAAACACCAGCAAGACCAAATAACTCATCATTGACCTTAGGAAGTGTAGTGTGAAATTGTTTCCTGTTTGCATCAATGGAGAGCTGCCTTAGGGCTCGTTTATACTTCACCCTCAGAATGCGTACGTGCACGCATCATGGCTTCCACGTATTCCCAGCGTTCATTTCACACGTCCTCTGAGCAGGTCCTGAGAAATTAACGCGACTTGTGCGCAAGTTGTAGTACCAGCAAAAAGTTGGGAGGCATAGTGTTCTAAAAGTTGGAATGTAACGTCAGAGTCTCTGTATATTATCTACATGTGACAGAAAGCTGCTTTGCAGATCCTACAGGATCGATGTGCGTTCTTCAATGTTTGATGAATGATTCAATGTGGTGAAGCAAAATGTCGACATACAGATGCATTTGTGGTACTTTTATATTCAAGCATAACATATTCCCCATCGTAATGACACGATACATTTTAAAAGTCTCACATACCGTCTTATGTGCCGTCTTTTTTTTTCTTTGGCTTCCTCCAGATCTGACAACAGTGGCAAACAGCAATAGATCGCCACACAGAACACATTAAATGTATGATATTCCAACTCTCTGCATATTTAGAATCCCAAGATTTATACTAGATATCACTTTCATGATGAAATGCATTAAAGTATGTATGTTACATTTTACAGATAAATCGTTAATTTCGTTTAAATAATGAACACTGTTAATAATTACACACATGGAGGTAATACGGTGGCAGAGCGGTAGCGCTGCTGTCTCACAGGGAGTCATGTCGCTGGTATTCTCTGCCTGGAGTTTGCATGTTTTCCTGTTTCCTTGCTCCGGTTTCCTTCCAAAAATATGCAGAGTTGGTGACACTAAAATGACGCTAGTGTATGTGAGTGCTTGTATTCACCTTGCGATGAGCTGATGCCTTGTCCAGGGATTGTTTCTGCCTCATGCCCAATGCTAGCTGGAATGGACACATCCCTAGATTGATGGATTTAATCATTAAACATCCTCTTCAGAGATACTGTGGTAAGGTGTCATCGGAATTTAATGGGTGTTCCAGGCAACTCACAACACAGCGAATCTGAACCTGTTCTCACTGTGTTAATATCTCACACTGCCACCTGGTGGATTCCTCCAGATTTATGTAAAGTACGCGCACAAGTATAAACAGTGCAACTCTTGCGTAGCAGGAGCATCCGCTGCAGCATGCGCTGCGTCACGTGAAGTATAAACCCGGCCTTAGAGTGTTTCCAGTGTCAATTTCATGGACATTTCTATTTCAGAAGACCACTTATGGACAGCTGATTCTAGTATTCTAGTTAAAAAGGCACAGCAGAGACTGTACTTCCTGAGGACTCTTAGGAAAGTTGATTTGTCATAACAGCGACAGTTGTCATTCTGCCACTGTTCCATTGAGATTGTACTAAAACACTGCATTTCTGTGTGGTATGCCAGTTGCTCCTTTAGCTGTGTTAGCCATCTAAGATGGGTCAAATCTAAGTAATTAACACAGACCACAGGCTTTAATGTTTGTAGTGTACCATCTATTGGAATTTATTTTGTAAGGCATGTAGTAATGAAAAAATGAAATGAATTATAATAATAATATAATAAAATGCATTACTACAAATGTTTGAGACAATTACATTATATTGCGTATGTCTCTGTTATATGCCATTTGGTAAGGAATTCATAACAGCACAAATTTCACTGGAAGTGAAACTAATTATTTAGCAGATTTTTTGCAAAGAGACACACTAACCAAACTCCTATTTAATTTAAGGACCTGGGGCCTCATGCATAACACCGTGCGAAGAATTCACACTATAACAAGGCGTATGGACAAAAGCGGAAATGTGCATACGCACAAAAAAATCCAGATGCATAAATCTGTGCGAACGCCAGCTTCCACATTCTTCTGCTACATAAATCCCGGTCAGTAGAAAAGTAACGCACGTGCACGTGCCTTCTGTCCTGCCCCGTCTCCTCCCAGAATTATGCCTCTTTGAATATGCAAATCAATATAAATAGCCCTTAAGCTCAGCGTTCTGTGAAAAGGCAATGGCAAAAGCATTGGGGGAAATAGAAGAATTTCAGCGAATACTAAGTGGAGGCAAGGAAAAACATACTATTTGTTGGTTTAAGCAGTGGTATAAACAACAAAAGGAACTTGATTGAGAAACTCGAAAGCTTAAGTTCACAAAGTCGCACAGTGCATGAAATAAAAAAGAAGTTGTCAGATATCAAAGTCGCCATGAAAAGGCAAGTCGTAGTCCACCATCTGAGTGTCATATGGAAGCTTATTAGGGTACAGAGAAAAAAAAATAGGCACACAGCGGGAAAAAACCACGAAATGTCAACTTTAATCTCTAAATCTCCATTTTAATCACATAGTTTATTTTGTCATTAAAGTAGAACATCATAAATTTCATCTTAAAATCTTTTAATTTACTAGTTACTCAAATCCCATCGTAACTAAAGTAGCATGTTAAATACTTTGTTTTGTATTTGATCTTCTATGTGCTCTATGTGTGTGAATCACTACGCGCTTCTTAAACGGACTTTCTCTTTCTCTGACAAAACACAGAATCCATTACATTCGTGTTATTACAGCTCTCTGAATAATTAAAATACTGAGATGTATACTTGATACCATTTTCATGATAATAGGAGTTAAAGCATGTTATTAAACATGGGAACACAGTGGCGCAGTGATTGTTCATGCCTCACTCAAGATGCCTGCTGTGCCGTGCGCGACCTTTGATTTAACAATTTATTGCAGCAGTACTATCTCTTTCAAACGTACTAACCAATTCCTGTCCTTCCTTTTCTTTCTTCAAGTAACCAATGGCCACACAATCAGCTCTGTAAGCTTAGAACGCTGATTCTTCAAAACTTTTAGGGAACATTGAAATATCTTCGTAGAACATGTTTAATTATTCCATCCATCTATCCATCCCTTGTTGCGCCAGCCCCAGCAAGAATGCAGCATGAGGCAGGAACAATCTGTGAACGGAGCGCCAGTTCCTCGCTAGCTCTGCGGCACCATGTCCTTACATGTTCAATTATTAACAATATAGATTATTTAAATGAAGTTAAAGTTTTATCTATATAATATAATAAACATATTTTGCTCAATTTCATCTTAAAAATGATATCGTCATCATATGTAAATACATGTTTTATGAAGTGGCTCAGGTTGTGCAATATTATAACTGTATCGCAAGTTTACAGTGAGGTAATTGTACTTATAAGTACAAACAGTTCTACAAGGAGCAATTAATGGACTGATTGAGTGCATTTATAGTTCTTGGGATGAAACTGTTTCTGAACTGCGAGGTCTTTACAGGAAAGGCTCTGAAGCGTTTACCGTATGAGAGCAGTTCAATAGACAGCGTGGCTGAGGCAGCATGTGCTTGATGCTGTATACCGGTAATTCTCTTTCCAGTCAGCTGCTTTAGAGCTATGATTCACACTCAGATACAGTGATATAAATACTGTACTCTGAGTGGTGCATTGAGAGTAATATGGAAAAAGAAGATCCACTGTGGCAACCCTTAATGGGAGCAGCTGAAAGAAGAATAAGAAAAAGGTGCAGTGAGAGTAGCAACGCTAAAGCAGCTATGGTATTAAGAATAATTTGACCATTCTGTGGACCATTATATCGTTACAGGTTAATTACAATCACATGCATTAAACTAATAAACAGTATGCGGTTAATTTCATTGTATTTATAAAGCCGCGTCAGGGATATGGATCTAAAAAAGAAAGGGAAACCACACTGGAACAGTAGCACTGCTTTGACGCTGGGTGCCGCCAGTTTACAAAACCAAGTGGAGAACTTGCGTACGCCAGGGTTGGAGCTACCGTGAAAATGTGCGTGGCTTTACGCCAAGTTTAGGTTTTATACATCGTGATTTGAACGTGGAAACGTTCGTACGCAACATTTTTGTGCATACACACCATTTATACATGAGTCCCCTTGAGTGGATAATCAACTGATAAACATCCTACTGAGCACAATTAGTTCATTCAATTTAGAATACTTTGCTTCATTGAAAGATATAATGTCCATCAAGAGTCTTAGCAACAAATACACAATATGGCCAAACATTATGTGGAAATCCCCTAATTATTGTGTTCAGGCATTTTAGCCACATCCATTGTTAACAGGTTCATATAATCAAGCTCATAGCCATGCAATCTTCATTGGCAAACAATGACTGTAGAATGGGTTGTAATGAAGAGCTCAGTGATCATAAATGTGTCATAAGAGGCCACCTTTACCACAAGTCAGTATGTCAAATTTCTGCTGTGCTAGATCTGCCCTGGTCAGCTATGGCATTTTAGTGAAGTGGAAGCATCAAGGGGCAATAGTAGCTCAGCCACAAAGTGTTACACCACACAAACATACAGAAAAAGCCCACCAATTGATAAAGAACATAACACGTAAAGATCACTTATCCAGTGTTACATTACTTTAGAAAGAGTTCTAAATGCTTCTATAAGCAACATCAGCACAAGAACTGAGCGTTGGGAGCTTCATGGACTGGTTTTCCAAGGCCGAGGAGCTACACAGTAACCTAGGATCACTATGTGCAATGCCAAGTGCCTGCTGGAGTGGTGTAAAGCATGCTACCATTGGGCTCTGCAACATAAAAGAAGAAATAAAATCTGCAAAATCTATTTTAGCTTTAAAACTACACTACACCAGGTTAATAGGTTTAAAATAACAAAAAAAAAAATACTTGAATAGTTTGTTGGTTATAAATTTCAATAGCTGCATAGGATATTTCATGCTGAATTTTAAATGTGAACATAAGGCACAAATGCCTTTTCACTGTATACAGTGCAGGGGTGAGATTCAGTTAAATCAGCCTTCAAACTGTAATAAAGCAAGGAGGTTAATTACAACACTGCAGACAATAATATGCTCTTTGTAGTTATGGTTATCTCGTTTCACAGCTGGTCCATTTTTCCAAGCAGCATCCCATTAATCACATGGAGCTTGACTTGTATGTCATGCTATTCATCACATTGTTCTTTACAGCAGCTTAACTTTTTTAAAACTTTAGATAAACCACTAGCCTAACATGGCAGTTCTCATCCTTAAACATCATTTGAGGTCATTTATAGACTAAAGGTTAAAACAGCCCATTCAGAATTGGCAGTTTTAAACTAAGAAGGCACGTTTCATTTGCTGCCATCACGTATATTTAATCAGTGAAATATTATTTAAAACACTGCATGGAAAACGTAAGGCAATGTCAGTATTTCTTCTACATAAAAGTAGATATACTTTATCTACTTGTAGCCTAAACTTTCAGGACATAAGAAAGATCAAGCCTAATCTGTTATAGGCATACAGTACATGAAACAAAAATCACACAATTGATGGAAGTCATGCTGATTATTGCAGACTGATTAGTTGAACGTTCATAGAAAAGAAAACTGTCTACTGTTCAGGAAATTTGTAATGCAGTAAAACTAAGTTACCACATTAACATTTCAATACATATAGAGGTCTGTAATTTTTTGAGTAAATTAGTGTAGATAAAAAAGAAATCATTTGGATAGGTTTACATTATTAAATACTTTTGGGTTTGAGAACTTTAAATCTGTTATTTATACATGACCATTGATTTAATAATTTATTTAGACTGTTTTTATTACATAAAACCAGAGAAGCTAATTTTTAACATTATTTAACGAATGAGAATTGTGCACATAACTCATAATGACATCATTTTGCTTTCATCAGTTGTAACTATCACAAGCATATTCGTTTAAAAAATGTTTTTTATAATCACAAGGATGACAGTAGTCTGACTAAACTACTACTTGATGACGACAATGGCTAATTCATTCGTCCTTATCATCTATTTAAAAGATGACAATTGTCATATACTTTAACTGTTACTCGATGTGGAATGTTTTCTGTTTAAATTATGCTCCAGTATGCAAGGAATTTTTTTTTGGGTGGGTATGTCGATGATTGGCATATTTACTGTTTTTGTGGAAATGTAATTTGTGTCTTTAGTGGTGGTTGAGTCAGTCCCAGGCTCAGCACATTTTCACTTCTCTTTAGCCTCTTAGTTTCAACTTAATTTTTTGTTGGGTTCTTAATTGCATCCTGATCTCTGTCCATTATGATGATTCATTGATTCATTAAATTAATGACAGAGAACTCCCTAATTATGCAATGACTGCCTGGGTCAGGTGGGTCTTATCACCATTTATTACTACTCAGCTATTCAATAAGCAGGGGCCTGAGAATAAAAGGGGAAGCAGCGTCTTTAGATGCTGCTCTGTTGGGAAAGGCGCCATATAAATAAAATGTATTATGATTGCTATTATGATTATGCAACCCCTAGTATTCCTTGTGACTGTTCTTGCTTTGCTCTCTTGAATTTGAAATGGTTACTATGCCTTCTGTCTGGATTAGTGATCTGAATTTGAGGCTGGCCTTCTGTATTTAATTTGTTAAGAACTTAAATGTTAAAAATCACCTTTAGCATTTATTTAGTTTCTATGATTTTCTTATCTTGCTTTGTTTCAAGATATTTCTTATTTTATCTGTTTTCCATTCATTTTAAGTCATTCTAACACTCTTTTTTTGGCAATTAAATCTATTGTAATTTTAATATTTTCAGGCTTTAGGTGGTTATATTAAATTAAACTTATTACTACTGTGACCTAATTCTTATGTTTTCTATACTTCTAAACCTTTTATTACATTATATATATTGTCGATTTAAGTGTTTTTTGGGTGGTCCAAATCTCTGATTGTTAAACAGATGATATTTATTGCCTGAAGCAGAAATAAGTGATAGGGCTCTGTTTGGATATTACAGTTGACCAGATGGTACTTATTACTGCTTTTGAAAATTTCTTACTTTATGTATTTTATTTAAATTCAAGTGGTTTACCTGCTTCATTATAGATAAAGAAATGAAATCAAGCAATTCGTTATGCTCCAGAATTCCAGAGGTTTAGGTGGAGTTTTAATTAACTCAGGCTCTTTTTGTGGTTCTCCCAGATCTTTGGTTCTTACAAATACAAATAACAATTGCCAAGATGATATCCATAAAGCAACTTCTTTTTGAATGTTTACCTCTGGGGCCGGCAAACATGCAGAAAATTTAAATTTGTCCAATTAAAAGTATATTATTTATACCAAGCAAATGCTATACTTGTCCAGACAAAGCTAAAAACTCTTGTGAACTAAAGTATAAGAATAGTGCACATACAGTGTTTAGGCATCCTTTTTAATGAGTGTGGCAGTCTATATCCCTTTGCTACAAACTGTAGTGCAAGATACATGAAATTCACACCATAAAAATCAATTTAACACATCTACTGTTTTTATTAAAAGTAAATAGTGAATATAGCTAAATGTCTGAGATGTAAAACAAATCTGAATTTCTGTACATTGCCTATTTTGGAGTGTTCATAAGAAATGTAATGATTTACTTCATGAGGTAGAAGTACATAATAAATAGGAATAGTGGCATGAAATATTTAAAATATTAAAATGTTTAAAGCCTAAATATCCTCAATTGCAAAAGATTCATTCCATAGAGGGCAAGATCCCTGGTAAAAGATCAAAAACAACATCATAATACTAATCCCTCACCTTGATATAGTCTCAAATGACACATCACATGATTATGTTTGAAATTTGTTATTTTTAACTTTCTGGGAGTGGCTCTTCAAGAGCTAGGACAACAAGGGTAAAGATTCAGACATTAAAAATATTATCATATTCATGATCATCAGCCTCAAAATACCATAAAACAGCACTCCACATACCTATATTACATTGTCGCCATTTTTTCAAATTTTTGTAAAAAGAACTTTGACCTTGTGTATCCTGCTAGGGGGAAACCCCTGTGGCTGGTTGATGTAGCATGCACAACAAAGTCATTTTTGCTGAATACACCTGTTGCTTTATCATAAGCGTGTACCTTAATGTGGCCTAAGAATGAGGAATTTTCAAGTCTTTTGGGCCATAAATAGATGAGAACCCCAAAAACTGTTGATGTCTTATATAACTAAACATCAAGACAAGTTGAATGATAAATTATGTTGCTTTTCTTATATCAGGTGAGTTATGGGGTGCCAGAAAAAAAACTGAAGTGATTTCAAAGCATTCATAAGTAATTCTTATGAACATCATAAGAGAATAAACACTTTTTGGCCAACCTCAAAGTCCATTTTAGCAGAATAACACCTACATAAGATAACTAAAAATAAAGTAGTAGTGTTTAAATGATGTATTGCCTGTAAGTAAGCAAGTAAAATTGCAACATGTTGTAATGTTAATCCTTTTTATCAATCTGCTGATCTCTTTCATTTGTGGTTATTACAACTAAAATGATTGCATTGTTCTAATTCATGGTCAAGTGAACTTCATATTATTTCTTTCAAAGCATTTCAATTATTAGATATGTGTTTATTTAATAACCTGGCAGAACACCTATTCTGTGCTCTATCATTACTCCATATTTAGATTTACTTTACAATAAACAAATGGTTTACTTAGCTTTGTAAAAATAATTAGAAAGCAGTATTCTACTGGAGAAATACCAGAGACAACACCTCTTGGTAGCAAGAAAGATTCTGGATCTTTATAGGCAATGGAAGGTTTAGGGTTGCGGGGACATCAGAGACTGCTTCATAAAGGTTGCAGTTTGGTGTGCCTTTTTGCAAATGTAGTGATGCTTCGGACCCTGGGAAAGCAAACCCTTAGCCAAAGACTTATAGAGACAAGATTACAATTAATGTTAATGTATATACATTTATTAACTCCAAAAAGCTACATAATTTACAAAACAACTAGAACAAAATGAACTCATAATACTAAGAATGTTAAATAATAACTAAAGGGAAAAATCAGTAGAACAAAACAACAAAGAGACAATTAACCCCCCAAATCACACACTAGAATCCACAACTCTGAACAGGAGTATTATTTTCCACTGGGTACAAAACAGGGCTTTCTAACAGCAGATGCCTTGCTCTTCTATTGTCTGTTGAAAAGAAAAACTGGAACAATAAATAGTACCTGGGCAACTAACAGTAACTTAAGTGCCTGCTCCTTTAAACTCAAATGAAATGAAAAATAATTCATACCAGGAAACTACAAGGGCAAAACAGGAAAAAAGAAGGCAACCGTGGGTCTAGATAGAGACAAGATAAAGAAGCATAGTTTTGTTTTACTTTGTCCGTTCTTAACACACTCTGTTGAACAATCCTTTATATAATCCTTTATACATCCCTAGAAAAGAGGGTAGATTGTGATACCAGCACAATATTAAGGACTGGGCCAAGAATTGAAATCTGGTTCTAGGTGATAGCCACTAAACTGTCAGGCTTAGCATTATCTCAATTATAGTTCAATGAAATAGAAAGATATTATTGTACTCTTCTTTTCTCACTTGATATTTGTATGACTACTAATAGTTCCATTTGTTAAAAGTATACACTACTATTAAAACGCTTATTTTTAAAAGAGTGCAATTCACTATTAAAACAATTGTATCCATATCTACAGATAATAGTTCATTCCACAATTGTACATTTGTACAGTGTGATTAAACCTGAAAAGCTATCAGTACCATTATGAAACAATTATAGGGAATTTTCAAACACGTTGGACGGCATTTTTGTCTTATTCTGGATGGAAAGCTAATGGCTCAGTAAATGCACTGTAATTCATCAAGCTCAATATTGGCTTTTAGATTATCATTCCATGTGCAGAATGTAAATTTTGTTAAAAGGGAAGTCTTGCATAAAGGCTTACATTAACCATTTACAATGTTTGCCAATACTTTCAACCCTTTTCTAAAACTGTACATATCCACACTTATTTTATGTAATTATGTTAATGACATTAAATGAAATCACATATTAAGGTAAATTTGAATTATACATTTTAATAATAATATTTAAGTAAAATATATACTGCATATTGTCGTCGTTCCAGGTTATGACAGGAGTTCAGAGAAAATTTTGGGATGCCAAGCAGGACACCCCATTTACTGAAACAATACGGTAACTGAAAGTAACAGGTGCTCAATGGCATGATAAGGAAACAAAACCAAAGTATAGCCATTAGTTTTAAAAGCTCTGAAGAGTAGTCAGGCTTCAGGGTCAGAGCTCTGTAGTGTGGGTGCCTTATCTCATTGATGAAACGTGTCCTTCTGGGAGTGCCTTGCTTTTATAGCTTCTGGACCAGAAGGGGTGGGACCCATTCCTCTCAATGGATGGCTTCTCTTAGCTGTGCGTCACAAAAGAGACAGAAGAGTCGGTGCTCACACCCCTTTGTGTCCTGGGGTGGTAGTGCTTTCTCTGACAAGTCCGGATGTTGACCCTGTGATCCTGTATAATTTCATAAATGACTAATAGGTCTGTATTAAAATGCATATGTAAATGAAACAGTTTTACAGTTTCTCTGTAAAAAAAAAAAAGTGTGTGTCAGTTTTATTCCTTTTTGATTGAAGAGTGTTTTATGAATCTTTTCTTAAGGACAGTAGCTATGGTTTTGGCACTGACAAGTGCAGTGTGCTTTGAGAGGTTCTTTATTTGTATTGAATAGTCTGTGAATACTCAGTCACAGGGACACTTATCAAAGTAATATCATAGACGTCACACTCATTTTGAAATTTTTTGCAATATTTTATCAGCGCGGAATGACTGCTTATTCTGTAGACTGACCGTGCTTATCACCTCTGGCTCTGCTTTCCTTATTTTACTTATCTTCACAATCACACCTCAAGAAGACTCTCCGTCTGATCTTTGTCTTAATTGTTGGGTCATTGGGCCTACTTTACTTTTTTATTTTTCAGCATGGAATTCATTTTTACTTAAAACATTTTACTGAGAATGATGCTCAAGAGTAAAAGGTTTACAGTATATTAGAAGTAGAGCTGTAGGTCAAAGTGACATTTAACAGCCAAGTTCCAATTCATATACTTATCATTTATCCTGTAGTAAAAAGGTCAATTCTAATAGGTAAGCAATGCAGATAATAACAAAGTCAAATCACACAGATCTCAAAGGTAAAGGTATTGCATTTCTGAATATTTATTTTTGTAAACTGATGCAGTAAATTTTCAAAATGGTCATTGGGCTCCAGAAGAATCAGTAATGGATGTCTGGGCTTCCTTTTGTTATTGATTAATCAATAGAATGATAAACCAAATAAAATCAAACAACCTTTCAAAAAGTATGCCACTGTTTACCAAATGTTAATTGATAGCATTATTTAATATATCTAATTTCATATTAATTCTTCCTTGGCTGCTCATCTTAATATTTGTAAACCTTGTTAAATTTGAACAAACCTTCTAAAGCAAAACAGACAGAACATGTTAGCCATCCTCTGTTAAAAATGTAAAACAAAATATCTCCTAACAATAATAATTATTCCAAGAGCTAACAGGGCCCAATTTAGATTTTCCTTTTTTGTGGCATATAGACATCATATTCATGTTCTCAAAGCCCTTTCTACATACACCATTGTTTCAATATGGAAGATGCTACTAATGACTGTGTTCTCAATTTTCACTTTCAGTCACTCAG
>JANRMT010062808.1:36139584-36178970 GCA_026402145.1 Polypterus bichir lapradei | reverse complement strand
GTAGCAGGGGCGTCCCTGCCGGGCATGGGACCCGGCTGTCCTTCACAGCAGTTATCATATTTCTATAATCAAGGTGTTTTATCAGTAAATTGTAGTATTCTGTTTCTTAAAACGAGTGTTTCAGTTACCTTTATTATACAAAATGGCTGAAATTATCTCCTACAGAGAAAGATTAGAAAAATACAAAGGGACCCTAACCAATTTATTTGACCAATTACTTGCATAACCAAAGGCACAACTGGTAATTAACTGATTGATTAACATCAATAAGTTCTTCTCGCACCATGGACATTTATTTGGAGTCCCTGGGTGGGCCAATGAAACAGAGATCCTCCACTCATTTTCCTATGTGCTTCGTATAGGCAATTGCTTAATCCTAGTGTACTGTAACTAAGCAAATTTCTGCACTGTTATGCACCATGGGGAACACCACCAAAATAACAAATATGCACTTGGACACTGGGGCAAGTTGTGACTTTCCTTTCCCTGTAAACCTAACATCTACATGTGGACAATCATGCCTACAGTCCCTTGTATACCAGTAGATATGTAGCCAACTCCTCAATATCTCCTCTCCTTTACAAAATCTATTCCTTGGCAGTTCAGGCTCTCACTCATGATGTAGTCTCCATGTTTAAAACCCTCTGCCGGGGTTGCCAAACCACCTGAAATACAATGTAACATACAGTAAGGATGGAAAATATGGAGTTCTTCTGGAAGGTTCTCTGCCATCCAAAGTTAGTTGTCTCAATTATGGTGCTCAATCTTGCAGCCATTAGAGTATTTTACTATATCCACTCATTTCTTAGCATACTGATATGTAGCTTTTACTGTGTGAAAGGAAGCACATAATGGATAATTTAAAACTGTGCCAAAGAACTAGCCGAACAATTCACAAATTTTAAAAAGGTGAAGCCATTTTATATGTTTGAGCCACTTTCTAGCCTGCCAACCCTGAAGACTTGTGTAATGGAATAAAAGTTAAACCCAGCAGCAGATGTATGGCAGGAGTACACCCTGAGTGAAATAAGTCAGATTCATCAGGTGTTTGATTTTTTTTCTTTCTCTTTTATCCTTTTTGGCGATCTTGCAATTTGAGCAGTTATCCCAAAGTTTTTAGTATTCCTGCTGTTGTCATTTCCTCCTCACCCACTTTTATGCATACGTCCACTTTCTCGTGTATAAGCTGTGGAATACGTTCGTGTTATTTGCAGGAGTAAATACAGACATGCTAGGGTGCAACAGCAATGTTTTCCTTCAGTACCACTTGACTAAGCGGTTTCCCTCACTTACCTCAATACTACTTCCCTTTGTAGATTCCAGTCTTATTTAGGGTTTCATAGGCTTAACAAAATGCTTATGAAAAGCTCTACAAAATACACATGAAATAACTACTGAAAACTGCTTTAAAGATATCGCTAATACTGCCATGATAATCATAGCCATGTACTTGAGTAGGTGGCTAAAGCTGTGCATTTTTCAATTTCATGCCAGTCTTCTTTAAAGAAGAAATTAGAATAAAGAGATGAAACTGTGGGAGGGTCTCCTGTGCAAAGCCCTCTGTGATTTGAACATCAAGGCAGATGAAGCCTCAAAAATAAACTTAGAAAGAAAGTTGTGGAGAGCAAGAACTGCAAAGTTTGGAAGAGATTTATTTACATGTAAGTTTCATAATGGAGTTTATAGACAGTGGATTTAGAATTCACTTTCTGCACACTTTATTGTTTTGTGGAATTAATTTTAATTGGATACATTTGCAACTTTTTGTCTATCAATATACATTCAGTAACCCATAATGACAAAGTGAAAATATATTTTCAGAAAGCTTTGCAAATTTATTCAAAATTAAAAACTGAAATCTCTCATTCTTGAGTATTTCAGATCCTTGGTTATGGCGCTGCATATTGTGGCCAAGTTCATCCTGTTTGCTTTAATTATCCTTGATGTTTCTAGAACTTGATTGAAGTCCACTTATGGAAAACTAAATTGACCGAACATTGTTTAGAAAGGCACACACCTGTGTATATAAGGTCCCACAATTCACACTGCATATTGGGACAAAAATCAAGCACAAAGTCCAAGGAACTCTCTGTAGACCTCTGCAGTCACATTGTGCTGAAGCAAAGATCAGGACAAGTTTATAAAACAATTTCTAAAGCTTTGAGTAAATATGATTATTTTAAAGTGTAGTAAGACCCTGTCAGTTTAGCATCATTTTCTTAGATGTTCCATGACAACTTTATGTTTAACAGCAGATCCACAACCTTTAGTATTTACAAAGAGGTCATTCTTAATTTTGTCAAGTCTTTTCTTTTTTATACAGAACTGTGCAAAGGTCTTTGATACTTTAGATAGTTTACGAAAGAATTTGTCTTAGATGGTTGTTCTAAATTGTCCCTAGTGTGTGCTTGGTGTGTGTGTGTGTGTGCCCTGTGGTTGGGCTGGTGCCCTACCCGAGGCTTGTTTCCTGCCTTGCAACCCTTGTTGGCTGGGACTGGCTCCAGCAGACCCCTGTGACCCTGCAGTTAGGTTATAGCGTGTTGGATAATGGATGGATGGATGGTTATTTTATATCTCCAAGATTAACGTGTCAATAGAAAAGATGTTAGAGGTCTAAACATTCTTTTTGCAGAAAGTGAAGCAATACAATAATATGTCTGTATGCCCTTAAAGAAAGTAAATAACACAGTAATAGACCACTTTCTAGTTTAAAAATGAGTTCTGGGTAGGCATATAGCACAGTGCTTGATTAAGTAACTTTTAACAAACAAGTACTAATGTTCAATGGCAATGCCCATCTTGAATCAAAGTGTGTGGTATAGCGGGTCCGCGACTCAGAAAGAATGTTGTTGTTTTATTAAATTATCCATTTGGCCGTGTCAGTTTCCGTGGGAATGCTTGCGCAGCCGCGGAGAGCTGATGAGGTAATTAGGGCGAGATGCACCTGCATGTGAAAGTGTGATCATTCTCAATTGCTTTATTGGCTTCCTGCAGTGCATGATTGAGATGCTGCGCCCACAGAGCTGTATAAGTACAGGCTGGCACAAGAGATCGGGGAGAAAAGAAGGAAAAAAAAAAAAGAGAGAGAAAGAGAGAGAGAAAGAGAAAGAGAGAGAGAAAGAGGGAGAGAGAAAGAGAGAGAGACACTAGGTGGGGGTAGCAGGAAGCCAGCTGAGCGGTTTTGAGGAGCTAGAGTGACCTGGAGTATGGGCGGCTTGCCAAGAAGGCAGTGGGAGTCGGAGGCTTGAGATGGAAGCCCCAGTGTGACCTGAGTCTCGGTCCGGTAAAGGTGCTGTATGTAGCCAGGGGACAGAAGGCTACCGGATAATTTTGAAAGGCAGTTGCACGTGCTGAGAGGAGCGACTCCCCTGTTGGAAGGCCCGTATGGGAGAAGTAGGGGAGCCGGCAGTTAAAAGGAGAAGGCACCGGATGTTTTTTTTTTAAAAAAGGAAAGCTACCATCCAGTATTTTAACCTCGTTTTAAAGGATTTATTTTTTATGGATTTTAACCTCCACTTTTTTCACATGTATTTAATAGATTATTTATTGATCTTTGAGAACTGCACTATTTATTTGAACACTGTTTTGATGGTTTTTGTTTTTAATAAAAACACTTACACACTTTACACCATCCCCTTGCTCCAAGATTATTTTGTCCCCTTTTGCACAGCTCATCCGGTTACATTACCAATGGTGGTGGGTTCGAGAGGCTCCCAGAAGAGAGGTGGGAGGATGAAGCAGGACCCGCATCATCACAAACTGAGAATTAGCTGTGTAAAAGGGTATAAAAGTGGGCAAGGGACAGCCATTTTAAAAAGGTAAGGTCAAAGTAGATGTAGCAGTTTAACCTTTGTAAGAAGAAGAGACATGAGGCATGGCAAGGTTTGGGGCAGCCACCCGTTTAATCCAGTTTCCTGGCTGCAAAAGTATCCGATTCATCACAGTCAAGTTTACTTAACAGAGTGCAAAACAGAACTGCCTGCCAGAGCAAAGGCAGGAGGCTTTATAGGACGGAGGGCGGAAGTGATGTCATCCTCGGTGCCGGAACCGGAAGTGATGTCGTCCTCAGTGCCGGAACCGGAAGGGATGTGTCCCTCTTCGAGGTGTCGGCTCCTGGTGGGATTTCCCGGGAAAGACCTCTAGAGAACTCAGAAAGAGCATTAGCGTACCCCGCCCCCCGCGGGCAGATGTATAATCAGTCCTCTCTAAGCCCTTCAGCTGCCTCCCATGCACACGTGTGTGACACCTTGAAACCTTACACCATGGAAAAGTGAGCACAGGAACAAGACATAGGGTAGACATCCTTCATCATCAAAGTCTTTCCCAGGTAGAAATTTCAAGACAATCAGGTATTTTCAGTTAAGCTGTCCAAGCTCTTCTACAGAAGCACAAACAAATAGCCAACATTCAATACCTAAAACAAAATGGTCAGCCACAGAAACTGAGTGCAGCGGATGACAAATATATAAAGCTTACTTTCCTTTGAAACTGGAAGATGTCCAGCTCAGAACTGGCTGAAACCACTGAGACCCTGGTACACCATTCCACTACCTGGAGAAGTCTTATCAGAAGTGGTCATTGAAGAGTTATGACCATACAGCCATTCTTCTGTGGTGCAAAGAAAGCCACATGATTCATCTATGCACAAAAATACAAGAGCTTGGGTACATAAAAATGGAGGCAGGTGGACTTAAGTGATAAGTCAAAATTTAAAACCTTTGGCTCTAAGAGAGGGCAGTTTGTCAGTGAAGAGATCGAGAATGGCACCTGGACTGTTTGCAGACAACTGTGAAGTACGGTGGATTCTCCCTGCAGGTTTGGAGCTGCTTATTCACAAACGATGCAATAACATCAGAGGGGCACCTGATTGGTTCAAGCTTCATTTCTACAGCATGCCCATGGCCAAAATCATAACAAACTATCTGCAGTAAAAAGAGGAACAGGGAATAATAATATTTATATAGAACCTTAAGGTCATGAGTTGGTTTGTCATGTGTTGGGTGCGGCAATGCATTGTATCAGCACATGCTCCTACCCCCCTCCTCCTTATCATACATTTACATGGAACTCAGGTTGGTTTCCACAGATTAATCAATAAAAACAAAGATATACCACATTTACTTGGATTATCCTTAATTAATACTATGATAATTTCTGATAAATGTAAGTATACTATGTTAAGCAAAATGTACCCACTAAAGTGCAAAACAAACCTTCACTATTATCAGAAAATGGTTTTCTAGCTAAAATATTTATACAGTAAGGTTGACAATAGAACAACCAGATCTACTTTATAGATGTGGTGAGAGAGGACATGCAAGTGATGGGTGTGACAGAGAAAGATGGAGAAAACAGGAAGATATGGAAAATGATGATCAGCTGTGGCAACCCCTAACGGGAGCAGCCCAAAGAAGAAGAAGAATATACTATGTGGCGGACGGCCAGAATCCATGCCCGGCTGGGACACCTAGAAGGACCAAGAGAGAGATTATACCTCCCCGGTTCACGAGAGGGTGGCCACCCTGGTCTGTATGGGGACCATGGGAATGAAGCATGGAAGCTCAACCCCATTGGGGCCCATAGCCACCACAGGGGAGTGCCCGAAGGATTGTGGAGCCCTGGGTGTCAGCACTTCCACCACACCTGGAAGTGCTGCCAGAAAATCATCAGACAGCACCTGGAGCACATCCGAGTGATTATAAAAGAGTCCACCTTCTCTAAGTGAGAGAGCCGAGTCAGGAAGAAGAAGGCAATGCTTGGGAGGAGAGGTGGAAAGGCGGCAGGAGAAATTCGGAAGGGAGAGAGAAGAACAAGAAAGATGTTGGGTGCAGGGGCACTTTTATAAATTAAAGAGTGTGTTTTTGGAACATTGTGTCCATGTCTGTCTGTGCCGAGGCTGAACTACCACAATGGCATCCCAGATACCCGGACACAGACAGACATGGAGTCCAAATGTTCCAAAACACACACGTTTATTTTGAGCACAACAACCCACAGTGCACAATTAGCAGCAATAATGCTCTTTTTCTCTCTCTCTTCTGCCATCTCCACTCCTCACACGCAAGCTCCGTCCTCTTCCACCTGACTGTGGCTCCTGGAATGGAGTGAGATGGCTGCTTTTATAGCACACCCGTAATTACTCCAGGTGCACCACAATTAACAACTGGCAGCACTTCTGGGTGTGCTGTCCGGGCACCCCCTGGTGGTGGCCACATCTTCCCATAAGGTTGAGCTTCCAAGCTCTGTGGCCCCCATACAATCCAGGGGGGTCACCCTCTTGCGTTCTGGGGAAGATATAGCCCCTCTCCCTGTCCTTCCTATCTCCAGGTGTCCCGGTGGCGCAAGGTCCCCGGTTGTCTATCACAACTATTAAATATATACAGTATATATATACATTTTATCTAGTCATATGTATGTGGCAACCCATTGAATATAAACAGTTTGATGTTATTAAAGTTAATAAAAATATACAAAAGCAAATAAAACAATCCATAGTGGTTTGAGTTGTTTTAGGATGTAGATAAAGTTCTTGATTCTTGAATGTGTTTTTCACAGATTTTCACAGGTTTAGCCTTAGCATACTTGCGAAGTGTAGACAAGTCGGGGGAACAAAGCAGCCCAAAGCGGTTGGTGGCTTTCATTGGAGCAGAGGTGAAGTTCACTTGGGCCGGTATCCAAGTGATGTGTTCCGGAGTCAATGATGCTGAGATTTCCGTACTATTTTTGAGGGCGTCTTCTTGTAGTCTTACTTTCCGTTTCTGCAATGCGGACTGGCATGTGAAGAGCTGCCAAATCTGTTTTTTCAGGATCCTGAGCTCTTTGTTGACACAGTGAAGTTCGTGATCGGCCATTTTCATTGTGGCACCTAAACTGAAAGACAGAAAAAAAGACAGAAACACAATTATCTGATAAACAATATTCAATACAGACAGGCCCAAAATATAACACAATCTGCTAAATGAAAAGAAACGCTAAGGCAAAATTCAGGACAGCAAGTAAACGCAGCATCTTCCTCTTCCCTGAATGCCCTGCTGAAGATCTGCACAAATGAAAAGTGCAAGTGAATGCATGTATTCTATATGTGATAGTGCAAATAAATGTAGACTTACTGCAGCGGAGTGTGTAGTGCCCACAGAGCCATGTACATAACTTCATTGAGCCAATCTGGTATAACCTGCAGACACAGAAACAAGTAAGATGGCAAAGTGAGCAGTGGAACTGTGGCAAGTTCTCCAAGAGGCTTGAAACAACATACCATGTGAAGACCTTCAGAAACTGCAAGTGGACCAAAGAGAGGTGCTGCTGTTTTTAAAAGAAAAGGCGGTCACACCACATATATTTACGTTTTTGTTTTTGTTTGCTGCACTTTGTAGAAAGTTTATTGATTAATAAAAACTATTCATGGCATTATTTGTGAAAATAAGCAGGAATATTTTCAAAAGTGCCTGTGATTTTTGCACACTACCCTTTATATATAGTAATTTAATCTTTTTTATGACAGAACAAACACACTTTGCTATATGGAGAAAATAAAGTCCAATCATAAATATGATGAATGTGACATGTTAAGGGAAGAGGAGACATTAATAAAAACCAACACTTGAAACTTCATTCTTACCCAATGCAGAGAGTCATTTGACACCAAATTGAATTATATAGTTCCAGAATCCAGCACACTTAATTTAAAATTCTTGACAAATTCTTGACAAACTCTGCCCTGTTCCATGCGCAGAAATGTTATTTTTGTGAATTTTTATGTAATGTACTGTAGCATGTTATTTTGCCATAGAGTCATGAAGGGTACATTATGATTCTTCCATTTAGGCAAAGTCAATTAGTGCACCAACACTGTAGTATATGGGATTCCGAGTTTATCGCTTGACAGCGTAATGCCAGTTGATGTTATTCCAAACACTGCCACTAAAGAATTAAGAATGATTGTAAATTCAACACTGGCTGAGAGATCAACAAATATCTTTCCCTGAAAAGCTCTTGATCTACATGGCATCATTCACTATTAGGGTCCACTCCTTGATCTATTATGAATAATTTTAATCTAGAAAGATTACAAATGCTAATATGACAAATAAATATTTCATGTAGGACAATTGTGCAGGTCCTAGTGTGGCTGCCTCATAGATTCAGCATTCTATAATTGAGCCCCATATCTGGTCATTGTCCATGAACGTTTTTCAGGTTCTCCCGGCTTCTGCATTGGTTTTTCACTGGCTGCTCCTGTTTGGTCACTTGGCGACTCTAAATTGTCCCATTGTGCATTGGTGAATGTGATTGTCTAATGCCCCATCCAAGGTTGGTTTTTGTCTTGTGTCCAAGGCTAATGGGGTAGGTTTGGGCCCAAGTAATAATAAATTGGATTTTATATTTAGTGTTTTATTATGGACATGGGACGGTGCAGTGCCGCAGTGGGTAGTGCTGCTGCCTCGCAGTTAGGAGACCCGGGTTTGCTTCCCGGGTCCTCCCTGCGTGGAGTTTGCATGTTCTCCCCGTGTCTGCGTGGGTTTCCTCCGGGCGCTCCGGTTTCCTCCCACAGTCCAAAGGCGTGCAGGTTAGGTGCATTGGCGATCCTAAATTGTCCCTAGTGTGTGTGTCCTGCGGTGGGCTGGCGCCCTGCCCGGGGTTTGTTTCCTGCCTTGCGTCCTGTGTTGGCTGGGATTGGTTCCAGCAGACCCCCATGACTCTGTAGTTAGGATATAGTGGGTTGGATAATGGATGAATGGATTATGGACAGGTCAGTCATTACCATGTTAGCAGTTTTTTTTTAGAAATGTTGCCTCAGTGGTGTCTGCTTAGGTTTCAAGTAGCAAAATATCACAAATATTTTCCCCTTCCTAATACAAATTCTTGTAGCATGGCAGTCCAGAGTCTAGTGCTTCTACATCACATCTTCATCCTGGTTACTCTGTTTTATTTACACTTTCTTGCATTGATTTTCTCCAGTTAGTTTGTTTCTTTCCATACATATTAAAGACATGCATATTAGACTAATTTATAACTCCAAATGGCCCTATTGTGACAGACCTGGTGTACCGTATGCATGGCTTTGCCTAATGATGGACTTGCATCTTGTCAAGGGTTGGGCCCTGCTAAATACACACTATTGCATAGATGGCCTCTGATCGCTGTGGCCATTACTCCATTAAAACATTTCAGCAATGAATGGATGGATAAAAGGAATAAAATAATCATTCATTTGCCTCTAAAATTTATGAAGTGTTTCAACAATAGCTGCCCCTTTAGTTTAAAAGCATCAAGCAGCAAAGCTACTTTTTTGTGTATTATAAGTTTTTGCCGGCTATTGAGTTTAAAAAAATTCATGCAAAAACATCTTTTATACGAATTCTGGCTCAACAGATGGCAATACCCAATGGTCCAGTGAATGGAACATACACAATCATTATTTTCAGATCTAAGCACCCAAATGATAAGTGTTTTATGGGTACAAAAGTTTTCATTATATACGCTGGTAGAAAATATTAAAACAAACTTGTGAATAATTAAATGTAATATTTCTTGCCTTAAGCATAATTTTCATTTTGCCAGTCAGAGTTTGAAGCATATCTTTAGCAGAGAAAAGAAAAGTGAACTGTCTCTCAATGACAAGTCTACATTGTGCCTACGGATTGCTTTTATTCAGTCAGGAATATGAAAACTTTATAAACTGTGGAACCAAGTGAAACTAAACCAAGAAAGCATTCTAAGAACTGAGTTTTCCAAATGAAAATAAATTGCCCTACTTTTTTATTATTGCAACAAGCAGAAAGTGCAGCGGTATATTTTTCTACTTTGTTCTCTTGAATATATCAGCACTTTTTAAAAATAACTTTAATGATTTATAGCATTATTTGCCTGGACACTTTCAATGTTTCCTTATGATAATTCCCTGAGTGGTTCTGTCATGTGGAGAAAACAGAATGAAAGCAAATCTTTGGCAGATTGCCAGCTAGCAGGCAGGTACAATTATTCTTGCTTTCAGTTGCTGGAGCCATTACAGAAAATGACGTGCATATTGCCACTTTCAGGCTTTTGTTACGTGATTGGACCACAGTAAATCAATAATCTACACTGATATGCTTTTGATCTGTCTTTCAAGTCTTTATCACTGTGTCTATGTGATATGTCAGGGACATGATTACATTTATGACAAAAGTTCCAAAAGGGAGCCACAAAAACATTCTTTCTATTGTATAATTCTGTCAGTACTGCAATAAAGATGTTGACGCTGGCTGAAATGTATTGTAAGCTTATTCTACCTTAATTCTTTTCATAGAAAATGGCTGATATAATAGTACAGTGACCTATTTTCTAAGGAGTGCTGAAAATAAGAAGGGAATAGGTAACACTTTTTTTTTTCCTTTTAGCAGGGAAAGGTCCTACACAGTGCAACTCTTCAAAGCTGTCTGTAGACAAATAATCAAAAAAACTTCTTAAATATATTGTGTATTTTGCTTTCAGCAAAATTAGTGTCATTCACTCAAGAAGAAAAGTGTATATTTCTTGTCCAGAAACATTGCATGTGCCTGCTTGTCCTTTAATATTTAAATAAAAGGTTGCTAGTGAAAAGGAAATCAATAGGATCTAGGTTGCTAATTGCAGCAGTGGCGGTTTTGGCTACAGCAATGTTCAGTGTGCCGAGTTTTCCTGTGAAGAAGACACAATAATGTGCACAATGGTGCAATTTAGTGTGTCTTCATGTGGGATATATGCAGTGTGCTAAATTTTTAAATAGTGTTCTCCTCCATTGTGTTGAGAACAAGATGCATAAATAAAATTGATTTTACCTGTGTGCGCTAAATTACATATTTTATGGAGCACTCTAGTGATTTTTGCTTTTTGTACTGGTGAAATTTCCTGTAAAACAATTTTTTGTATCAGTTTTGGCTAGACTGTAGGCAAATCTAAATTTGCCTGCTTCACTCATTCACTTGTCACCTACTTGGGCTGGCACCGGGGCATCACTATAAGTCTATATGTGTTTGCCATTCCTTCACCTTTCCACGTCTAGCCTTATATACTGTATGTCTTCCCACCATTGAATTTGTAAAAGTAATCTCTGAGCCAGTTTTCTGACAAAAAACTTCATATAAGAATTAATTGAATTGATTTCTTTTTTGGGTGGTTGAGAATAAAAATACAGTAGGGATTCTAAATTTTTCTATGCTTTTGTTATTACAGAGTGCCATCAACAGAAATAAAGGTAAATTAAAAATCAATCCAAAAAAATCTAATTGAACATTTATTCATATCTTCATATATACTCTATAATTGAATATATGAAAATAAATTAATAAAACAGAATCAATATATATTTGACTAACTGCAAGATAAGTCTTTTTTCTTAAATTGACAATGTAAGGTAATCTTACAGAATAGATCCAGTGGGGCTAACTGTTTAGCAGTCTGCCGGTAACAGTTTGAGTCAGTGACAGACTGAAGCTCAGCATAAATGGTCTCAAAAGGGAATACAGTACATTATTGAAATATAAAACTATAGGACAACTCACTTTGCTTAGTAACTTTTCATTTATCCACTTCAATGTTTAATGTAATCTTCAGGATATAGTATACACAAACGTGTTTCCTACAGTACAACTTAGAAAATTGTGTTAATTATATCTTATTAAAATTCTACATTACTTTTCCATTGATCAGTTTTTTATACTGATTATCTGTTTAAACACATATATATACATACAAATATAAACAGAAGTTATTCACTACAAGGTCCCTTTGAGTTATCATTATAAAATATTTGTCTAACATTGACCTCTTAACTAGTTATAATTTACACTTACTTATAGACTGAGCAGGGCACTCGAGTTTTATTGAACTAGCAATGAGTTAATATTAATCCTTAAAAGTGGAATGAAAAAGTGACAACAGTATTGGCAAAATTTAGATTAACTCATTGAAATGTATGAAATGCACTGCAACAAAATTCCTCAGATCAGTGGTTCTCAATGTTTAGTTTTCAGGGCCCCCTGTGGTTCCCAATCAGTCAGTCAGTCATTGTTACCTTTAATTGATCTCATCGTTTAATTAGCTGACCCTTTTTTTCCTTTTATTTTTCACTTAGAAAAGTGTAAAAGTGTCAAATTTATACTTATAGGAAATTAAGACGTTTGTATTTTTTATGTATTGTTAAATGCTTACTTTGTTTTTTTAATTCATATTTTCTTTAGTTTGCTTTTTTAATTAGATATGACTACCAACAATGTTGTGCAGCTCAGAAAACAGCGCAAATGACTCTGAAAGGAACAGCTACTTCAATGTTTCCCACACGTGTGCTCATCTTCTTATATAATACGCTACCATGGCTGTTTGTTTGTTTGTCCAGGATTTTAAATCACCTGTAGCTCGCAAACCGTTTCACCTATTGACTGGAAATTTGGTATACATATACTACGTGACGTCTACTATCTGCTTTTAGGGTGATGATTTGTATTACTCTTTTTATTTTTATTTTATTGTAGAATCAACTCTCGGCACCGAGCAGCAGGGCGGCTGTGCAGCGCATGCGTATGGGTGCTGTTCTCATTCCCTACCACCTTTGCTAATCATTCTTGAGGCAGATTGAAGACTTAAGTGCCAGCTTAAGTGAAAAATTAAAGAAAACGTACTAAGCAATTGCAACACAAAAACTAACTTAATCAGTTTTAACGTGAAAAGATGCCGACGAAAAAAGAGAAGCAGCGGGCCGCTAGGGTGGAGAAAAGAAGAGCTGCTCAGGAAGCTGCAAGTGCATCAACCTCTGAGCAAACGAATGCTAAACAGAGACAGAGAAAGAGGAGGAAAGGCAGGAATGCTCAAGTCAAGTGTATTCACTGCACGTTATCGTGCAGTACGGCGTTACTGGTTAGTATATAATTGTCTAAATAACCATAGGTCAGATTTATTAAACTTGCGTACACAGAAAAAGAGGCTCAAAAATGTCTGCACAGCTTTCCATGCAAAAGTCGGAATTTATAGAAGAAAACTTGGCGGAAAATCTTGCGTAAATTTGTGGCATCTCTGACCCATAATGAAGTAGGGAAATGCAGTCAAACCAGCTAAGTGATGACTTATGCATGCAATAATTCGTATCACTGAGCTGTTATTGTAATTTGTGTTGACATGAAACATACTGTATATTAAATCTCAAAAGTGAAGAAAATTATGCATAGGCTGCATTTTAGTTCCCTTTTAAGAAGGCCAACGCAGCTATTTGTACTGAAGAGCTTTTTTGTTTTTTTATCAGCTTATGCTACCTGTTGTCACTCTAAGGATTAGAAAC
Source organism: Polypterus bichir lapradei (assembly GCA_026402145.1). Lineage (NCBI taxonomy): Eukaryota > Metazoa > Chordata > Cladistia > Polypteriformes > Polypteridae > Polypterus > Polypterus bichir. Next base: position 36,165,679 of record JANRMT010062808.1, on the reverse strand, counting down.
AAAACTACACTAAAAACAGAGGCGTGTTCCACTCTCTGTGTACAGAAAGCTGAAAATATCATGCCCTACAGCCTATTTATAGCTAAATGGTCTGACAAAATATGGCTTGTTTGCCATTGTTTGAAGGCTACGCAAATGGACAACCAGTCATATTTTTTCGCCCATGATAATGACTGGCTTATGAGGCGATTTAGATTTTCAAGAGCCAATCTCTTTGAACTGTATGTTGAGTTGGTCCCAGAATTTGAAACACAGACTTCCTGAAATTGGGTTCATACCTGTTCATTTCCAGATTTTAACAATGGTTGGCTTTCAGGCAGCAGGCACCTACTGGTGAGAACTAGCTGCCAGGTTAGGAATATCTCAACTAAAGAGCCTGCCACCCTACGTGGCCATTCCTGCGATAATCTTAGTGAGTTAGGGCATTTATGTAGTTTGACATCCCCGGCTACTCAGTTCCTGGACACACACTGCATTTCACTTCACTCCATCTTCTTTAAACTTGAGATAAATGATATTCTTTCAATGCATTGTAAAACTGAAAAGCAGTGTTATTCCCAATAACTAAGATTAAAATGAAATATGTCATTAACTAAAAACTAAAATAAAAATGACAAAATGTCTGAAAAATGCATAGAAATTAGTGACAAGAAAATAAAAATGAAAACAGAACTATATTTTATAAATTTAATTTTGATCTTCACCACACTAGTCTTTGTGCAAGATGTACATGCAGTTGTGCAGTTGCCAGTTTATTTATTAAGTAGTATTTAGAACAATTCAGTCTTTGGAAAGAGCATTGATTCGTGTGCAAGTGCAAGTACCCCTCACTGCAGGCATCTGAATCTGTGGATTTCATTGCTCATTTCATCCATTGGTCAGCTTTCCTTTCTAGAGCTAATAGCAAATACCAAAGCCTTATCACTGGTCAATGACTTTTTCTCTGGATTTCATTGGCTATAATCATTCACAGACAGCCCATTGTGGAAAAGCAAAAGGCTTAAAGTTGAAAAGGTGTTTAAATTAAAACAAGCCACATGTTACTTTGGAAAATGCAGCTGTATAGTTTGAAAATTAGAGCCATGCAGGATTAGTCAAGATGGAATAGCCACCCCTATACTTCAGATTCATTCAGTATTTAGAATGGAGAAAATGCTATCTTTATACACCAAAGAAGGTAGAAATTCAAGTGACTTTGTACATACAGTATATTACTGGCTTGTTGATGATCTCTTTGCAGCAACAGATTAAGCAGATGTGTAGCATGCAGTCAATGTCTATTTTCCTTTTGGCAATGTTTGGCTGTAAAACTGATTTCGAAATTCACTTGTATCCTATTCATTGTTCCTTAACACTATTACTGTAACATCGCATTTAAGTTCCTACATGTAATTGCACAAATATTGCATTATTTGTTCATGGTTTTCTTATTTTTTGTTTGCTTGTTTCTTAATCTAATTCAAAATTTTGACTTTCAAATATTGTTTAATATTAGTTTGTATCCTGTGTTATTAATGTTTTTTGGGTTTTTTTTGACAGTTTGGCTCATTCAGCATTCAGAATGTGCTATACAGGTAGTCCCCAAGTTACAGACATCCGACCTATGACTTACGAACGGGGCTGCAGCTGCAACGCATGCTCCTCAGTAACTGCCACTCCATCATCTTCTGCCTGGGGACGCTGCAAGCCGGGGCTGGACGGAGGCTGGATGCGGGTGATTTCGCTGCTCGCGCAGTGTAGTGTCCCTCGGGCGGCTCCCAGTGGCAAGTGGTGACCCGTGGTCCATAGTCACTGGGGCCACAGCTATCGCTCGTGTGCAGGACAGAGGCTTGATGGTGCGGAAGGGGGCGTTTCACTGCCCACCCACCACACATGGCTGCCCCATTCGTTCTCAGTGGCTGGCTGGTGATGCTGCAAGCGGTGACTAGGTTGTGGCTGAACGGAGACTATTGAGGGTGAATGGGGCGGTGGGGGGTAGCATTGTAGTGTGCCTTGGGTGGCTGCCTGTTGAATGGGGGCAGTGGTAGGTAATTCACTACCCGCCTTTGGCCACACCGTGTTCGTTCTCGGTGGCCAGATGCTGCAGGTAGCATACTGTAGTGGAGGTGACTGTGTGGTGGGCGGGTGGTGAACTGCTACTCGCCGCCCCCATTCATTCTCAATAGCAAGCCTGCTTGTACTGTTACGCACATAGCAGGAAGTTGTCTTTTGTCAGTACATCAGACGTGTTGACGACGGGTGCCTTCCTGCTGTGATAGCGTGTGCAGTGCTGTGCAGAGGAGCTCATCTTAACCTTTTGTCTTCACCCTTCAAGAATGTCTCTGAAACAGAAATCTGATGCAAGTGCTGGTGATACAGAAAATAAAGTAGAAATAATAAAAAGGTCAGAGAGAGGTAAAAGTTCATCATTCATTGGCAGAGCACTTGATTACAGTTGGTCAACAATAGCATTTATTAAAATAATGTACCTGTTCCGGCTTACATACAGATTCAACTTAAGTACAAACCTACAGTCCCTATCTCGTAAGTAACCCGGGGACTGATTGTATAAATAAAATGTATAATTATTAATACACAACATGGGGATCAACAGTACAGAGTAATGGGGATTGTGGAAGAGAGGTGAAAAAGAGAGTGCAGGCAGGGTGGAATGGGTGGAGAAGAGTGTCAGGAGTAATCTGTGACAGACGGGTATCAGCAAGAGTGAAAGAAAGGTCTACAGGACGGTAGTGAAACCAGCTATGTTATATGGGTTGAAGACGGTGGCACTGACCAGAAAGCAGGAGACAGAGCTGGAGGTAGCAGAGTTAAAGATGCTAAGATATGCACTGGGTGTGACAAGGATGGATAGGATTAGAAATGAGTACATTAGAGGGTCAGCTCAAATTGGACGGTTGGGAGACAAAGTCAGAGAGGCGAAATTGCGTTGGTTTTGACATGTGCAGAGGAGAGATGCTGAGTATATTGGGAGAAGGATGCTAAGGATAAAGCTGTCAGGTAAGAGGAGAAGAGGTTTATGGATGTGGTGAGAAAGGACATGCACGTGATGGGTGTAAAAGAACAAGATGCAGAGGACAGAAAGATATGGAAAAAGATGATCCGCTGTGGCATCTGCTAATGGGAGCAGCTGAAAGAAGAAGATTATTACAGTTTTTCTCAAATGCTAAAACACATTTCACAAACGTTTCCTCCATGTTCCCCAATGTCTAAACACAACACCCTTTTCTAAAGCTACATAAACACAACCACACCTTCTCACTTCAAAACTCAAACTTTCACACCAAAAGAGCAGCTCGAAGCTTTCAAAAATGTAAACACTATACACATCATTACACACTACAGCAAAACCATTGAAAACACAATGCTCTATTTGTGAGAAGGTTCTTTGTTTCATAACTGCCAATGCATATTTTTAGAAACTTTATAGTAACGGATCTTCTTAGATCTCTGCAGAGGATTAGGCATTTAGATTTGTGAGTTTCATATGAAGAGTATAAATCTATAGAAAATTCTGCATGTACACTACTGTAACACAACTCAATGCAAAAACAGAATCTGTTGCACACAACAGTACTCTTGAAAACATGATCAGGGTGTGAAGTTTTTTTATTTACTTTATTCACACCACACACACACACCACAATCACTGTGCGGCATCATGTCGCTGAGCTGCATCAGGCCACATCACCTCATCCACATCGCAGGCTATATTGTCTCTTGCCAGGCACCGTGGGAAAAACGCCCTGGAATGGCGAATCCATCCTTGGAAGGCCTCCACTGGGATGTCAACACAGGCCAGCTCCATTGCCTTTAGGAGGTTCTCTCTAGTGTATGGTTGTCTGTCATAAACCTTCCATCTCCACGATGAGAAGAACTCCTCTATAGGGTTCAGGAAAGGGGAGTAGGGTGATGAACCACTCTCTGATTTGGTTTGTTCTGTGGAAGCGGACATTGTCCCAAATGATCACATAAATGTGATGTGCGGGCCCAGGATGGTGTTGTTGGCGGTCCAGGAGGATGTCTTTTAGCTCCTCTAGGAAGGTGAGGAGACGTTGGGTGTTGTAAGACCCAAGGACAGCATGCCAGTGGACAAGCCCCTCCGAACCCATGGCCGCACAAAGAGTAATATTACCCCCCCGTTGGCCAGGAATCTCAGTGATGGCTCTTTGGCCAATGATGTTACGGCCTCTTTGCCTTCATTTCTGCAGGTTGAAGCCAGCCTCATCCAGGAAGAGGTACTCATGAAGTCTGGCCATCGCGTCCAACTGTAATATCCTCTGTGAAAATGTGAAAGTGGACAGGTGTTCAGAACAACAGTCAATCAGGTAGCACAGTATTGTCCAGAAGTAATGTAGGCCACTGAGAAACACAGTATGTCCACTAACTGTACTGTGAACATGGATGTATACTTACTTGCACATACTCGTAACGTAGGTCTTTGTGTCGCGCAGAGTTGCGCTCAAAGGGAACCCTATAGACCTGTTTCATCCGCATCTTTTGGCGCCGGAGAACTCGGTCTATTGTGACCAAGCTGACATCATCAATGCTCTCAAAGTTGACATTATCGGCAATGACTTTGAATCTGATCTCCCGGAGTCTGATGAGGTTGTTCTCACTAACCATATCCACAATGAGGGTTTCTTGTGCCGCTGTAAATATGGCAACCCTCCCACCTCTATGTGGCATTCTTTCAACTCTAAAGAAAGAAACATGTGTTGTCAATTGACATGTTTTACAATAACAACTGATTTGAAACCAATAGACTACTTTCACAGGCTTGTAAAACTGTATTGTGACAAAGAAAGCAATAGAGTACAATACTTGTTGTGTTGTCTGAATGCCCTGATAATGGTGGCCACGGTGAACCTACTCGGGTTTGGACGGACTCTTAGTCCTGCTTCAGCCATTGTCATGCCATGGACAATGACATGGTCAATGACTGTTGCTCGCATCTCGTCCGTAATGATGGTGCTAGGTTGTCTTGCTCTCCCTCCTGGACCTTCTCCTCTCCCTTGTTGGTCTCCTCCTCTTCCTCGTTGGCCTGCTCCTCTTCCTCCTCTGATTTGAACTCCTCTTCCTCGTTGGCCTGCTCCTCTTCCTCCTCTGATTTGAACTCCTCTTCCTCATTGGCCTGCTCCTCTTCTTCCATGGCCAGCTCTTCTCCCTCCTCTGACTCGAATTCCTCTTCTCCTGACTCTGCCTTCATCCATTGTGTTTGTTTGGAATCTTCAGCAAACTGTGCACTCTGAACTTGCTTTTATACATGTGGTCACAGCATTAGCAACAAGTGTCTTCAATTTTGAGTCGTTGTGTGTAATGAATGACGCCAGGTGTGTTAATTGTGTTCAAATATTGTTGACTGTGGAAAGCATTTTGCATCACATGAGCTTTCATTTGAGAATATGAGCAGAGTTCTTTTGCAACTTGTGTTTTAGCAAGGAATAATGTGTTTAGATTTATGAGAACGGAGGATTGTGTTTTATGAATTGTGTCTTCATGTGAAATGTGTTTATGATATTGGAAAATGATGGCTAGATTTAGTAAATGTGTTTAGACAACTGGTCATTTGGTTTAGAGGATTGGCTTTTGTGTTTTAACATTTGAGAAAAACTGTAATACACAACATCATAAGTTCAGGTTTAATTGCTTGATAGGGTCAGTATGGATTTTGCATATTTCCCCCATGTGTATATGGACTGAGTGTACAGACCTTCAGCTATTCTTTTAAGGCTGGATATTACAAGCGTGTCATCAGGGACTCTAATCCTCATCCTTCATCCTCCCAGTTTAGGCTCACAAGGAGCTCCTCAAGTTTTGCATGTTGCTTATTAAGTGAATGATCTCAGATGTTGCTATAACAGATGTCCAGTATTTAATGTAAATCGTATCCTTGCAGAAATGCAGTATATACATGGAAAAACATGCATCTCTAGTTCTGCCATTATTGTTATTAACACAGTTCAACTGGGGCCTCATGTATAAACGGTGCATACGCACAAAAATGTTGCATACTCCCCGTTTTCATGCTCAAATTGCGATGTATAACACCTAAACTTGGCATAAAGCCACACATATTTTCACGCTAGCTAAAACCCTGGCGTAGGCAAGTTCTCTGCTTGGTTTTGCAAACTGGCAGCACCCAGCGTCAATGCTGTGCTACTGCTCCAGAGTGGTTTCCCTTTCTTTTTTAGATCCATGTCCCTGACATGGCTTTTTAAATACACTGAAATTAACTGCATATTGTTTATTAGTTTAATGCATCTTATTGTAATTAACCTGTAACAATATAATGGTCCACGAATGGCCAAATTATTCCAAATACTGTATCATAGCTGCTTTAGCGTTGTTACTTTTATTGCACCTTCTTCTTCTTTCAGCTGCTCCTGTTAGGGGTTGCCGCAGCAGATCATCTTTCTCCATATTACTCTCACTGCACCGCTCGGAGTATTTATATCACCGCATCTGAGTGGGGAATCACAGATCTACAGCAGCTGATTGGAAAGAGAATTATCTGTATACAGCATCTAGCACACGCTGCCTCAGCCATGCTGCCTATTTGAACTGCTCTCAAGAGACAAACGCTTCAGAGCCTTTCCTGTACGGACCTCGTGGTTCAGACACAGTTTCATCCCAAGAACTATAAACACACTCAATCAGTCCATTAAGTGTTCCTTGTAGAACTGTTTGTACTTATAAGCACAATTACCTAACTGTAAACTTGTGATACATTTATAATATTGCACAACCTGTGCCACTTTATAAAGCATGTATTTACATATGATGACAACATCATTTTTAAGATAAAATGCAGCAAAATATGTTTATTATATTATACAGATAAAACTTTAACTTCATTTAAATAATCTATATTGTTAATAATTAAACATGTGAGGACACAGTGTCACAGTGCTAGCAAGGAGCTGGCGCTCCGTTCACGGATTGTTCCTGCCTTGCACTGTATTCTTGCTGGGGCTGGTGCAACACTGGAAGGATAGATGGATAGAATAATTAAACATGTACTATGAAGATATTTCAATGTTCCTTAAAAGTTTTGAAGAATCGGCGTTCTAAGTTTATAGATGGCTTAACGTCTATTACAGAGCTGATTGTGTGGTGATTGGGTATTTGGAGAAAGAAAAGTAAGAACAGGAATTGGGGGTTAGTACGTTTGAAAGAGACAGTAGTGCTGTAATAAATTATTTCATCGAAGGTCGCGCACAGCGCAGCAAGCATCTTGTGTGAGGCATGAACAAACACTGCAGCACCGTGTTCCCATGTTTAATACATGCTTTAACTCCTATCATCATGAAAATGATATCACGTATACATCTCAGTATTTTAATTATTCAGAGAACTGTAATATCACAAATGTAATGGATTCTGTGTCCTGTCGGAGGAAGAGAAAGCTTGTTTAAGAAGCATGTAGTCATTCACACACATAGAGCACATAGAAGATTAAATACAAAACAAAGCACTTAACGTGCTACTTTAGTTACGATGGGATTTGAGAAACTAGTAAATTAAACAATTTTAAGATTAAGTATATGATGTTCTACTTTAATGACAAAATAAACTACGTGATTAAAGTGGAAATTTAGAGATTAAAGATGACATTTCGTGCTTTTTTCCAATTGCGTGCCTATTTTTTTTTTCTCTGTACCCTAATAAGCTTCCATATGTAACTCAGACAGTGGACTACGACTTGCCTTTTCACGGTGACTTTGATATCTGACAACTTCTTTTTTATTTCGGGCACTGTGCGACTTTGTGAACTTGAGCTTTCGAGTTTCTCCGCCACTCTTTGTCATTCAATCAACTTCCTTTTGTTGTTTATACCACTGTTTAAACCAACAAATAGTATGTTTGTCCTTGCCTCCACTTGGTATTCGCTGAAATTCTTCTATTTTCCCACATGCTTTTGCCATTGCCTTTTCATAGAACACTGAGCTTAAGGGCTATTTACATTGATTTGCATATTCAAAGAGGCGTAATTCTGGGAGGAGTTTGGGAAGTGGCAGCAGGTGCGTGCACGTGCGTTACTTTTCATTCTGACTGGGATTTATGGAGTGGAAGAAAGTGAAAGTTGGTGAGTGCACAGATTTATGCATATGGATTTTTTTGTGCGTATGAACATTTCCGCTTTTGTCCTTACACCATGTTTTAGTGTAAATTCTACGCACGGTGTTATGCATGAGGCCCCTGGTGACTTCCTCTACTTCAAAAAACAAGAATTTCATGAAAAAATACACTTTTAAAGTATGGAAATGGGCAGATGAGTATACATTAGTGGTAATCTTACTGCTCGCAGAGAGAATCCAAAAATAAAAAGCACTTTTGAAATTAAATAATAACCTGCAACAAGTTTAAGTAAATTAAGGTAACAATTATATCAAACCACACTTATTTGATTCTTGCATTTTCTGATTACACTGGAAGTATTGAACTGTCAGATTATCATGAGAAAATTGAGTTTGTTCATTGACAGCAAAATTGCATGTATTAAGTTGATAGGTACAATATAAATCATATAGAATTTGACAACTATAAATAAAACTGTGTTTTGCACATGTGACAAAAATGTAATCTTAATTGCCAAAAAATAAAACTCTAAAAATAATCTAAAATTAAAAAATATCTTTAACCTTTTAGCAGTATTTTAAAGTAAATCTTTATTTCCTAACAAAGTAGACCTCAATATGACTCAATCCCAAAGTAAAGCAAACTATCATTTAATGGTTTAAAATAACACACATCGCACATACAGTTCAGGCAGCATCATATAGTGTAATGTACTCTATGCATGCCCGTTAATATTGCTTTAATATTTAATATTGTTAAAGATATGAAAATTTTCTGAAGACAATAACTGCACAGTTAAAAGTTATTTTTATGTGAATTTTCTTTTCTAATTTGAACTTGTGAACTCTATCTAAAGGTAGTCTCAACCACACAATGCAGAAAGTGTTAGAAAGAAAAGGCAAAGGAGACAAGTTTAGAAGAAAAAAACTTTTAACTGCAAAACAAGATTATATTTTAAGAAAGATTAAAACTTTAAAAATGATAAAATGGTTATTTAATGGACTTTTGACATGCATAAAAATCAAGATTTATAAACCATTGAATACCTTCAATGACACTGGTCATAGAGTGAATAGGGGTGTTCCCCATGATCCGGACAGGCTTTAAAAAGTGATCACCTTCAAGCAAGAAGAAAACAGACCCCAAAAAGACCTATGTTTAGAACTGCAGCAATGTAGTGAGAAGTTAAGCAAAATGACACCTTTTATTGGCTAGCTAAAAAGATTACAATATGCAAGCTTTCAAGGCAACTCAGGCTCCTTCTTTAGGCCTAAAGAGACTGAATGCCGACACAGCATTGTCACATCCAGGTTGGATGGTGTTGTATCCATTTTGCTTTTTTGTGCACATTCAGTACCTTAAGCATGTAAAGACAAAAATGACTGAATAAAACAGGGGTCGTCAAGTCCGGTTATGGAGGACCACCGTGGCTGCAGGTTTTCATTCTAACCCTTTTTTTAATGAGTGCCCCATTTGTGCTGCTAATTAACTTCTTGTGAATTTAGTTTAAAAGAATTGCTTTTTTAAGATTTGTTCCACTGAATTTCTCCATTGTTCCTCTGAATTGCTTCATTTTTTTCCTAAAATGGAACCCAAACAGAAATGAAATGTGAAGTGAGGGAGCCAACAGAAGACCAACTAAGTCAGGGCCTCAAACTCCAACCAATTTCACTCCAACCAGCTGCTTAATGAGATGCTGATTATTGTCGTTAATTAAACCCGTTCTTTAATTTTGTGGTTTGTTGCTGCTCTTGTGGTGCATTAGCAGACATTTCCAAAATTGTTGATTTTCTCTTTCTAAGACCACTGTTAAAATGTTTTGGGGACCTGAACAGATTGACATTCCTGAGACCTTCGTCTTTCTTTATTTTCAGATATTGTATGATGGACACCAGTTATTTTGGCTCATTTTGTATCTCATTATTGTTTGGCTGCTAATTAAGGAAAAAGAAACAATCAAGGGGTCTAAGTCTTCAAGTACAAGTCAATTAAAATTTGTTCAAAATAAGTTAATTTGCAGCAAAAACAGGTTGCTCATTAAGAAAAGGGTTAGAATGAAAATATGCAGCCACGGTGGTCCTCCAGGACTGGAGCTGGCAACCCCTGGAATCCATCCATCCATCCATTTTCCAACCCGCTGAATCCGAACACAGGGTCACGGGGGTCTGCAGGAGCCAATCCCAGCCAACACAGGGCACAAGGCAGGAACCAATCCAGGGCAGGGTGCCAACCCACCGCAGAACCCCTGGAATAAAACATCTAAACCTGGCCTTCCTACTAAACTTGTTGCTCTGTCTTGCTGTCTCGGGCCTACAGATAAGTGGAGAGGGTAATGAGGAGTCACAGCAGTAATCATCTCTGGGTAAAGTTGGATTGGAGTTCCAGGTTTAAGATGTCTCCTTCCCAGCTAGGTGACTGCAAGGATATGAGGACATGAGTTGAGGTGAGGGACATATCTGTGGGTTTGCATAACAAAGTTAGGAATCTGTCACCCCAAAATCCTTTCATGATAAAACAAATATCTTTATATAACTGTAACATGCTACATACACTACTTCATTACTGGAAAATGTGATTAGATTACAGTATCATATTAATTGGTAGTGCGTTATACCCAACGCTGATAAAAAAAATATATATATATATATACAGGTAGTCCCCAGGTTCCACATCTGACCTACGACTTACGAACGGGGCCGCAGCTGCGACGCATGTGCCTCAGTAACTGCCCACGCAGTGTAGTGTCCTTTCGGGCAACTCCTGGCGGCAAGCGGTTTCACTGCTCGCCCACCACACACAGGTGTCCCATTCGTTCTCGGTGGGCAGCTGGTAATGCTGCAAGCAGTGGCTGAATGTAGGCTGGAGTGGGGCGATTTCGCTGCTCGTGCAGTGTAGTGTCCCTCGGGCGGCTCCTGGCGGCAAGCGGTTTCACTGCCTGCCCACCACACACGGCTGCCCCGTTCGTTCTCGGTGGGCAGCTGGTAATGCTGCAAGCAGTGACCCGGTTGTGGCTTAACAGAGGCCATTGAGGGTGAACGGGGCAGCGGTGGGTAGCATTGTAGTGTGCCTCGGATAGCTGCCTGTTGAATTGGGGTTGGCCGATTCACTACCTGCCTTTGGCCGTAACATGTTCGTTCTCGGTGGGCGGACACTGCAGGCAGCATACTGTAGTGGAGGTGACTGTGAGATGGGCTGGTGATGAACCGCCTGTCGATGCCCCCATTCATTCTCAATAGCAAGCCTGCTTGTACTGTTATGTACATAGCAGGAAGTTGTCTCTTGTCAGTACATCAGACGTGTTGACAACTGTGCAGAAGAGCTCATCTTAATCTTTTGTCTTCACCCTTCCACAATGTCTCTGAAACACAAATCTGATGCAAGTGCTGGTGATACAGTAAAGAAGAGAAAAACCATCACCATGGAAAATAAAATAATAAAAAGGTCAGAGAGAGCTGAAACTCCATCATTCATTGGCAGAGCACTTGGTTACAGTCGGTCAACAATAGCATTTATTAAATTTATGTGCCTGTTCCGACTTACATACAAATTCAACTTAAGTACAAACCTACAGCCCCTATCTCATACGTAACCCAGGGACTGCCTGCATGTAGATATATATTGTAGAGACCAGCTTCGACACAGACAGGCAGACACTGATGGTTTAAACACCACACACGGTTTATTCATATTTACAATTATTTACCGTGTATCGCACACAACTCGGTGCCCCTGCACCACACACCCTCAGTCCGGGCCTCTCAATGTCCAAGCCTTCCTTCACCGCCTCCACTCTTTTCATCCGAGCTTCATCCTCTACCACCTGACTCCAGCTCACGAATGGATGGAGGTGGCCCCTTTTATGTTCACGTGGACGTGCTCCAGGTGCCTCCTGACGAGCTTCCTGTGACACTTCCTGGTGTGGCAGAAGTGCTACACGAGCACCCGGAAGTGCTCTGGGTGTCCCTGGTAATCCTTCCGCCAGCACCTCTGGGTGTGGCGGAAGTGCTGATGTCCAGGGCTGCAAAGTCTTCAGGGCACCCCCAGGGTGGCTGCCCTCTCGTGGTCCAGGGGAGGTATAGTCCCTCTCCTGGTTCTTCTTGGCGTCCCGGCTGGGTACAGCCCCCAGCTGCCCACCACACTGCCCCTCCATCAGCTGAGACCTGTAGGGGCCAGCGGCCCGTCCCACAAGGGCAGGTCTCCCATGGTGGGGAGCGGACACACTCTAGTCCAGGGCCGAGTCCTGCAAAAAACAAGCGGCCTTGATGCCGCCACACGGTGTCTTTCGGTGTCATACACAGGCAACGCTCCCCCCTCTGACTTGCCACTTCGGCAGCCCCTCCGATACCTCCGAGCCCCCCAGATTGGGACCTCTGACGGGACCACTTGCACCCCCGTCTTCTCAGTCGACTTGGGGGCTTCCCTCTGATTCCGCAGAAGGCAACTCGTCACCGGACGTGAGCTCCCAGCCTCACGTCCTTCTTTATCGGAGGAGTCGGCTGTCTTCCGCCGGGTCCTCCACTTTCTCTGGAATGCCTTGACAGTTTGGGTCTCCCTATGGGAAAGGAAGAGACCCCCTGCCATCTGCATCCCTGCAGAGTGGGATGAGACTGATGCTGGCTCGGGGCATAGGGCTCTTGGACACCTGGCACACATCAGCCTGTGTCCTGACTGCCCTCTCGTTCTCACCGCCCTCACCACGCGATCGGCCCTCACTGCCGCATCCACTATCAGAGCCCCTACTTGATTCAGATCATAAACATCACAGGTCTTTTCACTAGGGTCTCCTTTTCTTTGTATGGTGCCGGTTCCACTCACCTGCACCGCCACGTTGCTCCGGCCGGAGAATCCAGCTTCGCGCCGCTTCGTCCACTGTCGTAGACTCCTCAGAGAAGCGATCACCTTCCCCTCCAGCTTCTTCAATACATCACGGAGGGCACGTATTACCTGAAATAGTGACTCTGTGGGCTAAAGACAATCCTCCAGGTTGTGCAGAGCCACCAGCAAGCACAGAACATCAGCCGGCGGTGGACTTACCCTTCGTTCAGCCCTACACTCCAGCTTCGTGCCATGGGGCCTTCTCCTCTCCTTCCCCTGCTCAGGACGGACATTCGTTGGTCCTGCCTCCGACCAGCCATCAATAGGCACGCAACATACACCATCCAATTCCTTGCCTGCCTCAGGGAGGGACTTCCAGTTCTCTGCCATTTTCTCCTTCTGGCCCCTGATGCGGTGGCGAGCCTCCTGGCAGCTCCTCTGCTGCAGCGGTTCCTCCTCAACTGCTCTTTCTGCTGCCGCCACGCTGACGAAGCCCTGCGGATCGGCACGTGTCGGCCACCAATGCGGATCCGGGCAGTCCCTGCTTGCAACACACAAACAAAGTCCGGCCCTCCAGGGCCATCTGCCGTGAGGCATGGGACTTATCTCCTGAATCCTGTCTGCCAGAGGGAACTTCCTCGGTATGGCCTTCCCAGACGCACTGCTGTCCCGGGCGTCCTTAGCAGCGGCGCGCTCGTGGGAGTCCGCTGCACTCCTGCTACGCCGGGTCTTTCCTTCCCACATCAGGTGGAGATGGCGCACCTGCAAACTGTTGGCAGTTCTCTGGGTGAGTCACTCCTGCGGGGTTGTGTGTGTACCGCTACCGCGGTGTGTGTGTGGGTTCCCCTGCTGTGCCGACCTATCCACAAAATTATTTTTAGCGATGGGTCCCTGCCTTGAAACAGGTGGAGGGTCCCATCTGGGATGTCATTTTGGAGACCAGCCTCGACACAGACAGGCAGACACCAATAGTTTAAACACCACACATGGTTTATTCATATTTACAACTATTTACAGTGTATCGCACACAACCCGGTGCCCCTGCACCACACACCCTCAGTCTGGGCTTCTCAATGTCCAAGCCTTCCTTCACCACCACCACTCCTCTCCTCCGAGCTTTGTCCTCTTCCACTTGACTCCAGTTCCCAAATGGAGCGAGGCGGCCCCTTTTATGTTCAACCGGACATGCTCCAGGTGCCTCCTGACAAGCTTCTTGCGACACTTCTGGTGTGGCAGAAGTGCTGCATGAGCACCCAGAAGCACTCCGGGTGTCCCTGGTAATACTTCCGCCAGCACCTGCTCATGCTCCATCTGGCTCTCCTGGAGAGTCTGGGAGATTGAGTCCAGACATGGTTGCACCATGCCAGTCTGCTCCATTTTGTTTTATTTAGTAATGGAGTTCAGACACTCCGTCCGCAACCTGGTCATCTTTCCATTATGGCTTCCTGGTCGAGCAAGAAATCTTCCTCTGTGTTGGCCAGGATCCCCTTTTATTCCCCTATTTGTGTTTAAACATCTTTTAAATTAAAACTAGGCTCACCCGCCTTTTAAGGCAACCGACTTTTAAGTTGACCACTTCTTAAGGCAGTTCAATATGTAGATCAATTTGATATTTTATACAAACTCATTAATTTGGTTATATTGCATTTGAGCGGTATTACTTTAATACTCGTAGTGTCTGTTATTTTTGTGATGAAATTTAAACTTTTTTTCTATATTGAGGTCGCCCTTTTGAACCCCCCTTATATTTACTACGTGGTGAGGCATTTGTACTCCATCAACATTAATTATTTCCAGAGACATAATTTTGTCTATTTTTCCAGCACATCGTGCACAAAAGCAAGGGAACGATGGGAGCACCAGAACTCTGCTCACATCATGTCACTTCGTACCGCAAGCTGCAAGTAGTAAGTCTGTGATAAGCGGAATACCGCTACGCTTTCCACTCACGGGACGGAAGGACAATCCCGACCGCTTTTATATAGTAAGAAAGAAGAAGAAGATATCGCACAGTCTGGAGTAGAAAATCATCTTTTACCTGGTAAAACGAAACTACAAATCCCATCGTGCATTGCAAAATGAACGGGGCGTGTGTGAAACTCCGTGCTACTCGCACAGTCTAGAGTAGAAAATCATCTTTTACCTGGAAAAACAAAACTACAAATCCCATTGTGCATTGCAAAATGAACGGGGCGTGTGTGAAACTCCGCGCCTGCGTAGCACTCACGGGACGGAAGGACAATCCCGACCGCTTTTATATAGAAGGATAAGTACTTAAGGAATTAAAATATTAGGTTTAAATAGTGTAGCTTTGTAAAAAGCACAAGGTTTACAGTAATTTTGCTACATATTTACCTTTCTCCTAACCCTAAATTACTTTTCCAAGCTGACTAATATTAAATGATAGCCACAATGTATAAAGCAAATCAAGTTGCATGCCAAACTCACTTGAATCATATTTATATCAAAACTTATTTCATACATAGTTTTTGTTTTAGCAGTTGTTTTCCAGATTTTCCAGGATTTTCAATAAGCATGTTCATTATATGAGAAAGGTCTTCTGTTGCTGATCTACTGGGAAATTCTGTGCATATCAATTTTTGAAAGCATCTGCTGCACTCTAATATTGTAAAACAGCCAGTCTGATTAACATTTTTGCAAATGTAAATATTGATCTGTAGTGCATTTTAGTCTGTTATGTGTTGTTGTTAATTACAACATAAATTAAGTCCATGCAGTATAACAGTTCTATCTTGTTTATTTAATTATAACTATATTAAATGCTCACACTATAAATTCTATATAAATTCTCTCTGTAACTGCAGTACATACTATATAATGACATAATAATAATATTTTACAATAATAAATACCTTGAAATTTATTTTCTTAATGTTTAAGGCTAATTGTATCATAGCACTCAATTCTCTTTGTCGTTTTCCTCTATGGCAACTGGGCAAGCCCCAATTTACTATTAATTAACTTTAAATTGTGATGATTTGTTCCTGTTATTAATTAAAATACCTTCATTCTACTTATAAATTATAAACATTTCACATTTATAAATCATTTTTATATAATAGTTTAAAGAGCAAGCACGCTGAGCCTATACTCTGTGATGGACGCTATACAAAAATAGTTTTTATTATTTTATTAAATTCAACATTAAATAAGAACTTATTTATGCGGTCACTATTCTCTTTTACTGTTGAGGGCAATTACTTAATAATAACACGTTTGGGCATATAGGCTGTTGAAGCAAATATAGTACATGATATTTTAGACAATAACATAGAAATGATTCCATAACAGAATTCTAGTTATGCAGTCTCTATTCTAAACTTACTTAGTGTCATGGATCTCCAGGGCCCCTGCCCGGCTGGGATGCCTCTGCCTTGGAAGGACCAGGGCAGCAAGTATGGACAGAGCATCACCTCCCCCGGAACGCTAGATGGCAAATCCCCTGGATGGCATCGATACCTCGGACTCCTGCAGGGCTTCATGGGAATTGGAGTTCGTTACAGCCCTGTTGGGATCTGGGAGTGCTGCCAGGATGTGCTGCAATTGTCCCTGAGCCTGTGTGGGCGGTGCTGCCAGAAGTGGGTCAACGAGCACCTGGAGCACTATATAAGCGACCAGCAGACTCTACTCCGGGAGCCAGAGTTGGGAGGAGAGGGACTAAGCTTGCCGAATAGGAGTGGAGGAGATAAAGAAGAGAGAGATTTGATTGGTGTTTATCTGAGTTTGTGCTTAGTGTGGGACTGTGTTGTGTCTGTGGGTACGGGGAAGATGTAGACCACAGATGAAGAAAATAAGTTTATTTTTTTTATAAGTGTGCCTCCCGTGTCTGTCTCTGTCGGGTCAGTGCCCATATAGTGTCTTTTGTTACATTAGAATGGATTTTTTTATTTAATAATTAATTAAATTGACATTATCTTTGAACAGTTCTGCCTAAATATATACTAACTTTTTCTATGCAGCACCCATATTGCTCCATTCTTTGCATTTTTAGAGTTTGTTATAAAAATTTTCTCCTGCTGAAATTAACTAATTTCAATAAGGAAAAAAAGTGTCAAGATTATTTCCACACTAAAAAGATAAGAAGCTTAGAAAACATGACAATTTCTCTGTTTAATCTTAAGAATTCATTAATTTGTAGACCACTGAACCTACTGCATGGTATAGTGCATCCATTATGTTTCAACTTATTCTGACATAAATAAAACAAGGTTTAAATGTTAAGTTTTCTAAATGGACTACTGCTGATTAAAAAAATAATTTCATATGACTTGTGTGCATCTTAACATGTAATAGCTTTACATCCTATTGTGGATTTGTTTAATTTCTTATTGGCAACCACACATTAACACATTTTTGAGGGGCTGTGTAAGTCAATCAGTCTATGCACTAACTGTTATTGGATTTTTTTGCTTGTTTTGCAACAAATCCAAATTCAGACACACGCCATTGGTTATTCGCAAGTCACAGTCTGAATGATAAAAACAAATAAACAGATGAATGTGATGTAGATATGGAATCTGCCAAATAAGATCATCAATTATATGTTATGAGAAGAAGAAACTGTTCAACTACACGATAAGATTAATTCAGTGGATAAGTATTGACACTTCAGCAGCCCTCTACTCAAAATGGAAGAAGTTCAGGGAGTCATTGGAAAATGATCTCCTCAGATAAATTTAATGATGGATATATCAGTTACCATCTAGCTTTAGATCAAACGACCGTGCCGTGAAGCAATTCAAACCAATATAAATAAAAGAGCTGAAAAATGGAGAAAAATGGCTTCATCTACTGAAAAATGGATGAAAAATTGAGTAAACAATTATTTAAATAGACCTTATCCCAGAATTTTTTTTTCATTCTTAACAATATATTTTCTACATCATAAGGATGCTTTAACTTTTTCAACTGGCAGATTTCAGGTAATGGATCTTAAGCCTGAAAATCTTGTCTAGCTGAACAAGAGTGCAGTGTACTCTGGGAAAGCTGGACTTTAGAATGTTTTATATAGGCAGTCTCTTTCCAGCTTCTAGTAGATTTTGCTTCTCATGGGAGTCTACCTTGAGCTTATGTGGTGGCCATTGTCAGGTTCTTAAGAAAGTGTCTGCTTTTGTGGTGGAAAAAGCCAGGTGCATGTGCATAATTTGGGTGGGAGGTTTTCCTTATTGTTAGGCTTTTTCCAAAAAGTGTTCTTTCAGTTTTTTTAGTCATAGTTTACTTTGGTGGGTGTTTTGGTGCAAAATGGACACGTCAGTTACCTTTCTGACATGTTTATAAAGTAGAAAATATGGATGCTTAAATGAAACTTTCTATATGCCTATCTGATGAACATTTTCCAAAACAAGAAATCTTTCTTTTTATTTTTTAATTAATGATATATAATCTGAAACTAATGAAATGGAACACCTGGGATATGTCATCTGGGACTGAATGAAGACTGCATGAGTTCAGCCAGGTTGTATAATATTTTGTATTGATTATATTTTCTACTATTGTTTATTATGCAAATAAATGTTTTTTAAGTGAAAGCATGAATCCAGTGTCTCTCTCTGATTATTACTAGAGAAGTACAAAGACTGTGGTGCACAGTGCAAAGACTGACCAATCATTGTTTAGCTGTGCTCCCTTAAGGAATATATATATATTTTTTACAAGTTACTTACCCCATGAGAGTTCATGCTTTTGAATTGAAGACAGGACTCTTGGCCAAAAAATACTGATTTTGAAAAATATTGTGGTCTAAAATGAATTTGGTTATAGAAATTTTAAACATCTCTTATATATATTTCTCTTCTGGTTCATCCTGCCTCCTCTTCAAACCCGGTCCCGCCCACACAGCATTCCTCAATTCCTATTTGTCTTCTTCCAAACTCTTCTCTACGCTGCCTGCAGCCTCTCATACACCCCCACGCCACTTTTCTCGGGTCCTATTTCTCCTTCGGACTATATGCGTTCCCCGCTCCTCTCTCATGACCCCATTGGTGTCACTGACTGCGTGACCTTTCACTTTGGCCATGTCTGCGCCTGGGAGTGTTTTCCGTAGCCTGCTACAGGAAGGTACTCTCTCGACCATTGCCATTGGTTTCGCTCCTTGCTATTTTTGTTATACTGCAACGGTTGTTTCCTAAGCCTTTGTTATAAAATGAACGACAGTATCTTCTCTGTCAATGGGTTTTTGTACAAAGTCATCTGTATTCCGGGATCCGGCAACTGTCTGTTCCTGTCAGTGGGTTATTTCTTGACAGAAACGGTTGATGAAGGCAATGCACTCTCACTATGACATAGGACAGTAGATTTCATTGCATCACATTGGGACAGATTTGGAGACGTTCTTCCTGTTATTCTTTCCAACGCAAGTCGAGTTATCATAACAAGTCACGAGTACTATCAATACATGGCAACATCTACAGTTTATGGTGGTGAAGCTGAAATTCAAGCTCTTTCCGAAATTAGATCTTTCGACTCATTATCTGTTGTCTCCAGCAAAACACCTATTCACAAGTACGTCTTTCAAGAAATATTTCTTTCTTCTTGATTTCTGAATTTCTTTCTCACCATTTTCCATTCCTATTCTTACACCGCCGTATGCTATGGCGGGCGTCCACCAGTATACTTTATTAACCTATTGGTTTTAAGGCATTTAGCTGTCCATGTGGAGTTTGTGCGTTCTCCCAGTGTGCATGTACTCCAGGTACTCTGCATTTAGAGATGTGTGTTCAAGTGGGTCGCATGAAGGGCAGGCACCCTGTTCAAGGGCCAAATACTGCAAAATGCATTTTTTATTGCTTTTTATACAAGAATGCCCAAAATAATCATTTTCAGATAGTTTTGATAATAAACCTCTGAAGCTGTATTAATGAGCACAGCAGACTTATGCACTCATTCCATGGCCATGCCAGGTATAAAGGTAACAGTAATAGTAATACAAAAAAAAAAAAAAAAAAATAATAATAATAAATATTTTAGATATGTGTATATCATGTTAGCATTTTATGTTTAAAAAATTTACATCAGAATTATTTTTGTCAGTTAAAAGTGATATTCTAAAGGGATTTTTCATTTTTCTTTGATGCATTCAAAGTCAAATGGAAATTTGCTGCCCTCTGCTGGCTATATTGAATGCAATAATACAAGATGCTATTTTGCCTGGGGAACTCTGTAGGATACTTTTCTTTTCCACATTGTGATTTTATAATCAGAATTTCTGAGGTCAAGTGGCTAAAGTGGTTACTAATTATGAAGTATGTTTTTTCAATCCCTCCTAGGTCCTTATTCTATAAACCTGAAGTAGTTACATTATATGCTGGTGCACCAACCGCAGAAGAAAAAAAATGTATGAAAAATTACTTAAAATTATGAAGCATTTTATTTGTTTCAAAGAATCAGCTAAATTTATAATTATAAATATTTTAAAGTTAACCTTTCAAAATACTATAGTTGTGATGTATTGAAGTGAAGAAATAAATTGCAAAATGTATACATTCCAGATTATAAACTTTATCTGTGCAGTCTAATAAAACACATGTCCTGTGACTTCCAATATGCATTTTCACAGAAGCGTATACAGTTGTTCTTGCTTTACTAAGCAACTTACAGTCATATGAAAAAGTTTGGGAACCCCTCTTAATTCTTTGGATTTTTGTTTATCATTGGCTGAGCTTTCAAAGTAGCAACTTCCTTTTAATAAATGACATGCCTTATGGAAACAGTAGTATTTCAGCAGTGACATTAAGTTTTCTGGATTAACAGAAAATATACAATATGCATCATAGCAAAATTAGACAGGTGGAAAAATTTGGGCAAGCCAACAGAGATATTACATCAATACTTAGTTGAGCCTCCTTTTGCAAATATAACATCCTCTAGATGCCTCCTATAGCCTTTGATGAGTGTCTGGATTCTGGATGGAGGTATTTTTGACCATCCTTTCATACAAAATCTCTCCAATTCAGTTAAATGTGATGGCTGCCGAGCATGGACAGCCTGCTCCAAATCATCCCACAGATTTTCGATGATATTCAAGTCAGGGGACTGATGGCCATTCCAGAACATTGTACTTATTCCTCTGCAATAAAGCCTTTGAAGATATCGAACCGTGTTTTGGGTCATTGTCTTGTTGGAATATCCAACCCCTGCGTAACTTCAACTTTGTGACTGATGCTTGAACATTATCCTGAAGAATTTGTTGATACTGGGTTGAATTCATCCGACCCTCGACTTTAACAAAGGCCCCAGTCCCTGAACTAGCCACACAGCCACACAGCATGATGGAACCTCCACCAAATTTGACAGTAGGTAGCAGGTATTTTTCTTGGAATGCGGTGTTCTTCTTCTGCCATGCAAAGCGCTTTTTGTTATGACCAAATAACTCAATATTTGTCTCATCAGTCCAAACCACTTTGTTCCAAAATGAATCTGGCTTGTCTAAATGAGCATTTGCATACAACAAGTGACTCTCTTTGTGGCGTGAGTGCAGAAATGGCTTCTTTCTCATCACCTTGCCATTCAGATGGTCTTTGTGCAAATTGTGCTGAATTGTAGAATGATGTACAGATACACCATCTGCAGCAAGATGTTCTTGCAGGTCGTTGGAGGTGATCTGTGGGTTGTCTGTACCCTGCGCATATGCCGCTCCTGTATTTTTCTTGGCCTGCCAGACCTGGGTTTAACAGCAACTGTGCCTGTGGCCTTCCATTTCCTGATTACATTCCTTACAGTTGAAACTGACAGTTTAAACCTCTGAGATAGCTTTTTGTAGCCTTCCCCTAAACCGTGATACTCAACAATCTTTGTCTTTTGAGAGTTTCTTTGAGGATCTCATGCTGTCACTCTTCAGAGGAGAGTCAAAGGGAAGCACAACTTGCAATTGATCACCTTAAATACCTTTTCTCATGATTGGACACACCTGCCTATGAAGTTCAAGGCTTAACGAGCTAATCCAACCAATTTGGTGTTGCAAGTAATCAGTATTGAGCAGTTACATGCATTCAAATCAGCAAAATTACAAGGGTACCAAAATTTTTGCACAGTCAGGTTTTCACATGTGATTTAATTTCAGGGGCGGCACGGTGGTAGCGCTGCTGCCTCGCAGTTAGGAGACCCGGGTTCGCGTCTCTGGTCCTCCCTGTGTGGAGTTTGCATGTTCTCCCCATGTCTGCGTGGGTTTCCTCCCACAGTCCAAAGACACGCAGGTTAGGTGCATTGGCTATTCTAAATTGTCCCTGGTGTGTGGGTGTGTGTGTGTGTGTGCCCTGCCGTGGGCTGGTGCCCTGCTCGGGGTTTGTTTCCTGCCTTGCGACCTGTGTTGACTAGGATTGGTTCCAGTAGACCCCCGGGTTGGATAATGGATGGACTTAATTTCATACAACTAAATACTGCTTCACTAAAAATCTTTGTTTGGAAAACACCCCATTACACAGATGTTCCTAGGAAATGAAAGACATACCACTGTTTTCTTTTTTGTTGAAAGTAGAGTAAATTATTATGCAGGCTGAGAGAGGTTCACAAACATTTTTATATGACTGTATATGACAGTACAAAAATAAGTACAGAGTTCATTTTTAAGAAAAAAGTCAATGTCATATCCATCTATCTATCTACTATTGGTTAATGTTTAATTGCAATTTTTTAAAATTCTACTTATATTTATTTTATAGTAATATATGTGTGCCCAACTCACAAGACTGGATTATGAGGTTGCATTGATAGAAGAATTGAGAGATGTATATAATTGCATGTCCACATATCATGCCACATGATGGGGTGAGGGATATTAATAACCTTTTGAATAACATGCTGTTATATATGTAAGATATTGTTTTTGGTCAGTTTATCAATAACAAAGAAATTATGGTTGTAATGTAAAGCAATAAACATCAAAATTAACATTAAGAAGACTCCCGGACATGAGAATTATAGACTAGGCATCCATCCATCCATTATCCAACCCACTATATTCTAACACAGGGCACAAATCATGGAACAAACCCTGGGCAGGGCACCAGCCCATAGACTAGGCATGATAATGATTATATGTCCTGTATTCTTGTTTTCTGGAATCTTACAGCTGAACAACACAGTGTGTGGCTTAATATTTGTCTTTCACACAGATTGAATTGAATTGTCAGGATAAAGAAGAGATGGTGTGCGTTTTTTTGGTGAACAACATGTGGTGCACAAATTTAAAATCATCTCTAAAAGCTGTTCATGTATTCTGGAGTATTTAGGGATTAAATGTCATCCTTTTTATCTTCCAGTGTTTTTTTTTTTTTATTTACATTCCTTCCAAGCCAAAACTAACAATGCACTGAACAAACTCTATAACAGCATTATGGAATGTGAATGTTTACATCCTGAAGGATTATTTATTTCTGTTGGGGATGTCAACAAAGAAAACTTATGGATCAAACTTTGCTCTAAATGTCATCAGCATGTCACTTGCCACATGGTGGGCACTAATAGTCTGGGTCACTTCTACACCCACTCCTTGGTCTGATCACTAGTCAGTAGTCCTGCTCTGAGCAGAAACATAAACAAGAAGAAGCGGTAAGAAAATTAGGCTCAGTGCTGCACGAAAGAGACAATGGGGAAAATGGCATGCTTTTTTTACTCTGTAAACTGGAAAATGTTTAGAAACTTCACATAAAATATGCAAGTATTGTAGTGAGATTCATCAAAAAAATGTGTGTACCACTGTGTATCTGTGAAAACAATATGCATATTTTCTTTTAAGAAACCATGAACGCAACTGGAATTTACTGAAGGCACACAACAGTGAGGACTGAGATATAGAAACATACAAGATATGAGATCAGAAAAAAAATGAAAGTAGCTACATTTTAGTTGGCTGATAAACTGTTGGAAAAGCATAGCAGGAGTAATACTCCAGACAACCTTTGGAAGGGGTTAAGGATTCTTACAGATTGCAATGTTAAATCTGATCCAATCTCATCTGCAGTTTCTCTCTGATAAACTTAATGCCTTCTATGCCTCCTTTGTGCGCAATAGCTAGCAGCTTCCCATTTTATTACCTGCAGCACTACATGCCTCATCTTTATCCATTTCTGTGCATGGCACATGTAGAATTTGTAAACAGGTTAATGTCCGTAAGTCATCTGTTTTGGATGGAATACCAGGGCATATTTTGAAAACCAACTAACTAATGTCTTCAGCAATATCCTTAATATTTAACTGAAAGAATCCATTGTCATTGCCTGTTGCTAATGGATAATTATTCATGTGCTTAGGAAAACAAAAGTGGACTGACTTAATGGCTACAGGCTGGTGTCACTCATTTTTACAGACTAGTGCTTAGACTCATTAAACTGAATATTCCAAGCAGTCATGTTCTTGTCCAGTTTGCATATCATCAAAACCACAGAGGATGCCATATTCCTTACCTTCATATCATCCTGACACATCTAGATAATAAAAACTACTAGGCCAGAGTCCTGTTTATTAATGTCCTGCTCAGCATTTAATGCTGTTGTACTCTCAAAGCTGACCACCAAACTTCTTATCTTGTGCCACCCTTTATACTGTAATTGGATTTTTGGCTCCAGTATGTCTGGATTAGCAACATCACATTTTCTACACAGGCACTCCAAAGGGTTGTATACTGTACCCCCTTTCTGAACTCCTTATTCATCTATGACTGTGCGGCTAGAAAGTGTTCCAACTCCATTGTTAAATTTTCAGATAATACCACCAGCAAAGGCCTGATCAACAACAATGATGAGATGGCTTACTGGTGGCAGGACAACAATTTCATCCTTAATATCAACCAAATCAAGGAGCTTGTTGCAGACTTCAGGAAACCGAAGGCAGACCACACATCCATCTACATTGGAGGAGATGCACTGAAGAGGGTGACAAAGTATTCAAACCCCTTCACTTTTTTCAAGTTTTCTTAAGTTGCAGCCTTATGCTAAAATCATTTAAACTAATTTTTCTACACATCAGCAACACTCAATACCTCAGAATGACAACATGAAAATAGGATTTAATTTTTTTTTCTAAGTTATTAAAACAAAAAAAAACTGAGATCTCTCTCTGCTTTGTGATTAGGGTCATTGTCTTGCTTTAGGAGTGAACCTTCAGCCCAGTCTGATACCCAAAGCTGCTCTGGTGTATGTTTCATTAAGGATATTTCAGTACTTCACTTTCAGCTTTCCCTTGACCCTGACTAATTTAACAGTCCCTGTCAGTGAAATAAAAACCCACATCATGATGCTTCCACAACCATACTTCACCATTGTAATGGTATTGCCCAGGTGATTAGAAGTGATTAGAAGTGTCTGGATTTTTCCAGACATGATGCTTAGAGTTGAGGCCAAGCAGTTCAATCCTGGTTTCGCAGTCTGAGAGCTCTTTAGGTGCCTTCTTGCCTATGGACACTATGCCATAAAGGCCAGATCTGTGTAGTATTGCAGAGAAGATTGTCCAGCTGGAAGTTTCTTCCATCTCCACACAGGTTCTCTGAAGCACAGCTAGAGTAATTATTGGGTTCTTGGTCATCTCTTTTACTGAGGGTCTTCTCTCTGAATTGCTCAGTTTGGCCTAGTGATCAGTAGTGGTTGTTCCAAACTTCTTCCATTTAAGAATTATGGAGGCCACTATGCTCTTGGGAACCTGCAAATCTGTAGAATTGTTTATGTAGCCTTCTCCAGGTCTGTGCTGTCTATAGGCTCTACAAAAAATTTCAACAAAGTTTGTTTTTTTATTCTGATACACAAGTGGCGAGTGTGTGACCTTATATAGACATGTGTGTGCTTTTTCTAGTCATGTCCAGTCAATTGAATTGACCACAGGTGAAGTCCAAACAAGATGTGGAAACATCTCAATAATGATCAACAGAATAGGAAGGTGACATAGCAAAGGGTCTGAAACTTATATCTATGTAATATTTTATTTTTAATACATTTGCAAAAAATATCTAAAATCGTGCTTTTTAAATTGTAATTCTGGGTTAGTAAGTGTTGCTTGATGTGGACAAAAACTGAATTAAATTTATAGTATAGTATAGTTATAGGTTTTAGCACAAGGCTGCAACATAGCAAAACATAAACAAAAGTGAAAGGGTCTGAATACTCCCTGATTGCTCTATATATGCTGTATGTCCATATCTATCTATCTATCTATCTATCTATCTATCTATCTATCTATCTATCTATCTATCTAT
>JANRMT010062808.1:36125764-36139574 GCA_026402145.1 Polypterus bichir lapradei | reverse complement strand
TATCTATCTATCTATCTATCTATCTATCTATCTATCTATCTATCTATAATAGGGGCACTGTATTATGGGCACTATTTTGAGGAGGCATACAGCAAAAAATAATTTCATTGTACATGCAACAGTAAACTTGAACTCGAAAACAGACTCCTGACCCAGGAACTGGCCAGATACCTTTGTAGGTTAAATTGATGAATGATTCTGTGATGCTATTATTATTTAATATATTTCATTGATACCCTTTTACAAATGTGACTTACAAGTTCAGTATTGATTAAAATTATTTACAGATTTTTTTTTTTTTTTTAAGTTAGAGCACAGCCTGATTAAGTGACTTTCTCAAGGTCAATACAATAAATTAAAGTTGGGAACTGAACTGATAATCATTTTGTTTTAAAGTCCAGTATCTTAGCCACTGCATAAGGCTGCCTGCATTGAGATTCCATCCAGCCTCTTGTTGGTTCCTTCTTTCCGTCAGGTGCAACCGGATTTGGCTTTGGCCTCAAAACACAATGTTTTGAAATTGGCAGAATGGAAAAAAATAAATGAATGAGTAAGTGTTATGTTGTGTTATAATACTTTCCCTAAGTTGTAATTTGTAAGATTGAATCTCATAATGTTCATTCATCCAAAAGTATTTAATTGTGCAGTAACTTATTCTAAAAAAATGTTATAATCATGCACAGGGAACATATAGCATGACTGAATGCAAGCTCAGTTACTAGTTTGTCATTAAAGACATAACATTTCCTGCCTAAATTATTCAGTGATGCATTCTTCGTTTTACCACTAGAGGGCAATGTTGCATAATTTCTGCATGCAGGTTAATTCCATTATTACAGTTAGAAAATTTAGAAAAGTGTAATTGGAGATATAGTCATCCATTAACTTACTGAGTTTATTAATCCTGATATCATTTTTTTGGGAGACTAACCTAGCAGCAAGCAATGCAAGGCAGGACCCACACTCATTCAAAGTCCAATGCTCTATATACCAAAATACATTCTTTTTTTCCCAATGAGGTACCATGCATTACTATTTTCCTTGTATTAAGTACTGTTAAGTACTTCAACAAAAAGACGGCAAACTTAATAAAAGTCGAGTAATCAGCATTTCCAATTCAAATATATTTCTATATTACAAAAAGTGAATCAAAGATAGGTAAAATTTGACAGAGAGCTCACACAGAAATGGCTGATTAACTCAGTCACCTGCATTGTTTTTGTCATCAGCAGGTGTTGCCTGAACACTTCAAATGCATGGCATATTTCTGCTTTTGAGTGGATTAGATTCCAGTGGGATCTGGTCTGTAGACTTATCTTGAAAGTGCCTTCAGTATTTATGTTGGGGCAGATAAAGAGAAGGTTTTTAGTAGGAATTTTAGCAGAGGGTACAGAGGTCATTCACCAGGATGAAGCCCTGCTGAGCCTCACAGGGATAAGCAATGTCTTTTGTAGATGTGAGGTTAACTTTCATCTGTGCTTTGGACAAAGTAATGCAGATTCATAGTCATCTAACGGCACTAGTGTTACTGGTAATTCATATGAGATTTTAGAAATAATCTGAAAGTGGTGACGCCATCATAACCCAGCATATTTGACAATGTCTTTTACAGCTCTGTTGTTATCATCATGGTGTGAAAACTATAATCAATACAGGATACTGTAAAATGCTGATAAAGAATTTATTTTATGCATTTGTTTGATGTGTGTAAACTTTCTTTAAAGTTTATTTTAACATGAAATGCTTAATAACCCAATTTATTGCTTTTATTACTTTGCAGAATGTATATCCACTTCAGCAAGAAAAAAAACATATTACTTTACAAAGGTAAGGAATGTATAGAAATGCATGTAGATAAGACCTGTTATAATTAATAATTTAAAAAGGTGATACCATATTACTGTTGTAAAGTTTGATGTTCTTGGTTGATAATCCTCACACAACACATAATTTTAAAATACTTCTCAGGTCAAAGATCATGAAAAGTGAAAATAAAATACAAATGTATTGATAATGACCGAAAATGTTTTTATTAATGAGTTCCTGCTGTTTTAACACTTTTCCTAGTAACAATATCTCCCAAACTAGTCAAAATTTATTCAATAAAGATACAAAGCTGTAATAAAAAAAACTTCTCAAAAAAATCTTCTAATCACAGGTCTACAAAAAAATTTTTTTTTTTCAGGTGTCAAGGTTTTTTGAATGGATTTAGGGTATTTTGAGGGTGCTGAATTCAAAAATCCCATTACTTTTGCTGAATTGGTTCTAGTTTTTGAGATAATGGACATCCATGAAAATAATACATTCCCCCAATGCGACTTGTGTGTGATAACAAATGCAATAGCTTTTGGTCTGTCTTTTGACTCTTTAACAGTGTCTTAGGTAATGAAATATCCCGTATAATTATTTTGTATTTCAATTTGTAGGCCTACAATGCTATAAAAGCAACTTTTTGAAGCCAGAATTAAACTGTGAATTTGCAGAGGAAAGAAGTTGGCTACAGTATAAGTTTGTCAACCCAGTCTTGGTTTATACCTGAAAAGTTCTGTCTTAATAAGTATATTAATACATGTAAAAATTATGACTTCATCAAGAAGAGCCTGCATCAACAATCCTGATGTATTCTGCTAAATCTGTGGAGAGTACATGGTTGAAAAACAAAGAAGAAATATCACAGACTTTGTGCATCGAGTATACCTGGCTTATTTTGGAGTACAGCTTGGAGACCAGGATAAGTCTTGGGCTCCACATATGGTTTGTAAAACATGTGTGGAGCACCTATGAAGGTAGACAAAAGGTGAAAGAAAAAGTTTAAACCTTGGTTTGCCAATGATATGGAGAGAACCGAAAAACCACCATGACGATTGTTATTTTTGTCTTGTAAAGATTAAAGGCTTTAATCGTTACAAGAAAGCTCGGTGGGATTATCCTGACTTGGAAACAGCAAGACAACCTATTCCACATGGCAATGACGTTCCCATACCAGTGACCAGACTACCAAACAAGCCACTGTCAGAATCTGGAGAGGCAGGGATTGGAGTGTATGGCAGGTAGTAGCAGTGGAAGTGAATTTGAGGGAAGCTCTTCGACGCCTCAACCACTAAGCCAAAAAGAACTCAATGACCTGATTCGAGACTTACATCTGTCCATGCAAGCATCTGAACTTTTAGCGTCCAGACTTGGAATGAAATCTTATAAGGGCGGAAGTTAAAATTACAGCCTATCGGACAAGAGAAGAGAGACATCTCCCATATTTCAACCAAGAGGAAGAATTTGTATACTGCAATGATATCCCAGGAATTGTACTTCAAATGGGACTAACAGAATATTGACCAGAAGACTGGCGGTTTTTTATAGACAGCTCCATTAGAAGCTTGAAATGTGTTCTCTTGCACAATGGTAACCGTTATGCGTCTCTTCCCATTGCTCACTCAACAAAACTTAAAGAAGAATATGAAAATGTAAAAATTGTATTACAGAAAATCCGTTATCATGAACACCAGTGGTCAATTTGTGTTAATCTGAAGATGGTGAACTTCTTGCTTGGACAGCAATCTGGATACACAAAATACCCATGCTTCATGTGCCTCTGGGATAGCAGGGCAAAGCAAGATCATTGAACAAAAGTGTCATGGCCTACAAGGGAAGAAATGATTGTTGGTGCTGCGAATATCATCAACTAGCGGCTGGTGGATAAGAACAAAATCATTCTCCCACCTCTGCATATTAAGCTAGGATTGGTGAAGCAATTTGTTAGGGCTTTGGACAAAACAGGTAATTGCTTCAAGTACATTTGTAGATCATTCCCTGGACTGAGCATGGAAAAACTAAAAGCTGGAATCTTTGATGGTCCTCAGATTCGTAAACTCATGAACGATTCCAATTTTACCAAATGCATGAATGACACTGAGGCTTTGGCCTGGAAGAGTTTTGTCTCTGTTGTGAAGAACTACGTGGGTAATCACAGAGCAGACAATTATGAAGAATTGGTGCAAGATATGCTTGCTAACTTCAGAAATTTGGGAGTTAATATGAGCATAATGATGCACTATCACCATAGCCATTTAAACAGATTTCCAGATAACCTTGGAGACTTCAGCGAGGAACAAGGCGAGAGGTTCCACCAGGATATGAAGGTGATAGAGGAGAGATATCATGGCAGATGGGACATACATATGATGGCAGACTACTGTTGGAGTCTCCAACATGATTGTCCTGATGACACACATAAAAGGAAATCGCATAAACAGTGTTTTTTGAAGCATTGACATTAATAACAATTAATAACTAATTAATATTGTATTAATTAATCCAATCATACATAACTTTTTCCTGTCACTGTTAGATATTTTTAATTTCTTTTTTGTATGATGTTAGACTGCTTACTTACTAGTTGTAACTAAAATAAAAATATTCTTGCAATTCTGAATGCTTTTCAAACGTGTTGCATTAATTATTTAACTATTAAATATCTCAGAAGCTAGGGCCAATCTGGCAAAACCAAAGTCATATTCTTAATCAGCACCATAAACTTAATATAAAACTGTTCAGACACCGTTGGCACCAAAATCACTGTATACCAGTGAGCTATGTAGCAGATAAATAACAATAATACAATGTACATGTCCTTTCACATTTCTATGGCAGTAAAAAAAATCCATTAAATATTTTTCAGATCGTAAGTAGTAGGGTGATGTACCCTGTTAGCCAATATGGATGCAATGAGAATTGAAGGTGTTATTTTGCTTCACTTCTCGTTACCAATCTCAAGATATTTCTAAATCTCATTACCACTAGATGGCAATTGAATGCTGTGTTTGGCAAAGTTGTCATGCATAGCACTGCTGCGTTTGTGCCCTCTGGGAACTGCTGATGTACTCTGAACAGAAACAATGTTCACCTTCGTGAAGAATATGTTTTAAATGAGTAATATGTTGTTAAAAAAATAGACACAATCTTGCATACTTCTGCAAAAATAACTGATCCATTTAATGTTTCACAAAGAGGAGGCATGCTGGTGAAGTGGGTGGTCTTGCCACCGCACACATCCAGAACCCTCAGCTAAAATCCCAGGCCTTGGTGGTTTAGGTGTGGATTTTGAGTGCTATCCCTGTGTCCTCCTTCATTCTTAAGAGATGCCGGCTAGATTATTTGCAGATTCCAAATTCCATCCTGTGGGTGTGTGGGCCCTGTAATGGTTTGGTGCCCTTTCCAGTACTCGTTCCAGCCTTGCGCTCAGTATTGATGGAATAGGCTCCAACTCCCTGTGACCTTGAACTGGATTAAGATTAAAATTTTCTGTTATAATTTAGAAATACCCAATATGTGTAAGACATTTTTGAATCCAAATATTATTTAATGCCTTTCATTCAATGATGGAATTGATTTCAGATATTGTCTGTACAAACATTTATTGGAGCATCTTTTACTTAAAAATATGTATACAATGTCCGGATCATATAAAGCATTATGAATTTTAAAAAGAGAAAACGCATTCATGCTAAGCTCCTTGTAGTGCATATTTTTAAAATTACAGTTATTTTTTTACATCAGTAAATCAACTTCTTCCTGAGATGTAATACATGAATACCATAAGCTTCATCATTCAGTACACTTCCTAAAAGGTTTTTCATCTCTGTAATAGCATTAGCTCAAGATGCAACACATATGCAGCAGTTAATACATTTTGTCATCTTCTCTGTAGTCTGTCATTTAAACAGCTTGATAGTGCCTAATGATAGATGCCTTGAAAATATGCCTCAGACTTCAGATGTGTTGTTTTTAATTAATTAAGCAATTTTGGTATTTACATTTTGATAATATGAATGGAGTTAAAACCTACTGACACAATAGCACTCTTTTCTTGTGAAGTGGTAAATCCCATTTTCAGTTCAAAAGCCAAGTGACCTAACCTTTTAATAGCATTAGGTGTCTTTGATTCACTGTATAAACTTTGCTAGCCTGTCACTAATTAGTGCTACTAGAAGGGTGATGTTGTCAGGCTGTGACCTGTGACCCCCGCAATCTTCTGCTCAGCTGTGCATTCTGGCTTTGATATACAAAATACTGTATCTGTCTAGCAAAGCATTCAATAAAAATTTTTGAGTACAGTAGAAGATGAGTTACGGCTTCAGTATACCATAGAATATAAAATAAAAACAGAATGACATTTTGTGTCAAAGCAAATAACAGTACTGAACTCAGATGGCCAGATGCATAAATGAGCGTAAGGCTTCCAATGCAAAATGCAAAAATTCACAGAAATATTTACTTCATACATATATAGAAGAGAGGGTAAAGAAAACACACACACACACATAGGAAAACTTTACCCTGCTGATATAATATAGAGGCACTGGCCGATACACTTGCACACTGACACTCTTATTCAGGAAATGTCTTTTTCACCTCCTCATTTTTCTCATTTATCTTCATTATCTATCCTATTCCCAATTTTGTAAGACTTGGGTTCAAGGGATACCTTAAAACATATACAGTATAAGCATGTTATTGTTTGGGAAAACCCAGTGTTGTAACATGACAGCAAAGGATCTTCGTTTTTCTGGTTCTATACATCTAATGATAATAATTTGCTGGTGTCATTTTTTTGATCAACTGGGCACAAGAGTCCTTGCAGAGGAATGTGGCCACAATTGGATGCTGATAGAGATTTTTAGATAAATGTGTATATTCAAAGGAGAAAATTTATGGCAACCAAATTTCCACTTGAGTCAGTTTCTCACTTAGGCTTACAGTATGAGACACTGGCATTCTGTTCAGGGTTGTACCCTACTTTGAGTTCGGGTCTACTAGGATGAGCTCCTGTAACCCTGTTTTGTCTAAAAAGATGGATATCTAAATTAATTTATTGGATGGCTATCAGAAATGTCAACCTACAACCTCAATATAAGTGTTAATGGTTAATGTCCATGCGAGAGTGCTTAACATATTCATGTAACATTGAAAGCTATAAGTATTTTATAATATGTTTCAAATAAGAGTGGTTGTCTGCATTCATTTAATTAAAATTTTAAGGCATATGACCGATTACATTTTCTGCTCTAAGACTTAGCCTGAATTTATTTTCAATTTTTAAAATAAATTATAACAAGAAGAGTTGCCTACATTAACCTGAATGTTTTGCTAGGGTATACTATGTGAAGTTTGCACATACTCCTTACATCATCTTGATTTGTTTTTTATCAGTTCTTCCACATTTCAATGAAATATAGTTTATGTTCATTTGTAACTCTAAGTTGGCTCCATTTAAACGAGTGAGTACAAAATTATGCTTTTGCCTGCAATGTTGTTGGATTATGTTCCAGCTCCCTGTGACTCTGTGATTTGAATGAAGTAGCTTCAGTAAATATCTGGATAGAAATTTTAGCTAGGCAAGTCAGATTTCTGTTGATAAAATACTGTACTAATAAAAAGCATTTTGTCTAAATTATTACCAATACCATCAGTATTTCACCAACTTACAGTACAATTTATATGTGCGTGATGTTACAGCACAGTAACCTAAATAACATCAATCTGTCACTTTTTTGTTACCTTTGCTTTTTCCCTTTCCCATTATAGCAACACTATTTTGTGCTTATAATTATACTTCAAAACATATTTAGACCTTCACTTTTCTCCTAACGTATGGAAAGCATGCAATTCAGGCATGAGGTCCCTCACACTGATACAAAAACTAGATAGCTCCATCTGTTATCACTTCAAAGATTTAACGATTTCCTTAACATTCTGTATGTGGCCCAAACTATGCATTAGGTCCTCATTAACTTTGTGTGGCTGCAAGTGGGTGGTATTAATGTCATAGTTACAGCCCTGGGTCAAATGAGTTAACTTAAGTGACAGCAGTTGGTAACATAGAGCGCTGTTTTGAATAGTGATGTTAAAAAAAAAAATAAGTCTAATGTTTAGCTGGAAAAAAAGAGTTGGTAGACAGTGGCTTGGTTTCTTTTATTTTTGCTGTCTTTTCTCTTTGGCTCTTTTCACACTTGTTATGATTTAATATTTTTCTTCTCAGTATGTGTAAGTCTGATTACGTTTTTTATTTTCCTTTATACATTAGCTGACAGTTATTTGCTAAAACTTAAATGCAGACTTTGCAAAGTTGCACATTGTGTTCAATAGACTATTGGTGTTGATTGACTATTGATATTACGTCATCCAAAGGTATTAAGTAACTAGCTGTAACAGGACATCCTGCCGTCTCTGTTGAAGGGGTGCTCAGTGCTTACAGCTGTAAGTGCATAATAAGGATGAGAAAATTGATAAGTAACATATAAGCTTTTATGCTTCTACGTAACTTGTATTCTTAAATGCTTGATGTACATAATGTACTTGTATGCTTGCACGACTCCCTATTGAACTAAATTATCACATAATTAAAAAGAAAATACCCCCTTATATACAATACTTTGAGTAAACACTCTGTCTTCATCAGGAATTACTTTTCCTTGCTTTTGCATATCAAGAACTTTAGCTTTTGCTCTCAAGGTTACACTAAACCAAGTAGCATACTACATGCTTCGGCATGTATAAAAACTGATGACAATAAATATACATCAACTGTCAAACATGTTTGCCTGCCAAAATGTAGCACAACATGTATTCATTATATAACCAATGAATGCAGTATATAAATAGTTACAAACACACACATCTACATCAGCCTTAAAATCTGTATTGTGTATGTGAGTTGCCCAAATTGGAGTTTCTGGTGCGTATTTATTACTATTGTAAAATGAAAACTAGAACAAAGAAATGAGTGTTGGGATCCTGCAGAATGCCCCATTTAATTTGGTGTTTGAGGGACGAGGAAAATGATGCATATTCGTGCTAAACAAAAGACTGGCATAACGCCATGTATAGGAAAAAGCTTAAGAGGTTCAGAGCTCTGTTGCACTCAGCAGCTGGTCCGTAGATGAATGCTAACTTCAAGCGAGGGTTTCGTTTATATGAGGTTATAACTGGAAGGAACTTGGCTTTATGAATGAAGGAAGTGACCTCATTAGTCTTCTGGAGTTTTTCCTCCTCTATGCTAAGGAGACAGACAGAAACACAGTTAGTGGCAGTTCTACACTCAGTTCCTTTCCTGTATTCACCCAGTACAAATCCATAATATTCTCCACATGCTCGTGTGTCTGACACTATCTACAAATTCACAGCACTCATTTTTGGATGTTGCATTGATACATGGTAGACTGTGCATGGGAATATAATCTGACTAAAATGAGTAACTGCAGTAGTAAGATCTCAAAAACAATAAAAATCTGTGCTGATATTTTATATAATAGCAAAAGTCAGGAATCACACAGTGCAATGTCGAAGTAGTGCAGTGATAGTGGTAGACATGTGTGGTCCTCTTAACTCATACAAAACAAAACATGTGAATTGACACTCTGTAGTGAACCATAGGCAGTAAAATGAATCATTTACACAAATGGTTAGTTGCATATTTGCAAGCCTATCTCTCTAAAAACACCTTTATCACTTACTGTATATCCCTGGTCCAACTTGCATAAATCCATCATATACTTGAAATAGAACTGCAGCTGACACAGTGACCCTCCGAGACTTAAAACATCCTCAACACATGATTTCACTCAAAGATCAATTTGGCTCTATGGGTGGCATCTCTTTTCATCCTTCCACTATACACTATTGAGGACTTCTTCCTTTTATGGATGTTCTGTTATACTAATAGTGTTTATTTGTTCCTTTCTTTACTGATCATTATTTTAATCTCTGCAGAATAAAAAAAAATAATAATACTGAAAAATACAGAAGGTGGAGGAAGCAAATTAATTATTTAATAACAATGAGAGATGTATGAAATGATTCATGCAAAACTGAATTCACAGAGAAACTCAGTGTTTATTTCTTGTTTGGAAGCATTATTCATGTGTTAATTCTGCACACGTCTGCCTGTCACTAAGTATTTAAATAAAGATCTCTACAGTGCCTATCCTCATTTAGCACAAGGTGGTTGCAAGGTAATGTTGGAGGAGAGGGATTTGGTAACAGCAACTTTCCGTGTAGTGAATTTTCCTTTGGAAAAAAACACGACAATGAGCATTATATGTTTTAGTGTGTCTTCATATGGAACACATGCAGCATGTCACATTTTTAAAAAATGTATCGCACTTCTCCAAGCAATGTAAATGAGACATATAAACAGAATTGATTTTACCAAGTGTGGCACGTATTACGTGCTTTGAGGAACTTCATGCAGCTGAAAGAAAGAAATATGGGTAAACACAGGAGTGTGAATGAGGCTTTTGGAAGAAAAATTCTTTGTCGTCCACCAAAAAATAAAAAACTTTTAAAACTCTAAACAGGTTTTTTGTTTCATAATTTTGAAATTTCCTGCAAAATGTATGTAAATTAAAACCTGCTTTTTCACTCATCATTAGTGACATCTCCATTCTCAATTTTAAGTACACCAAAATATAGGGTGGTCCAGATCTAATTATGCAATTTCATTACGCTATAACTTATTACGTTTATTACATAGAAAATCACCCGAAAAATCCCGGACCATCGAGAAGTGTGTGAACTGACGACATGAAGAATCGTCTTTGCGCTGAACTGGATTCGTCCCTGCATAAATCAAAGTCATCCAGACAATCTGGATCTGCATAATTAGATATGGACCACCCTGTATATATTTTTGTGATGCACCATGCCAGAAGTCAATGGCATAGTCCCCTTGTTGGGGTATCTTGTAGATCATAAACCAAGGATGAACCAGTAGCAAGTGAGGTAACAGAAGGAGTTTTAAAGTGGCAAAAACTGCAGAGGACATATTTATTATAATCACAGTTGTTGAGCAGATAAATAGTGCAGGAATAAATAAATACCTTTTAAAAATACAACCAGATAAAACAGAGGTTTTCCACAAAAAAAATCTTCATAAAAAGTCAATGCAACAAAAAGTAAGGAAATAATATTGTCCATTCTGGGAAGCAACAACTAGCACACAGGACAGTTGCCCCAACAATTTGAACACGCAAACATTGTGCCGAGCCCACACATAGTCCGGCTCCTCCAGTTTCGTCCCAGCTCCGCCTGATTTCCATTGTCTACAACATCCTTCCTGTCCTGCCCTTCCCTGAGCCCTTACTGTTCCTTTTTAGTGCTCAACAGCTCTGGCCACAAACCACCCAAAATCTCCTCGATGCACTCTATCTCTACATAGTTTTCTGACAGTTCTCTTCCTGCTCTCGCTTTCTTCATTCGAGCACTAACTCGTCTTCCTCTTCCCCTGCCTCCCCACACTACACTCAGCTGGCTTTTAAACCCTTGAGCTAATTATCACTCACCCAACCATAAATTCAGCTGGCATCTGGGGTTACATACTAATCAGCTCATTATCTTGTTTAGCTAAGTCCCATCTACTTTGCCCATGACCTGAGGTAATAATATTTTCTGCCATTAATCAGGCAGTGCCCCCCAAAACATTCATTCTAAATCTCAATGCAACTGTATCATTATTTGTTGCTCCTATTTTTAAGTGATTTAGGGTTATGTGTCTATGACCATCCATGCAGAAAGATTTAGAAGACTTCCATGCAATAATATATATAATATATATTATATGATATATAATTCCTACAGAAATCTCACCCCTGACATTCAGAACACTCAATGGTACAGAAATACTGGGAATTCTTCTGTGCAGTACTGACTTACAGCATCCAGTTTTGTTGTCCTTGCTTTGCCCAACACGAGAAAAAAGCTAAGGTTTAGCATTAGATAACTTAAACATGCTGTCCTATCAGCAGTACAATGCTGTAGTATAAATGGGGATACAGCTGGGAACAGCTGGACTCCAGCTACGACCTCCATTGTCATTATAGGTTGTGGGAGCTCTTTTTCCAGCGTGGAATACAATTATTTCACAAAATTTTACTTTCTTTTAGCCCTCACCTATAATATTTCTATCTTAGAAATATTATAACATTCATTATAAATTTCATATGTTTGTAAATTATTAGACCATATTGAATATGCAGAAACTGATACTTCCTTAGCAACCCTTAAAAGATTCAAAAACATTTTTAAGTGTTTATTGGAAACTCTTTGAGAAATAAAAAGCTGCAATTTAGGGTGAAAAGACATCAAACTTAATAGATTGGACATAAATCATGGTTTACACAGTGCATGGTTTTTGGCACTAAATATGTTTCCTTGGCACACTGACTAGACCTTGGCAGAGGAAGCTTACTACTGGCACATGCATTGTCACTTCGCTGGTAGAAGCACATGCTTGTGGTGGAGGCTGAGCAGTACCAGCTACATTGGCTGCATGAAATAGGCTTCTGAATTTGGACTGCTTGCTCCCCTGCTTTCGAGAAAGACGAAGGTTGATGATAGAATACTTGTAGATTGGTTTATTCACAATTGCTGGAATCCTAAAGGACCACATCAATGTGATTTTGAGATCAAGTCAATTCAAGTTGTGGAGTATGTACTGGTACAGTGCATTTCTGCACCCACAGCAAAACATCTCGTGGAGAAGTGTGGAGACAGTTGAGCAGCAGTGGAACAGGTTTAAAATTGTTTTACATGTAATGCAGGACAGATACATACCTAAATTTGGAATTATTAGGAAACTAAAAAAAACTCCATAGTGGATTAATAAAGATTTAAAAAAGAAGTTGCAAAGGAAAAAAACTGCTTTATAAGGCATATAAGACTAATGACTGCAAAGTGAATCGTAGAGCGTATGAGAACATGAGGGCGACCATTAAGAAGGATATCAGGGAGGCTAAAAGACAGTTGGAGAGGAATATAGCAGATAAGGTGAAAGAAGACCCTAAGAGATTTTTTCAGTATTTTAGTAGTAAAAGAATGGTCAAAGAGGAGGTCAGGTGCATCAGGAATAGTAAAGGGGAATTAAAAAACACAGACAGTGAAATAGCGGATGTCCTAAACTTACATTTTTCTGAGGTGTTTACAAGTGAGCAAGTGGACAACCTCCTAGAGGTAAACGCGACTACTAAGGAGGTACTGAGGGATTTGGAAATTGCAGAGTGGGAAATGCTGCTCAGATTAAATCAGATGAAATCAAACAAATCACCAGGACCAGATAATATTTATCCTCGTGTTCTTAAGGAGGCTAGTGAGTACATATATAAACCCTTGACACATATTTTTAGGAAGTCACTGCGCACTGGAGAGATTCCGAAGGACTGGAAAATGGCAAATATCATCCCATTATATAAAAAGGGTGACAGTGCTGATCCAAGCAACTATAGGCCAGTAATCTTAACATGCATCACAGGAAAATTAATCGAAGGAATTATTAAGGATAAGATTGAGCAACACTTGGCAAGGACAGGAGTTGTTCTGAACAGTCAGCATGGGTTCAGAAGAGGGAGGTTGTGTTTTACTAACATCCTGGAATTCTATGAGGAGGCAACAAAAGGATACGATCAAAGTGGTGCATATGATATCATTTATCTGGACTTTCAGAAAGCATTTGATAAGGTGCCACATGAGAGGTTGAACATCAAATTAAACGAAGTGGGAGTTCAGGGTGATGTTTTTAGATGGGTGCAGAATTGGCTCAGACACAGGAAGCAGAAGGTGATGGTGCGAGGAACCTCATCAGAACTGGCCGATGTGAAGAGTGGTGTTCCACAGGGGTCAGTGCTAGGGCCACTGCTTTTTTTAATATATATAAATGATTTAGATAGGAATATGAATGAATGTGAATTTCCCCTTGGGATTAATAAAGTATCTATCTATCTATCTATCTATCTATCTATCTATCTATCTATCTATCTATCTA
>JANRMT010062808.1:36078875-36125754 GCA_026402145.1 Polypterus bichir lapradei | reverse complement strand
CTATCTATCTATCTATCTATCTATCTATCTATCTATCTATCTATCTAATAATGACAGTAAATGTAAAGTATTACACATAGGAAGTAAAAATGTTAGGTTTGAATACACAGTGGGCGGTCGGAAAATTGAGAGTACACTTTATGAGAAGGATTTAGGAGTCATAGTGGACTCTAAGCTATCGACTTCCCGACAGTGTTCATAAGCCATTAAGAAGGCTAACAGAATGTTAGGATATATAGCATGATGTGTGGAGTACAAGTCCAAGGAGGTTATGCTCAACCTTTATAATGCACTGGTGAGGCCTCATCTTGAGTACTGTGTGCAGTTTTGGCCTCCAGGCTACAAAAAGGACATAGCAGCGCTAGAAAAGGTCCAGAGAATAGTGACGAGGCTGATTCCAGGGCTACAGGGGTTGAATTATGAGGAAAGATTAAAAGAGCTGAGCCTATACAGTTTAAGCAAAAGAAGATTAAGAGGTGACATGACTGAAATGTTTAAAATTATGAAGGGAATTAGTACAGTGGATCAAGACTGTTATTTTAAAATGAGTTTATCAAGAACACGGGGACACAGATGGAAACTTGTTAAGAGTAAATTTCGCACAAACTTTAGGAAGTTTTTATTTACACAAAGAACGAAAGACACTTGGAATAAGCTACCAAGTAGTGTGGTAGACAGTAAGATGTTTAGGACTTTCAAAACTCGATGTTTTCTTGGAAGAAATAAGTGGATAGGACTGATGAGCTTTGTAGGGGCTGAATGGCCTGTTCTTGTCTAGAGTGTTCTGATGTTCTAATGTTTTCGGGATAGAAAACAATGAATATTGCTCCCTAAAAATTTGCTTATCTTTGTTTTTATTTACAGCTGCATGATTCGACAATCACCTGCAAACAAGAAAACAAGCTATATTTGTGTCTCTTGTTCACATCAAGACAGCAGTGCATTTTTCAAAAATGTGACATGCTGAACATTTTCCCCACAAAGACACAGCAAAACACATCATCCTGCATATTATTATGTTTTCTCCACAGGACAACTCACAACATGGAAAGCTGTTTGCCTTGCACCTTCCCTTTCCTGTTTCTTCATTCCCACAGAGGCCAGTTCACTCATTCCATACACCGTGGATTTTTGAGTTTCATTTCTGTCTCTGATACATCTTTAGAATTGTGATTGCCAAGACTGTTATCATAATAGCAAAGCAGGTATCCTCTTACCAGTGCAAACTTAAGACATGTCTGATTACTCAATAAAATATCTACATTAATTAATGCGTGGAAATGCTTCCAGACAGGAAATAAACATTTCATTTTCATTCGAATCACGGTGCTCATCCCTAATTGAAAATTTTGATGTGTTTTGTTGAAGGCTAAGGACTTCTTTGAACTAGCTGAATGAGCAAAACTGCTTGCACAACACATGCATGCCTACAGGTAGTCACACAAATACCAAATAAGTTAATCAAACAGTGACAACTCCCAGATTTAAATGTCAGACACATAGTTTGGACACAAACAGCTCACAATAATTTCTTAAAAGGTTACAATGGGGAATGGAACACTTTAGACCAACTTTATTAAGGTCAGACAATGAGCTGATAGCAGGAGCAACAGCAGCAGGGGTATAGCTGCCAAGAAATCTCTATGCCATGAGCTAAAGCAGCATCACTGCAAGAGTTGAGAACCATCTAAACACTGTTGCAAATTGGGTGGTTAAGTCAACAACATCTGTGACAGCTGCTAAATAGACTGGCTGCATGGTGTGATTGTCACACTCATTTGCTTTGCTTCTGGTTTAGGCATATTAATTATTAAGTAATATTATAAATTAAAATAACTAAAAAAGCATCAAAACCTGCTCCCTTTCATGCCTTGCTGCCCTATTCTGACAATTCTGAGAGAGATAAAATTGGGGATGCCTCCTCAGGCAACAGAGAAAGGTCACAGTAACATTTAATCCAGGAAGAAGTCATACCATTGTGTTGTGTTCTATTGCCTTGCAGCTGTGGGCTGTGTCTGCTTTCCAATGGGTGGGTACAGGAATAGAGCATGGAAGACTAGAAGAAGACATGTAACTGTGTGACTTTGGCATTAAGACAAAGGATTCATGTTTTAGAATTGGTTGCTCATCACTTTGGAAGAATTGCCTTCCTCTTCAGAGCCAACATCACTGGGAATATTTAAGCTATTTTTCCTTTAACATTCAGATGGGGCATTGCTACAATAAATTTATTTCTTGTGTTCTTTCCTGTGGTGGAGCTAGAGGGGTGAGGAGGGGTGTGGGTTTAGGGTATCCTTGGCATTTGCCCCAGGCCCCAACCTAGTGATGACCTATAAACTCGACAAATTAAGTAAATTTAATAATGTTATGATATATATGATATCCTAATATAAAGCCTCATATAAATAATATATAATGCAGAATACAGTTTTAAAAGGGCACATGTTGATTGTGGAAGTACATCATGTTGCTTCAAAGTTATTCTCCTATCTGCCGGAAAATGGATAAGCACACGTCAGACTCATTGGAGCTCACAAAACAGCAAGAAAAAACTATGTTTACTTCAGCTTTGATTCTGCTCACTACAAGTAATTGCTTAAAGTTAACCGACAACTATACCTGGTCCAAGCAGCAATGACAAAGTGCATGAAGAAGAGCAAAGTCACGTGGTAGAGACAGATATATTGTCCAAAGAAGAAAGCAGCTGTGCATATGCCACAGAAAACAGATGCTAAAGAAAACAATAATAATGAGAGAGAAATTAATGTGCAGCAAATGATCTAAACAACAATGCCATTGGCCCATTACAATGCTAGTGCCCACAATGCTACCTAAGCACCCATGTAGAGCCTTAACACACAAGAAAACAATTCCAATGATCTGAGCATGTTCTAAAAAAGACACTCCCCCTAATGTCATAGCAGCTTTCATTGATCTTATGGTAAATCCTTGGAAATTGTGGGTTACCTGGGTGTTCATTAAGATGGTGGGGCGGGTGTAGACATGGAACATACATCAAATGCATGTGTTTCAAATAATGATATAGTATTTATAAAAGGTGTGATTTTGCTTGACTTCTCACTCTATACAACTCCAAGCAACTGACACGCAGGTAAACAGACTTGAGCTGAAAAAACTGTGCACCGTTGTGCATAGGGGGATATGATAGCAGATTGCTT
This sequence comes from Polypterus bichir lapradei, assembly GCA_026402145.1. Classification (NCBI taxonomy): domain Eukaryota; kingdom Metazoa; phylum Chordata; class Cladistia; order Polypteriformes; family Polypteridae; genus Polypterus; species Polypterus bichir. Next base: position 36,122,575 of record JANRMT010062808.1, on the reverse strand, counting down.
GCTGCTTGCTGCTTGCTGCTTATCAACACATTTAAAGGACAAAAGACGCTGACGGACAGGTGAGAAGTGGTTTAAGGTGGGACGGATCTACAAGTTTTTTTCTTAGGTTCTGGTAATTCTAGTGTTAAGGGGGCTCACTAACAAAGTTGTCTCCTCCCAATTTTTAAAAACCTTACTACACCACTGGTTCTTTCAGTTTTTTTTTTTAATTTCTCAATGCATTTGGTTTCTGTTCTGTGTGTAAAACTTTTGCTAACCTAAAAAAGCCTTACCAGGGTGGTGATGACTTCACATTTACTGTCTGATATCAACTCTTGTCGATCCACCAATAATAGGCTTGAATTTGAAGTTGTGCAAAATGTTCATAACAACTTGATTTAGTTAATTTTTTAAGTTTAATTTTTTTTGTCTAATATATACATATTATGTAAAATTAATTAGTGGACCTGAGCAAAGACAAAAGTACTTACAGACAGCGTTAGATGTAACAAATACACTTTGAACTGTAAAGAAAATATACAACTAAAGTTAGAAGAAACAGGTAGCCTGTTCCACATAAAACAATGCTGAGAAAAAAAAAACCTCAGAACAAAAATAAAAAACAAGAAAAAAAAACAAACAACTAATATTGCTTAAAATGAAAAACACCTAGAATGCTTTCAATGGGGTACGCACCCCTAAATTGATTGAAGTTCTTTAAGTAGCGCCTTCAGCATGAGAAAGCACTGTATAAATAAAATTTATTATTATTATTGTAGTAGTAGTATTATTGCAGAATGTTAATGAATGATGGTAGTGTGGACCATGGGATTGAAGGAGCTCATGCGCTGTAGATGAACAAGTGTTGTGGACAATGTACCAGAGAGAGGTGTTACAGGGAAAAGTACATAACCCATACATTTTTCTTGAAGCATGACAACAACCTTACGTACAGTAAGGTTGCAATTTTGGACTAACTGAAAGAATAAAATCACAAGTTTCAGTTGGTGATGTGGATGCTTTGTGTTAATAAATAATATAAAATATATTATGCTTTATAGATATTTAGATTAATAATTAATAGGAGAATAGTCAACCCTCAGCCAATCATTTTTGTTTACTAAAAGTTAATTAAGCCCTTTCTTGTTGATAAATTTGTACCATACAGATATATATTAGTCATGTTATATTTAATATCTGTATGTATTATTATTTGCATATGGTATGTGCACAACCATAATGGTTAGTGCATTCTAAGAGCCTCCAGTATTAAAGAAATTTTGTTGTATGTATGTATATATATATATATATTTATATATATATATATATATATATATATATATATATATATATATATAGTCATTAATCGAACAATTAAAAATTTTAATCAAAATCATCTGCATTTTAATCTCAATTTATCATGCTACCTTCAAGCATATTTTCTATAAAGCAGAAATGACTCACTGATTAATTTCTAATAAAAATAGTTTTAAAAATTGCTTGCCTATACATATTAAATTATTTCAATTACTCTATAGAAAAGTTTTGTTTAACAGAAACAACCATCACCAAAGAACCCATCCCTCCTGTCCCCTGGGGATTGCTATAATATTTGGGAAAAACAATTTTTAATATTTGCACTGATATGTTGCAAGACAACATACCAAAAGCACTAACAATTACACAAACAATTAAATGTTGAAAAATCATCAAATCGTGGTTCAGCTTTTGTGCACAATCAGCACTGTTATAGCTCAGAGTCAACTCCACGAATCATTGATTAAGTCATTCACTAGACTGAAAATATGTATAGCTTAGGCTTTTAAATAGCAAAGAATAGACTAAGAAACTTCTAAATTTCTGAGACTGTTATTTCTGATTGGGTTATTTATTTAGATGTTTTAAACTGCACATGTATCATTTATGAATTATAAAATTGGTCTAACTGTCTTAACTGTCAGCCTTCAGCCCAAATGGATGGATATATTAGCATGATCAATTTGTACTGATTACTGCCTAGTTTTATTGGATACAGTGTAATATTGGCTAATGTACGTAATTACGTAGGCCATAGTAGGTAATATACAAATTATTAAAGAACAACATACCATGTTTGTGCTTGGGGAAGTGTGAGGAACTGAGCTATTCCACTCTGTGTTATCTGCTGTTTAGCTACTCTGACATGGGTAGCACCTGTACCCTGCTGTTTCAGGTCAGATATCTCTCTATGGGTGACCAAAAAATGCTCCAAGGCAAACATATTCATTGTCAGGGACAGGGCTGACCCACTGACATTTGGATCTGTACCTTGACTGCCTCTTATATTTCAAGGGCCAACTTACGAGTACATTAGCAGAAATCAATTTGTGTAGCGTCTTGCTCTTTATGTTTCACTATACTGTGCAATATGACCTTTTTTTAAACCATCAATATGTGAATACAGCACAAAATAATGGATGACACTGATGCATGACACAAAATTTTAACTTTACTCCATTTGTATAACAGGTTTGATTTTAATTGTTCTGATGTTATTCTCTAAACTTGGAAGAGCTGGTATAATGATGATGTGTACAAAAATAGAGGACAAATCATGACCCTTATACTGATTCAATATGGTGCAGTGTATTTTATGTTCCAAAAAGGGACAATTCTGCATTACAAGGGATAAGGAGAGACTCTAGTGGTGTGTGTGGGTCAAAACCATTCTCAAGAAATAACACAGGAAACAATTAACTACTATTAATTGACTTGGATTCAGTTGGCACTGTTTCATTAATTGTGAAGCACTGTTAAATTGACCAGATTAAATTAACACATTTAGGGGTTGCACAAAAATTTTAATGCGTCAATCGCACACATTAATGGAGATTAATCAGCATCTCTAATTTTTTTTTTTTTTTTTTGCACTTCTGTAAAGATTTAATTTCCCCTTGGAAACAAACATAGTTTATCTATCTATCTATCTATCTATCTATCTATCTATCTATCTATCTATTTATCTATCACATTTGGTGGTTATTTATTTGTGAACATGTAGTCACACAGATAGGCAGTTATATGTTTAAAAGTCACATATTATAAAGTTAGCTTTGTTTAGTTATATATTACTGACATGATTTCATCAAATGCATAAGTACTCAATTGTTAAACATTAAGTGGGAGTAGCACTTAACCAATTATTTTTCACAGAGATTGACATGCCTATTATCAGCAAACAACAAGCATTTTTTTTCAGTAAGCAATAAAAACATGCACTTTTAATACCAAACAATATCAGAGTCTAATCCCAGCATCACTAGAGACAAGACGTGAAATATCTTTGGATGAGAGTAAACATAAAACTCACACTTAAAAAATGACTGCAGTTCTTGTGGGAATGATGGAAGTTGTCTCTTTAACTGGACCCTTAGAGAACTGACTAAAGAACAAACAAATTCAAGTTAGCAGGACTGATGGCACAATGTAAAATTTCTTTTGGATTATAGCTAGTATATATGAGCATATTGCAGAGCATTTGTGATATAGCGTGGCACACCGAGTAATATGTCCACCACATTGATTCAGTGCCCTGGTTTGAATGTTGACCATGTGGAGTCTGCACATTTTCAATGTGTGTGCTTGAGTTTTATTTTTATTTTTCCTTCCCAGATACTCTAGTTTTGCTTCCATGTCCCCCAAAAGATGTGTGGATTAGGCTGATTTTTTTTCCAATTTTAAATTTGCATTGAGTGAATATTAGAGGACCCAAACTTGACCTGGCTGTTCTGTACTCTTTCCTTCCTTGCATTCAAAGCTGCAGGGACAGGCTCCTGCCTCTCATTATCCTGAACTGCATTAAGTGGGATTAAAAATGTTATGATACATTTTGTAAGTGCTTTCTCACCATATTGTTTACACTTTTAATAGAAATAATCTTACTTTCTCAATTGCAGTTCACAAATATATTATGACTATCCAAAAAAAAAAAAAAGGGTTGCTGAAGTTATATGTTGCATATTGCATGCCTTGTCGGGCCAATTTAGAAGAGACAATAAATAAGGATATTGAGATATCACAACATACTACTGACTGACTGTCCTATTTCTCTACTTCTCAGCCCACCTCTGACCTGCCATTAACTCCTTCCCCTCTAGTCTCCAGGGTATATAGCCTTGAAAAACCATCAAGATGCAAAAGTTAAGAGCAGTGAGTGATGGAGACATGCCATTGTAGAGGAAGCACAGGCATTTACTTCATTGCTATACTTTGCCAAACAGTAATAAGCGGGGAAATCTTTAATCCCCCAAACATTTTATGCATTTTGCTTACCTCTACACCAATTAATAATGTATTCAACTTCATACTGAATATCAAAGAAGCCTAACACTGTAACAGGTAGTTTTCAAAGAAACTACTTTAATCACATTGTTGATTTTTTTGTAATTATAAGACATATTATTAAATGACAGGCAATTCATTTCTTTCTTATTTGATATACATTTTATAAATAAATTATTTAAGAACACAAGAAAAAAATATTTTCATAAAAATATTACACTTGTACTTTATTTACTTGTACAAGCTATGATTGTGTGTTGAAGAATGTGGATAAGGCATTACTCTTTTTGTGCATTGTGTAAAACAGTTTATCTTTTTTTCTTTTTTACTCAAACTGTAAATGCTGCTATTGCTTTGCTAATTACAGTATATTTGTCTTGCATTTCCGGACTCGCCAGTCTTTTGAATGACATACTTCCCAGGTGGTTAACCGTTTGCTTACAGTTTTACTTAAGAAGTTGCACAAAGGGAGTTGCTCTCATACTGCAAAACCAATTACTTTATTTTTACTTTATAACCTTTTTCCAAGCCACACTAGCAAAAACAGTGACTTTGATTTTATAGTCAACCAACATATTTTTCTGAATTTTGCGGATGTAATTAATAAAACCATGATCATTAACTGTCTTGCTACATTATTATATGTTATTTTGTAGTTTAGGACTTTTATTCTTGAGCATATTAATGTGGTGACATGGATCATTTACATAAACAATATAATCTCAATAATGAGAATGCCATCTGACTACCATCTGGATTTTATTTTTCTTAAAAATGTTTTCTTCTAAAATAAAACTCACTTTCATTGTTAATATAGATTTATGGCGATCATTTATCACCATTATGGATTACAAAGTGATGTACTGTAGTACACTGTATAATATTTTGACCACATTTTATAATTTCCTACTATGTGTAATTATCTGTAATAAAATGTCATATTTGGGGACTGGCTTGTTTGCCAATTAACCCCACTGAGTATTGTTAGACTGCTAGCGATTCACAGAAAGAAGCTCTGTTAAGAGTCAAATTTGTTAGTTAAACATAATGAAATGCCAATGTTAACTACTACACTGAATACACCATGTTATCAAGATACAGTTTTTGAAAAATGTAAATCTAAAATAATACTACTAAAATGAGAATAAGTACTATCTTGAAAAATATCTTTATTGTATGGTATTATGCATAATAGCCTATATTAGCAAAATGCAAATATATATCTACACAGTGAATGCACACACTTACAGGATGTGTGAATAAATACTAATTGGATCCTGAGGATTTAAATAGATAAACTTTTATTCAGAGATGTTTATTGGGTAGTAATGAGCACCACGGTTTGCCCAAAACTGGATCTGCGGTGTAAATTATGTCTTGTTTCCAGTGAAAATTTGTGCCATCCACAGAAGAAAAAAATGCATTTATTTCCTGTCTGGAAGAGTTTTCATGCATTAATTCTGTATGTGTCTGCCTGTCTTTTGGTATTTAAATAAGGATCTCTAATGAAAAAATAAAAAAATGCCAGGACTGGCTGTGTATTTATTTTTTTTTATTTACACAATTTTGTGTGGCAAATACATAACTAATATGTCTGTGAAGAATTCAGTTTGGCTTGAAAAATACAAACTTATCCTTTAAAGCAGAACTTTCACCAAACTGTTACATGGAACATTTGTCAATTCCTATGTAGTACATCAGAAATTATTTATAGGAAGCACAGATGCAAATTGATAAATATGATTTTCATTATTTTATTGTATATCTTGTAGCCTTGTGCATTCTATTATAATAATAATCTGTATTCTTGTTAGACATATGAATTTGTAACTTTATATATCAGTATGCAGTACCTTATATACAGTAGCAAACATAATACTAACTATAGTAAAAGTTAATTTAAACAATATCAAGATTAAACCCCAGAATGACCTGGGGCTTTGAGGTTAAGGAAGCAGAGACAAAGACAATGTTTTGCCATAATTTCAACATCTGTTTCACTCCATATTCTTATTGTACTGTACAAATTTACATTGACTAAGTGTATCTTAAAGAGTCTAGAAATTATCTGCAGCATACACTACACATAATGTGTGCTGATTCTAGAGTCATGTATTGCCCAAGTGTGAGCTAATTGCAAATTATTACTCAGGGTGGGAAGGTGGACTTCCCTCTGCGTGCTGCCCCATGGGCATCCTATTTTAAAAATACTGGCGGTAAAATAATTTAAACCACCACTGGCTCTTAGTTTTTTAGATTAATCAAGTACTTTCTGATAAAGTACAAGGTTCATCCAGAGTAAAAAATGTATGACTCTTCTACTAAATTCCCTTGCAGCAGTATCTGAATGAATGAAAATTTCCTAAAATTTCTTGTAAAACCAAAAACAATCATGCTCTAGATTACCACTTAACTACAGCAAATGAGACTGTGAAAGCGATAGCATTAAAATAAAAATGGCTGGTGTAAAAAACAAACAACTGAACTCACTGTATGGTATGTGTCGCATTAAAGTAGAAAATAAAATGGAACAAGAAATGATTAATCAATCCTTCACAATGAAATACTTATTTTAGATTGAGAAGAATGTGGAAGTGTTATTTTTGAAAAAACTATAACTAGTTCTAGAATTTATTGTGGTGGTGTGTTCACTATTGGCTACAAACTGACTGTTGTGAGGTGCCCTGATAGTCAGCAGCAGCCAAGTTAAATAAACATCCATACTTACCTGGCAAAACCCCTAGCATTGACTGATACTTACTTACCTTTCAGAAAATCAGTCACCTGCAAATATGAATGGCAGAAGCTTTACATTTAAATTTACATTTATTAGCTTAGCAAATGCTTACAAACGAGGTCAGCATAATCAAGTAAACATGAGTCTAGAGGACTGTTTTGGAACATGTGTTACAGAACAGATTCCATAATTCATCATCACAAGTGAAGAGCTCAGATCAAAATGTAAGGTAGTTACACTTTGTCAGTTACAAGAACCTATCAAAGCCATTATTCAGAAATTCACTGGACAAGCAAGTCTTCAAATGCTTCTTTAATACTTTAAGGGTGTCAGCAATTCAGATAAATGTGAGTAGTTTGTTCCACCTGCTAGGAGCTACACATGAAAAAGAAACCTGGATTGAGATTTGATGCCACACAGAGGTGGCATCACCAAATAACATTCATTAGTAGATCTGAGTGGGAGAAAAGGTGGAGAGGACCTCCCAAATGTCTCACTGACCCTTTAACTACTCGGTAGCCAAGTATCAAGTACTTAATACGTGCTGTAACATGGATCCAATGTAGTATTCAGAAAAGAGAAGTGACATGTTCCTGCCTCAATTGGTTGAACATCAGTTGTCTGCTTCATTATGACATATCTGTAGCAGCTTGGTAACACATGCTGGTACTCCTGTCAGCAGAGTTACAAATTCATTTTTGCAGAGTCACTGCTGATCCACACATTTCCTAATGTATTTAGTTTTTTTCCTCTTTAATCTGGAAGCACACAATGTACTGAAGGAAAGAGCTCTGACCTGTTCGCACACCTTGTTTACACAGGAGAAAAGAAGAGCAAGATCCATCCTTGAAATGAAAACCCGACATTCCGATAGGTCAGCTGAGCTGCAGCCTCACCAGACATCTAAAACTATTATCCTTACTCTATTATACACTGTATGCATATGCACCTAATCACTGTGTGCAATGCTAAAATGGCTATCACAAGTATTACAGAAACTGAACCAATTTGCTTTAGTTAGTTAAGAATATAGAAGACAGAAGCAGGTCATTTCTAGGATAAAGCAATATTCCCCTGCAACATGAACATTGTCAGTATCACGGGATCAGCAATTTTTTATTTTCTGCAATCTGCAATCACACTTTTCACTCTTCACAGTGAAACCAAGGCAAGTAACCAACAGCTGCATGGGGCTGCTATTTGTATTTTCTTCTCTGAAAGTCTCTCCACTCTTTCCTAAATCCCCTTGACCCTTGTCCAAGTGTGCACTTCAACTCTCTGTTGAACAGACTGCTGCCCTCATGCATCTAGACCCACTGAAATACTCACACACTTTCCCTGCTGCCTTCCCACCTAAAGAGCTGTCTGCCAGTTGCTACAGTATGGAATGAGCACTGAGTGATTTATAACATCATAACGTATTTTTAAAATGTATTTTTAGAGCCCACCACAATTTTGATTTTCAGACTTTTAGGGGGTTCAAAAGGATAATTGGGGGTCCTGGGATCTCCCCTTATTTTTTAGATTTAGATTAGATTTTTTATTTATAAAAGTACATTTAAAACAATAGAGGTTGCACCAAAGTGCTGTACAAAGAAGCATGAGAGTAAACACAATGCAAACAATCATACAGAAGCAGATCAATAAGATAACCTGTTATAACATCCACCACAATCATATTATAGACAGTGAAAAGCAGAAGAAAACAAGTAAGTCTTATGCCGACTTTTAAAAACCTCAATAGAGGATAAAGACCTGATGTGAAAACTCAAGTCATTCCAAAGCCTAGGAGCAACAACTGAGAAAGCTCGGTCTTCCCTCGACTTCAGCAGAGATCTTGGCACTACAAGGAGAAGTTGTCCAGATGACCTCAGTGCTCTTGGTGCCACATAGGGGTGGAGGAGGTCACAGATATATTTTGGAGTGAGACCATGCAAGGCTTTAAAAACAAACAAGATTTTAAAATGTGACACCTCACCTTTTTACAATGTGACACCTCACCTGTAGCCAGTGGAGAGAGGCTAAAATGAGAGAGATGTGATCCTTTCTTCTTGACCCAATTAAGAATCTAGCTGCAGCTTTTTGAACCAGCTGAAGGTGCAACAGAGCAGATTTTGGCAGACCCACATATAAGGAATTGCAATAATCTAGGCGAGATGTAATAAAGGCATGAATGACTTTTTCCAAGTCCACACCTTTATTTCACATCTTTGTGACAGGTCTCCCTAGTGGATTGCTGTTTTGAATATAATAGTGCTCAAAAAGTATCAGAAATGTAGATTTCATGAAGCAGAAAGGAGTGAAATTGGCATGTAATCAATGTATCACTGCAGTTTCCACTGTTCTTAATTAAATGCACCTTATGGTTCCATCTCTTACACTAAGCAACTGGGTGCTGCCACTTAACAAGCTAGAGAGAAACGGGTTATTCTCTCTTTTAAAATGACTACATGATCCAGATCTTGGATCTGGACCATATGCTGCCTTGTGTTGGTCAAGATGTGATTTGCACTTACACTTTTTGAACCTTTCACCTATTTTGCATGATGTGTTAGGCATCTCTGGCATCTTCCAGGTCATCTGCTATCTACCATCCTAGACAGCATATTACATTTCCTCTCAGGCCTTAACTCAGTCTCTCTGTCTTCTGTACTGCCTTCCCAGAAAACTTAATACATTGACAGGTCTACATATCCAACTAGTGCCCTTTATTCACCACTGGCATGTTTATTTACATCAACTAATAAAGGTTTTCTTCTCACTCATATGAGCCTATTAGGCACTGTCCTGTACAAACCTTTCCTGCATGGCATCCCCTTACACATTAAGGCATCTCATCACAGCATGCAGTAGCAATCAGAAAGGAGATATCAGGAACACAAACAAGATGATGATTAGTCCTGTCTTTTCCTTTAGTAGCTTTCACAAAACTTTCTCTTTCCTAATAAAGAGTTTGGTGTCATTCAATCACTTCCTTTGAAGTAGCAATGTTCAGGTCTCTTTGTAGCTGCAGCATAGGTTCTTAACATTGGTAAAATCCACACCATGTGCCCTCAAAGCACAATGCCTAAATCTTATATAAATATCAACAGCCCCCCAACTCCTCCACCAGACTGCGTAACCTTTTAAGGTTTGCTTTCTCAAAAAAACCTAACCTGTATCTTAAAGCATTCCACGTTCATTCATATACAAGTCTGTGTATTTTCTTGATCCACAAAAGATGTTTTAATTAAAATTGAATCTCTTTTGAATAAAGTTATTTTTGTTACATGTCTGAGGTTTTGTTCATTGTTTAAAAAAGATATCTTCATTTTCAACATTCACCATTTGTTCAATAAATAATCCATATTATTTCACAGAGCTGTAAAAACATGATTTCTCCAGTTAATCATCGGGCAAATAGTACAGTGTGAAAGCTGTGTGGTCCTTAGCACCAAACATACAGAGATAGCCACCCTCAGCTTGGAGCTCATTAGTCTTGCTGACCGTCACACATCGCTTCATTCCGAATCTCTCTGTCAGTGAGAATGTCTTTTTCTTGGGGCAGCAATGCATTACACATCAAGATTGTATCTAGGCCAAGAAAGCACTTGGCAGAACAAGAAAAGCAGATTTGTCTTTGCATTATTAACACTCAGCATGATAATTTGTGTTCTGTTTTCAGATCACTTTAGAAATACACAGAAATAATATTTATTCTTTATAATTTATTTACACTGACACAGACATTACTTACCCTGGACATGAGGAGATACAAATGTTGACCTTATGCTTGAAGACAAAATAACAATCTATGTCTTTGAGTTTTCAGTTGTGATTACTTTTTATGCATATGAATTTAGAAAATATACTTTCTTGAATTGATTTTATATCTTACATAGGATTTTGGTCTGTTTGGATTATTATATATACATTGTTGGCTAACACAGGTCAATTTATACAAAACAGAGACAACACATTGATTTTAGAATAGTTAGATACTTCGGTAATGTGAATTTTTTTTCCTGCTCCAACATCATTAAAATTGTAAGTGGAAAGAATGGGTATTGTGAAATATTTTCATAGTTTATGAGCTGGTGGCTTTCTGCAGAAATGAACGTAAACATGTGTTCTTATTACACTTTCATAGTACATGAATCACATGGTTCCTATTGTATGTTGTTCAATTAAGCAAGTTTAAACAAACCCCCAAAAACACAGATTTTCAGTTGAATTGTTACCTTAGTATTGTTGACACAGTGGTGAAATTTCAGAAAAAAATGTGTTTTGAAAGCATATACTGTCTGTGCAGTTAATTATTTTCATGTCAATACCGAAGGAAAAAGGGAAAGGTGTTTTTAAAACCTTTTACTTCCAGATTAATAAATTATTTTTGGTGTTTTGTTCTGATCTGATATTATTTTTTATTTCTCATTGCTTCATTTTTTATGTACTGTAATAAACGAGTCGAGAAAACAACTCAGAAGTGTTGGGGAATTGCCCCGTATATTGCTTGACAGCAAAATTTTGGTCCAATGAAATGAAAAAAACATCCAAATATAAGACAACAGATAAGGAAAACGGGTGGCTTTTATAGGGAAGACAAAATGGCGCAGGAAATGATGAAAACGGAGGTGATGTCATCAGAGGGGGACCGGAAGTAACGTCATCTCCGAGGGACCGGAAGTGACGTAATCGTCAGGAGCCGAAAGTGGCGTTATCAGTGCGGGACCGGAAGTGATGTCATCTCCAGGAGCCGGAAGTGATGTCATTAGTGCGGGACCGGAAGTGATGTCATCTCCAGGAGCCGGAAGTGAAGTGAATGAGGAAGTGGTAGGTGGTTCGTTCTCCGGGTTATTGTTTACATTGGGAATAGGTTTAATTGTCTTCTTTAGGTCTACAAGGTCAGAGAGAGAGGCATTAGTATCATGAAACAAACCCTTATCATGTGTTATTTCGCTCACCTGAGGACTTGTTGACTGCTTCCTAAGCGCGCATGTGTGACAGTACTTTATTCCATATCACCATTTCGTGTTAATATATGGGCACTGGCATTTCTTGTACTTAAAATTGCATGCACAGCATATGACATCAGCAAGAGCACACTGTAAAAGACAGTAGTGTGCACAACAAAGTGTGCAGTGCTTAACCTAAAAAAGAAAAGGCCTCTGTGAGAGTTAGCATTCTTGCTATTAAAAGAAATATTTATGATGCAAAAGATACTTGCTTGGAATAGTGTTTAATTTTGACTTGAAGTTTACTTTTGTATTAGAACCATGGTGAAAAATAGAAAATTACTTGTAGTATAACAACGCTGTTAGCTGTTTTTATGAGTTTGCTGCTAAACCCAAGAAGAAAGATTTTGCTACAATATTTATGCATTAACTCTTCTCATTTACATGATGTACAAGAGCCATGTGCTGCTATTTCATACTCTATAATACGTTGGTGAGTCAAAGAAAAGGAAAATGGGGTGTTGCATATTTAGTATATTCAAGAAAGAATTCAGTTTGGGAAGTTGAAATAAATTGAAAGAGCAATCTAAATTATGGTTATGCATCCTTGACTATTGTTCATCTAAAGTGAAAATCAAATAATATTTTTTCCAGAATATCAGCATTTCCCATAAAGTCTTTTTGATGTATTAAATTTGTTGTTTTATATCTCACCTAAACACAATAAACTACAAATGCTTATGCAATGATGAAAAAAGGGGATCGTCATTAGAGTACACTAGTCCAGGCAACATCCAAGCATTGCTATCTCTGTATAGTCAGTCAGTCAGTCATTACCCAACCCACTATATCCTAACTACAGGGACACGGGGGTCTGCTGGAACCAATCCCAGCCAGCACAGGGCGCAAGGCAGGAACAAATCCCCGGGCAGGGCATCAACCCACCACAGTCTCTGTATGGTACTTTTTTAAATTAAATGTTGTAGTGTTGCTAAAGTAACCAAGCCACACAGGATGCACAAACCAGTGTGTTTCTTCGTGCCGGTCCTAAACCCGGATAAATGGGGAGGGTTACGTCAGGAAGGGCATCCGGTGTAAAATTTTGCCGAATCCATATGTGGACAGATGATCCGCTGTGGCAACCCCTAACGGTAGCAACCGAAAGAAGAAGTGTTATGTTACTAAAGTGTAGATCTACTAACTATACCTATAGTAGTTTGTCAGAGATATGGAAAATATATTAAACTAGCAAAATACCCGCGCTTCGCAGCGGAGAAGAAGTGTGTTAAAAAAGTTATGAAAAAGAAAAGGAAACATTTTAAAAATAACATAACATTTGCTTTCTATTCGTTTGCATAAGCACAGTCCTTCACCAGCAATTATTTAATGTTAGCTCAGACCCGGCACTTAAAAGTTTCTGTCACACTTTTGCTGAGTTTGTGCCAAACACTATTCTATCCCTGACCATCTCATTTTCATTTGCATAAGCACAATCCTTCACCAGCAATTTTAACTTAGTTACAAAGTGATCCAAAGTCTCGTTTATACCTCACGTCTTCTCATTAAACTTGTATCTCGCAAATATCGTATTCGTCGTAGGCATGAGAAACGCCAGCGGTAGCATGTCTATAAACTTAATTTAAACTTATAGTTTACACCATGCTTTGTTTCCGCAGTAGCTGCACTTATGAATATGCTTGTATGCGTCACTCGCTTCATATTCTTTTGCTGCCTTCTCAATTGTGTAATGCGTTTTTTGTTCAGCGCTCTTTGGAGCTCTTCCTTGTTCTCTACGTACTGCGTTCACAGTCAGTTCACGTGAGCCGCTCTCTTGTGTGATCTTGTGATGTCCACGGCTTTATTTAATGTTAGCTAAGACCTGGCACTTAAAAGTTTCTCTTGCACTTTCGCTGAGTTTGTACCAAACACTAGACCATCTCATCTTCGTTTGCATAAGCACAGTCCTTCACCCGCAAATATTTACCTTATATGGGCAGGCACTCAATTACGTGGGAGGCATGATGATGCGGAATGCAACTCGGCGACCGAGCTGCAGGCTATGGCCGTATATATGGTTGAAAGTAGGTTCCAGTTCTGACTGTTACGCATAGAATTTCGAAATGAAACCTGCCTAACTTTTGTAAGTAAGCTGTAAGGAATGAGCCTGCCAAATTTCAGCCTTCTACCTACACGGGAAGTTGGAGAATTAGTGATGAGTCAGTGAGTGAATGAGTGAGTGAGTGAGTCAGTCAATCAGTGAGGGCTTTGCCTTTTAATAGTATAGATATACTGTCCTGTAACATCAATTGGAGGATTTATGTAAATTTCACAAAGTCATGAGATGGTACACAGAGGTTTTGAAGCCTAACTCACTAGTGTATGTCAGTCAGTCATTTTGTAACCCACCTAGTCCTGAACAGGGTCACAGGGGCTCTGCTAGAGCCTATCCTAGCCGGCACAGGGGGCAAGGCAGGGAACAAACCCTGGACAGGGCACCACTCCATCGCAGCGCTAGTGAAGGTGTTTTTTATTAAAAACAAAATCATTAATTTACCTAAAATATGATTTTTATACAAGTGAGTGAATTACCTGAATTGTTATTATGACTCCAATTTTAAGTGTAATCAATGTGAACACTTTCTTAGGAATGGTCTTGCAAATTCCTACTGAAATTGCTGGAATGTCTGCTGTAAATTAGGTAATAAGTGAATGTAAAAGTAATAAGGGTATTGAAAGGGGAAGCATTCAGGAAAGTAGAAATAACAGCTCTGTAACTTTATTCGGTTTACAATGTGATACATACAGAAACTTATAACACATTGAATTAACCGTAATTCTTCCTAACCCTTTAGCTATACCATATGTCACACACGTGCACTTGGGAGTCAACCAAAGGGACCCGGAAACGACAATTCCACGCCAGGCCAGGGGGCGGTGCGGTGCACTGAACCTCTCTCTTTTCTCTTCGCAGACCAAATATGAGAAATCCTTCCTGTCCTGGCCCCAAGGATGTCACTTCCTGTGAACCAGCAATAAAAACCCCTCATCCTCCATACTTAAACAGTTCTGTTTTGGACTCTAACAAATACACATTGGACTCTATTTTAAAGCCTTTTGCAGCCAGGGAAACTATACGGGTGGCGCCCCAAACCTTCATTGTGTGTCCAGCTGTTTCTTTCACACATAACAATAACCACTTTACATAATTCAGTGTAATTAGTACATGTTTCTTTTTTTTAATTTTGATAAAATGATTGTAAAATAAAATTCAGTTCACTTGTTTATTCAATAAAGCACTTATACTAAAATGGCAAAATGACACCTATAACAGTTAATTACCTTATATTCCCTCGACATCCATCTATACAGTTATACTGTTAAGGTGCTGTGCCATAGACTCGTTTTCCTGGTTTCAGCTCAGCTTCTGCCATTATAGACTCCATCTGGATGAGCTGAAGGTTGAAGGGAGAGATGCTGTTGCAACACTAACGTTAAATGTTTGATACAGTAAAAAGAGTAGTTTTGAACATTATTTTTGATATTTTGCCATATTTTGTTTTTGTTATAGATTAATTTAAGTGTGCATTTACTGTCCAAATGCTGTGTATTTGCAGGTTCTCTTTAGGTTTTCCTTCAGGTACACCAGTTGCCCTCTGTACTGTATACCTAGGATATGCAAGCTAACTTGCAGTCCTAAACTTATCCAGTAAAAATGAGTGTAGGGCAGCATTTGTCCATGCCCATCAATGAACTAGCAACCCTACCTTGCTACAGGCAGGATAGCAAATGGATGGATGGAGATTTGTCATATTGTTTCATCTTGTTTATACATCTATTTTTATGTACTTATTTATTTTAAACAAAAAAACAAACCAGTGCACAGGCTACCATGGAATTTCCTATAGATTTATTTTCTTCCATGAACGCTGCTAACTGCAATTTTTGATGTCCTCTCCACTAGCATCAACTGATCATACCTTTTCTTAGCTGCTATCTAATGTAGCATATTTGATTATATTTTAAAAAAAGAAATGCAAGCACTCATCTTGAAAAGTGCATTTATGTTTAATTGTATGGTCGTGAATTTTGTTGTTGGAATATTATATTAGAAAATGATGAACTTATGCTTAGTGAAGTGTGTCATGAAAAAATAAACTGATTTGAATCAAATATAACATTTGTGTAGTCATATTGTTTGTTACCATGAAATAATGTAGCTTTTTCATATAGACACAATGGAGCTTAGAAAATATCTTTACTATTTGTTGTGGCAACAGATACCCTTTTTGATTCTTTTCGTATAAACAGTTTAAACAATTAAGTAATACATTGATTTTTGCTTTGAATAAACTGAAAACTGAATGAATGTCTCATTAGCCTTACCTTACCTAATGCCGCATGCAGCAGTCATTTTTATTTACCAGGTTCACACTGACAAATTGACATGGTAAAAAAATATTGCTGACAACATCATTATGTTTCTGTGTTACTAAATATGTGGGAGGAAAAACTGTATTATCCTGTTTGTGTTCTCTTGTAATTGACTTGACATTTTTTCCTACCTTGCAAAGTATGCTTTTCAAAACTTGAACTTGTAGTGAAATGTCTTTGGCCAAGTCATACAGCAATTGCATCCCAGTATGTGAAAATATTTGTGTTGGCGAATATAACTAGACCTATGAAACTGAACTAGAATGAGTCCACTTTTACAGGGCACTTCATTAGGGCATTCCACTAGAAAGCAATACATTGATGAATATTTACAGTGCCTATAAAAGTACTCACTCATTGGAAGATTTCACCTTTCATTGTTATACAAAATGAAATCAAAGTGGATTTAATTTGGCTTTCTGACAGTGATCAATAGAGAAAGACTCTTTATTGGCAAAGTGAAAACAGATCTCTGCAACGTGGTCTAAATTAATTGTAAAATAATCAATCACATAAGTATTAAACCCCTTTAATATGACACATGTAAATCATTAATGATACAGCTAATTGCTTTAGAAATCACATAGCTAGTTAGGTGGAGACCACTTGCCTGAAGGGGTTTCAATTGATTGTAGCATAATGCACCTTATCTGGAAGGTCCAACTTGTGACGAATCAAAATGGTGGTCTCACCTACACAATGAAGCCAAAAGAACACTCTGTGAATACTGTGAAAGGGTGACTGAAAAGTATGAGTCAGGGGACAGAGATAAGAAAACATTCAAGTCACTGAAAATTGCTTGGAGTCTGGTTAAATCAGTCATTAGAAAATTAAAAGTGTATGGCACAGATGCAAATCTGCCTAAAGCAGATACACAAAAACTGAGTGATCGTGGAAGAAGAAGAAGACTAGTGAAGAAGGAAACCAAGAGACCATTGATAACTCTGAATGAGTTGCAAGCTGCTGAAGCTGAGCTTGGAGGTAGTGTGCAGACAACAACTGATGGCTAGGTGCTTCTCCAGACGCAGCTTTATGGGAAAAATAGCAAAGAGAAAGCCACTGTTAACATAATGCACATGATATATTGGCTAAAGTTTGACAGAACTTGACTCAGGAGACAGCTGGAAGAAGGTTCTATGGTCTGATGAGACCAAAATCAAGATTTTTGTTTCTCAGACTTAAAGTCACATTTGGTATAAGCCAAACACTGAACATTATTAAAAACAAACAATCGCATGCTGGTGGCAGTATCATGCTGTGGGGAAGACTTGTGAGGGTTCAGGGTAAAATAACGAGAACCCTGCACCTTGGGAGATGAAGATCAAGCAAGACAACAACCCCAAGAAAGAAGTCAAAGCTACATAGGAATGGCTTACAGACAACAATGTTAATGTCCTAGAGTGGCCAAGTCAGAGTCCATTATCTTTTGCCAATTGAGAATTTGTAGCTGGATTTGAAAATGTTTATGTTTGCAAAAAACAAATGGGAAAAAAATTGCAGTGTCCAGATGTGCAAAGCTGATAGAGAGAAACTTGTGCACACAGACTGAAGGCTGTCATGGCTGCCAAAGGTGCATCTACTAAAGAGTGAACATTAGGCAAGTAATTATTTTGAGTTTTATATTTGTAGGTAATTTAGACTACTTTCAGAGACTGGTTTACACTTAGGTCCCACAACAATATTCTACAACTTTCCTGTTTTGGGCTATTTTAAATCTATGCATGCATGGTCATGGTGCAGCTTCTACAGATATGTAATGGAATCTAACCCCAGCACAAGCTTCAAGTGCAAATACAGTAAGAAACATTTCCTATTTAGATTTTAGGAATGGCTGACCTCTTTCTTTTTGGTTCATAGGCCCAAAAGAACACTCTATCTACTTTTTACTGTCTCTAATACAGCTAATGTAAAAACATATTGTGTATATATGGTACAAGAAGTGAAAATACTTACAAGAGAATCATATTGTACAGACATGTAACTTTAGAAAAAGTCATACGTAGGCAGGGAGGAATGGACACTTCTGATGAGGAGTTGGTATAAAACTGAATTCAGACGCAATGACAAATTGATTATATAGCATGATGTACTCAAATACTCCACGAATGGTCAAACATTACACATATTCATATATCAACCAAAAGTGTTAATGTGTTTCACATGTTGCTTATTAAAGTTCACTATGCACAATTTCCTGAACATTTCACTTTTGTTAAATTTTCTGTGTTATGACTAGCCTAATGTGTTCCCTATGTTACTGTACATATGTCTGGCAGGGTGTGTTTTTGGGGAGGCATGCTTACATCACAAGAACACTCTCATATGCCATGTTTGCTAATTTCAGAAGTTTCACAAAATCTTCCAATAAATGTTGACCTTTTCTGATCCTTGCAAAAGCCATCCTCAATGACTTTCCTTTCAATGCCTTGCTCATACCTTTCTGAGGCTACATGTAAATGTTTATACCCCAATCAGCTACATTAAAACCACTTGCCTAATACTGTGTAGGTCTCCTTTGTGCTACCAAAACAGCTTTGATATGTCAAGACATGGACTCCACAAGTACTCTAAAGGCATCCTTTGGTATCTGGTACCAAGACATCAGATCCTTGAAGTACTGTCATTTACAAGGTGTGGCTTCCATGGATTAGATTTGTTTTTTCCAGCACATCCCACAGATTTCTTGACCGGATTGAGATCTGAGGAATTTGGTGGCCAAGTCAACACTTTGCATTCTTTGTCATGTTCCTCAAACCATTCCTGAACAATTTTTTTCAGTGTGGCAAGGCGATTTTGCTGCTGAAATAGACCACTGCCATCAGGGAATTCCATTTCCATGAAGAGGTGTGCGTGGTCTGCAACAATGTTTAGGTAGGTGGTGAATGTTGAAATAACATCCATATCAATGTCAGGACTCAAAGTTTCCCAGCAGAACATTGGCCAAAGCATCATACTGGCACTGAAGCTTGCCTTCTTCTCATAGTCCATCCTGCTGACATCTCTTCCCCAGATAAAGGACACATATGTACCTGGCCATCCACATGATCCAAAAGAAATCATGAATCATCATATCAGACTACCTTCTTCTATTGCTCCATGGTCCATTTCTGACAGTCACATGCCCATTGTAGGTGCTTTCAGCATTGGATAGGGTCAGCATAGGTACTTTGACCAGTCTGCGACCATGCAGCCCCATATGCAGCAAGCTGCAATGCACTGTGTGTCCTGACAACTTCATGTCATGGCCAACATTATGCTTTTCAGCAATTTGTGCTATTGTGGCTCTTCTGTGGCATCAGACCAGACAAGCTAATTTTTGCTCCCCACACATATCAGTGATCCTTGGGTTACCATGACCCTGTTCCTGGTTCACTGGTTGTCCTTCCTTTGACCACTTTTGGTAGCTACTAACCACTGCATTCCAGGAACACCCAACAAGACCTGCCTTTTTGGAGATGCTCTAGCCATCACAATTTGGCCCTTGTCAAAGTCGTTCAAATCATTATATGTTTACCCATTTTTCCTGCTTCCAGCTCATCGCCTTCAAGTACTGACTGTTAATTTGCTGCCTAATATATCCCACCCCTTGAAAGGTGACATTGTAATGAGATAATTAATGTTATTCACTTCACCTGTCAGTGGTTTTAATGTTGTGGCTGATTGGTATATGTGGTTGCTCCCAATATTCAAAACTTCACATTTACCAAAAATGCAGCTGCTGGTTTCTTGGAAAGCTTGTGTCATATTTGGAAATCATTTTCCTAACACTGCTTCAATAGTTTTATTTGATATCTTGGCACATGTTTTTACTGCTTTAGTCCAGGAATAAATGCAAGAACATGCAACATGGCACGCACCAACCACCTTTCAACCACAGCATTTTGCAGCTGTTTCCTCTACGGAGGTCTTGAGTGAGGTTTGTTCAGATGCCCTGTTCATGTTCACTGAGGTGTGACAGAAACACTTGGAGCTGAGACTTGAAAATAACCAAATGCAGGCATCCATTGCTGTTCCATGTGAACAGGTTTAGTTATGATAAAGCTCAAATTCACACAAGGTGTTTTCAGAACACTTTGTGGAAATAAATATGGCTACTTATTACCCCCTGCCATGGAACAAATAAACAGTAAGTAGCTCAAAAATCAATACAAAAAATCAGTTTGATTGTATGCTGGTCATGCCTACACTTTATGCCCAGCATATTGTGAAACTTGTTAAAAGTGTGCTGCATCTCACTAGTTGAAACAAAAGCCAAAGAAAATTACTTATGTGCACCTATATAGTAAGCATATTGATATCTTTTACACTTTGATATACCCTCATGTACATAAATCTACAAATTTCGTAGAGTAATCTCTAGCAGGATGTATTGTGCTTCTTCTCACAAAGCTGCAAAAGACAAAATATATTGTTGTGCATTACAGGTGCAATCGCATTTTATCATTTACATAGAAGTTACCATTCTAAACTTTATTAAACAAGCAAATGATGCAATGATGCATTTTGTTTATGTTATGATAGCTAATGTTGAATCTTAATAATACTAAAACTACAAGTATAAGTTGTGGGATCTGGTGTATTAACTAATATTAGAATACTGTATATAATGTAAGACAATTCCCATAAACTATGTTGAACCAAGTGCTGTCCTTCAGATATAATCACAAAAACGTTATTTTCAAATACATTAGTTCCTTCTTATACAATTAACTTTCTGATATATTGACCTTGAATGACAATGAATGATAAGTAGGAGATTGTCCAGATTCATATTTCTATTTAAGCAAAACCCAAAAACTCATCTTAAAAGTAAAAAATCTTTTTACACTCTAGGTAACTGTATAATGAAACTTAACTCACGGTAAGAATAGCAAAATCTTCAATCAAATGGTAAAGATAATAATAATAATAATAATACATTTAATAAAAATACATTTTATTTATATAACCCCTTTCTCATGCTCAAGGCACTTAAAAAAAAATGATACAGTTTCTGCATAGAGAAGGTTGGGAGCATGCACTGATTTTACAGCGCATTGCCGCACCTGCAATATGATGAAC
This sequence comes from Polypterus bichir lapradei, assembly GCA_026402145.1. NCBI lineage: Eukaryota > Metazoa > Chordata > Cladistia > Polypteriformes > Polypteridae > Polypterus > Polypterus bichir. The sequence goes on along the minus strand of JANRMT010062808.1, from coordinate 36,101,113 downwards.
CACCTGGACTGGGACCCAAGTGCAGCTGTGCAATGGGTGACACCTCAGCACCACACTGGAACAGTGTGAGGTTTATTATGGTGCCAATCCTGCCAGCAAACCCTACGTTTTCCCTGCAAGTTGGAGGACCTGCTTGCAGGGCTGGATGCAGGTTAACATTGTTCCCAGCATGGAGCAATTGCAGGTTTAGGGCCTTGCTCAAGGGCCCAATGCAGTAGAGCCACTTCTGACATTTACAGGATTTGAACTGGCAACCTTCCAATTGCTGGTGCAGATCTCTAGTCTCAGAGCCATCACTCCACTCTCTGCATAGAATAATAAACAAATAATAACAGGATAAACAAAAGCATTAAATAGAATAAAAGAAACAATAAACCAGAGTATAAAAAGAAATGGCTAAACAAATCACATCATTTATGATATAACACACACATAAATTATCCTGAGCATCTGGACAGAAAGGTAAACTGAAGGAAGGGGCAGAGAGCTAGGTTAAGTTAAAAACCTTCCCGAACAGATGAGTTTTAAGTTGTTTTTTTTTAAATAATGAATGGAGTCAACTGATCTAATTAATTTTGAGAGGTCATTCCAAAGTCTGGGCGCTATACAGCTGATGGCCCTGTCACCCATAGAGTGCAGGTTAGTGTGGGGCACAACAAGATTGCGAGAATCAGAGGGCCTTAGTGGATGAACAGGAGCATAGCAATGGAGAAGGTCACTGATGTAGTCCAGTACAAGGCCATTTAAAGTTTTGTAGGTTATTAATTGAATTTCATACTCGATCCTGTGAGACACTGGGAGCCAATGGAGGTGAAGCAGGATGGGTATGATGTGCTCGCTGTTGCTGGTTTGTGTTAGGACTGTTGCAGCAGACTTTTGGATTAACTGAAGATGTGATATAAGATTTGAAGGGGCACCTGCCAGTAGGCAGTTACAGTGGTCAAATTGGGATGTAATAAAAGCATAGACAAGTTTCTCAGAATTAGAAAAGGAAAGGTAAGAGTGAACAGGATATATTACAGATTTAGAAGAAAAAAGTTTCTTAATGTGGTTTATGTGGGTGGAGTAATAAAGTGAGAAATCAAAAATGACACCAAGATTTCTTGCATTAAAGGAAGGTCTAATGAGATCACCATCAGATGTGACTGAGAAGGAGCTCATTTTCTTAAGTTGTGCGTTAGTGCCAATTTGCAGTTCAGTTTTGCTGCAACTTCATTTTAAAGAGTTCTTCTCCATCCACGATTTAATTTCACTGAGGTAAATTGTGAGCTGAGAAAGCCCTGATGAACTTTTAACTCTTAACACTCTTAACATTGAAACTGAGATGAGTATCATCTGCATAAAAATGATAACTCAGTCCATAGCTGTGAATGATATGGCCAAGGGGAAGCACATAGATACAGAAGAGCAGAGGACCAAGGACAAAGTCCTGAGGGACTCCATGTGTGACTGGCGCTGAGCTGGAACTGCTGTTGCCAAGACTTACAAACTCTTGCCTGTCAGTCAGATAGAATTTAAACTACTGGAGGACGGTGCCAGAGATACCCAGCATGTTCTCCATTCTGGACAGTAGAATGTCATGTCTGACAGTGTCAAATGCTGCACTGAGGTCTAACAGAATTAATATGCTGGTTTGACCCAGAATCTGCAGCCATAAGCAAATTATTGGTTACTAAAAGCAGGGTAGTTTCACAGCTGTACTGTGCTCTGAAACCAGAGTGAAAGGGTTTCATCAGATTACCTGTATTAGAAGTTAAGTAATTGATGAGTTAGGAGGCTACAACATGCTCAAGAGTTTTTGACAAACAAGGTGAGAGAGAGAGGCTGAAAATTGTTAAGATTGTCCCCATCAACACCAGACTTTTTTAACATTGGGTTACAGAAGTGATTTTAAAAGCGGCTGGCACTAAGCCGGTTTCAAGGGATGTATTTATTATTGTGGTAAGCTTTGGGATTATGGCATGAAGGCAGGATTTAAGAAGTGTGGTAGGGATGGGGTCCAGTACACAGGTAGTCAGCCACATCTTACAAAGCATGTCTTTAACAAATGCAGATGTGACTGGTAAACATTTAGTAAAGAAGCTGGATGGCATGGCAAGACAGAGAGAGATTTAAATGGATGATGGATTTATGTTAGTTGAATTATTTAGATCTTTAATTTTATTATTTTTAGAATTTTTCACAGGATCAGTAGAGAAGGTAATTGGGCTAGATGCAGGTTGAAGCAGTTTATTAACTATAGAGAACAAAACCTTTCGGTTATCATGGCCACTTTCACACACCATGTGCGTGTTCTTGACTGCAGTTAGTGCATCCCTGTAAGCCTTTTGAGGGTCAGAGAAAGCCTGGATATGCACAGTGAGGCCAGTCTTATGTGACAGTCTCTCAAGTTGTTGGCCAGCTGCTTTCATAAACTGTAATTCTGAATTACAGCACGGAGCTGAACACTTAAAGGAAACTTCCTTATGTTTTAAAGGAGATGTTTTATCAAGTGCTGAATGAAGGGCATAGTTACAGTAGTCAACAAGACTATCTGGTGTTGATTGAAAAGGGGAAGAGAGGTAAAGATCAGAAATGGATTCAGTAAGGATAGAGAGACAGATATTTTTAAAGCTTCTGAAAGTAATTGGATGTTTACAGGTAAGAGGGGGAGAGGTAATGACACAGTAAAAAGTACTGCTTTATGACCAGAAAGTCCCAAATCACTACTATACATGTTACGGACAGATAAGCCAGATGTGCATATCAGGTCCAATACATGACCACCAGAGTGGGTAGGAAAATTAACATGTTGTACCAAATCAAAACAGTCCAGTAACAACAGGAATTAATTCCTTAGTTTACATGTAGGAGTGGTAATATGGGACTCTCTGGGAGTGAGAACTGAAGTGGATTAAAATATCAGCCAGGTCAGATAAGAAGGACCCATTGCATTTTGGGGAACAATGAACTAATAAAATCTGGTCCTGTCTTACTTATTGTTGTCTTTGATACAGGTAATACTTCTGATAGAAATTATCACAGTCTGTCCATTAAGTAAGCCTAACCCTAATTTCTGTTCATTCATTTGAAGTTTATCAAGACTTTTCCTTACAGAACTCTGTTTTTTGTCCATAACAGTGGCTGATTTATAAACCCTTCCGTTTAACAACTGATAAAGGAGTAATGCTCACATAACTCAAGCAATGGATGGAAAACTATTAGAAAAAAAACACTGATATACAAGACTTTACTTCAGAGAAAGAATTAATGGTTTATGTTGATTAAATATTTTTATTGTTTACTCAATGAAGAGAAATTATTTAAAAAAAGCAAATTAAATACTAGGTAGCTTAAAAGAACTTTTAAATAGAAATCAAGAAAACTTAGTAAAACTGTGAAAAGAAAGAGTGTCCTAAGGAGAACTTATAGAAGGAAAACAGGAGAAGAAGGTACCAAGGGGGAATTACACAAAATTAAAGTCAAGAGTCAGGTGTAGGAGTTTTCAAAATGACAAGACCCAGAAGGAATTCATAACAAAAACACAATGCAGAAAAGGTAAAATGTAGTTGAGAAGGCAAAGCAGAAAATCCTAGAACTAAATTCTCCACCAAAACATCTTTTTTACCTTCCACTAAAGAGAAAGGTATTTAATCCAAAGAGAGAATATCTAAGAGGAACTGATATTGCTCCATCACTGACCTATCCGACATAAAATTTCTTAGATTGCAAGCCCCCCTCACCAGGTTTTGATCAACAGGAAGACCCCTGTTCCATTATCCATTCTGTAATGACTTAGGGATTTTCTTTAATGTGAGAGTGGAAAAAAAATAATGTAGTCATCAGAAGCGATCCAGCTGTTTTAAAAAAATGGCAGCCTTTTGTGGATAAAACTTTAATCTATTAGCCTCTAAAGAAGTTCTACATGTTTGATTATTTTCCTTCATTAGCCATTTACCAATTTCTTCATTACTCTTAAAGTGGCCAAAAGGTTTCAAGTGAATTGAATTAAGAAATATTTACAATCAAACCTTGACCCATGGCAGTTTGAAAGCAGACAAGACAGATTTGAAGCCTGACCCTACAGATCTTAAATGTCCCACTAGCAATAATTACTGTCATCTTTTACTGAATTCCCAAAAGTATGTGGAAAAATTGATCACACATTTGCTTTTGGGTAAATGGCATAATTTATTTTAAGCTAGCAACACTTTCTTGGTCATGCAGTTTTATGGATACTTTTAAACAGAAAGTTATCACCCAAAACATTTTCTTACTGGTAAAAGCTAAATGGGTTTTGACATCAGGGTAACCTCCTCTAATATTTCTGGCATGTTCTGAGAGTGCAATCACAGAGCCAAGTTGTACATCGGTTAGTATTCCGATGATACGGTGACACTTGCAAAGTGAATGAAACTAAATCTTTCTAAAAAGCGGTGAACAGCTTTGATGATTGAATCCTGTCAAGCATACATGTCTTTAATCTGAGAAAATGTAAATAATTTTCTGTGTCTTTTATGAGAAACACACCTGTGCAAAGCCGCCTTTTGACATGGGGACAAATCTCCAGGTGTGTGACACAGCTAATAATCCTGGATTACTTAAACAATGGGGATATCCAGTGAAAAGGTGCATACAGCAATGAAACAGGGGCAACAAAAATAGAGGCAAGCTTTCTTTGTCCCACATTTAATCAGTTATAACAGTCTGTCAGTCTGATCATACTGGTTAATATTTGCTGGAAGAACTGTTATGCTACAGTACTAAGCCTACTGCTAAAGTTATTGTAAACTTTAAAAAACATATTTTAATATACATTTTAATATTAGTTCTATTTATGGTTATGAATTATCCATCCATTATCTAACCCGCTATATCCTAACTACAGGGTCACGGGGGTCTGCTGGAGCCAATCCCAGCCAACACAGGGCGCAAGGCAGGAAACAAACCCCGGGCAGGGCACCAGCCCACCGCAGAAAAGGAAAATATTTACTTTCTTAATCTTGGTTAAATATTACTCTGCATGTTTTAAAATGTAATTTTTATAAAATTCAGTTTCCACTTTAAATTCAATAAAATCTTTTAAACCTTTTCTAAATCTTTAAAACACATTTTAAGCTAAACTATGTAAATCATTGACTGTATAGGAACAAAATTGTTGTCAAATTGGAAAGCACATAATGAAATACATGTGTTTTTTTACAACCTGAATATGTTTAATCATTCATAGGGTGTTCATTCTTTTATTTTTTGAATTGGTAGTTTACTCCTTAAATGTGTTTTTGTCTGATGAATAAGTGTGTGATTCATTTTTGCACATACTATAAAGAGTTACTTAATTTACTAAAAAACTTCTGTTTTGTTCAAAGCGACAAGTCAATCGATGCAAGCAAATGCAGGTGTATTTATGTTAAGAATGTTAATCCAGAGGTACATTTTTACCTAAAAAAGCAATTCAAATTGACATCAATCTTTAGGATCTATCAGCAGGATTTGTTGCCTGGACTTGTATTAATAATAATAACTGCAGGAAGATTGAAGCAGTAAAAAAATAAAAGAGAAGCATAAACTAAGTCTTAAAATATGTAGTAATAGTAATTCTTGGAATGTTTAGATGATGGCATTCAAGCATTGCAAAATGCCACTGAGAGACATGAGGCTTTTTTCACCACTTGCCTGACAAACAACCACTCTTTCTCAGCTGATCCTCTTTGGTAACTCCCAAATGCACAGAAGTGGCAATAATGTCTTGTCCATATGTTCCATCTCATTGACAGGGATATGGCAGAATTTCTTTTCTGCAACTCATTCAAACAATATCTACCAATCTTTTCAACAGGTGACTGCCTTTGAGTTTCCTTGTGATTTAAGGATCAGTATTCAGCTACTAACATTAATTTGCATGCATTACCCTGGGAAATTTCCTAATGCATTATGAGGACTTTTAAGCACTTGACTAAATGGTCTATTTACTTTGTATTACAAGACAGCATAATGACAAATACATTGGTCCACTTAGCAGTAGTACTTTTAAAAATAAATAAGTCTGTTTACTATAGATTACATCAGCTAACAAGATAAAGAACACACACTACTGATTTACTAAAGCAGATTACAATGTATTATAAAGTTCTTAGCTTTTGATAGTGTAGTACTTTATGAAATATAGACCATTAAGACACACCAAACAACTAAATGCACACCCTTATTTAGAAGATTTCTTTCACTTGAAAAAGTTCCCACACGTAAGGATTTCAGATCTTATTTGCCCAAAGCTGAATTTTTCCATAGAAAGCTGCAGATACTTGCATCTGCTCTCAAAATCTCTAATTCCTCTCCACGCACTTTGTTAAAGAAAAACACATTAAACCCTTTTCTGCTCAACACTCATATTTTCCTCACCTTGTAGAGAATGAGATGATATTGTGCATTAAGTAAAAGTGATGTGGATGACTTCAAAAGACTGGTGTTCCCAATGCAGTACAACAAAGCCTGAGAAACAGCCATGTACATAAAATTGAAGAAAATAATCCCAAACAATGACATTTCTCATTGTGTCTGTTTAGTCTTGCTGCTGAGGGTCATGGGACATCAGCAACACTCTACTCTTCATATCACTTGACCTAGACGTTTTAGCAACTGTCTGTTTTTAGACAGAAAAGAAGTGTTAAGCATAGTGGCTGAGACCTAAAGGAAACTTATACACTAACGTGTTCATTTTGTATTTGTGCCCAAGTACTGTCTTTTAATCATGTACTCCTAGTTTTATAGCGTGCATTTAATTTCCTAAAGCAAAAAAATACAGCCAAACTGTTCACAATCTCCATCTACTGTCTCCAAAGACCTTTTCAATCTCAAAAATATAAAAGCATTATTATAATCACTGCAGTGACATTAGAATACACTGGAATAAATGTATGCTTCATATATATCATATATTCCAGAACTTTTTGCTCTTATCTGTATATATTAAACCACAGTCACAAAAACTGAAACCCAGTTTTTTGTTAAAGACACAAATTATAAACCTTTGGTCTTTATAACTGTTGAAAACGATTTAACAGTTTTTCATGAAAACTTTTGCAAACTGCCTTGAAGTGGTATGTGAACAAGTCAATTATGAAAGTTGCAGCAAACAGCAAATCATCCTGTTGAAGAGCTGCACTCCCTATGTGTATTTTAATTTGTTTTCCACTACAGTGTTTGGTGTCACAGGTGCTTCATGAGTATAGGAATATGGAGGCCAGCAAATTATGGAGGCTGCCCTCAATAATTTGTAAAGCCTGCTTTCTATATTGTGTTTTCCCGAGTTTAGTGCAGCGTGTTGCTCGTAACCCAGCCACAGAGGATGCACAAACCAGTGGGTTTCTTTGTGCCGGTGCCAAGCCCGGATAAATGGGGAGGGTTACGTCATGAAGGGCATCTGGTGTAAAATTTTGCCAAATCCATATGCAGACAAATGATCCGCTGTGACAACCCCTAACGGGAGCAGCCGAAAGAATAGAAGAAGTGCAATGTGTTGCTCGTATACCCACAAGGATATGCAGCTCTCAGGAAGGTTAAGGTGCTCACAGGGTTTTTTACCCTGACATCAAGTTCCTAACACATTTTAGCTAGCTTGGGTTGAGGATTTTGGATCCAGAGACATACATGGAGGACCTCATTTGGGTGTACTGTATCTGGAATCTGCTCTCATTAGTCACTTTGTTGAATGCATTTCAAACTGAGATGGGTTTCATGTGCTCCAAAGAGAAGGGCACTTTGGCTTGACACATGTGTAATTAATGTGGTGCCAAAGTAAACAAACACTAGTAAACCTGGCATAAGTTAAATGAAGACAGTCAGTCAACGCACTGATAGGAAACTTGACAGTAAAAATAAATTGACATCCTAAGTGTAAGTGGCTCATAAGTTGCAGTAGCTCCTACAGTATGTCCAAAATAATAGTAACACAAATGATGAATTCCTAAACGTTTTACAAATTGTTGTGTGTTATAACCTTTCGAAAACTGTTCCTTGTGTTAAAGGCCATTCAAGTGACTGTTGCAAAATGATATTTGGAAGACATTATTTCACACTTTTGTTATTACTTAACAATTGGTAAGTAATTGAGGATCACATTTTTAGAGAAAGTTATCCATGATTACTGCAAAGGACCCCCGATTAAAAATTAATACACTGTGTATTACCACCAACACTCAGCCAGCCAAGGTAAAAAAAAAACAAAACAAATGGTGTCAATAAAAATAAACTGGCAAAGAAATATGAATTAACTGAATTAAACTGACAGGAAGCTCTAGCAGCACTTTTGCTGGAAGTAGCTTTGTTAGAGGGGCTTCCAGGGCTTTAGCCCCTGATCTCAAGCTTGTAATCTTTGAGAGATGCCCCCCTCCCCCAAAACATATATGCCTATAGCCCTTTGTCTCCCATATGCTGACCATTTTTTCCGCTTCTAAAATGGCCGCCAACAGTGTGAAAAATCCAAGTTCCCCAAACCACATTCTGGTTGTCAACAGCTTGGAAACTCCAAGGGAGTCCCCAGGTCTTCAAGGAGGGCACCCTATAAATGCAGAAACAAGCAGCAACCCTGTGTACAACATGAACAGGACTCTAACCTTGCAAATTTAAAAACGTTATTGCATTTCGCTACCTCACACTGCCTTTGTAACTATTAAGGAATTTGACTTCATTTACTTTCAGCAGGTCTGATTGATGGTTAAACTGCACTGATGAGATGTCCAGCTTCTTACCATTCACAGGCTCTTGTATCACTATCTGAGCCTGCTGAAACCTCTTGCTACTCTTTTTTTCCCAAGAGAGTATCATAATCTCAAAGTACACAGAAGGAAGATGGCATTGGAGCCTCCCTGTGGAGGAGTTCTTTTTAATTTAAATAGGTGGAGTTTAAGAAGACACATGATAGAAGGGCTCAAAATTATGAAGGGAATTAATGCAATAGATACTGTTACTTTAAAATGAGTTCTTCAACTAGAAAAAAAAGAGAGAAGCGTAGATGAACCTCTTAAAAAATTGCTTCTTGACAATACAAAAACACAATAGGTTTGAAAAGAAGAAATAGAACACACCTACAATGTGGTGGCATCTCTTTTTTTTTTTTTTTTTTTTAAACTGTGTTTTCAAATGAGTCATTTCAGACATTATGACGTGTATGCATAGGAGCTTTTAAACACAGATGTAGAGCAGTGATTACTGCTTGGAGTAATGTGTTTTTTTTCCCTGTCATATACAGTATGTTTTATATTACCTTTATGTGGACAGGATTAGCATAGTATTCTGCTATACTGGGTTAGGTCTCATCCTGCCTTGTGTGTGCATGGATAGCACATTATTTTAATGTAGGCAGGGGTGAAATATAACAAAAAGGAGGCAGACGGGAATGGAGTGAAAGTTGTTCAAAAATCAGTACCATGCAGACCTCTAGTTCATTGTTTTATGTTTTGGGATTTTTTAGTGCTCGTTACCTTTCAGGTCTTACTTACATTGGGCACTTACCTCTTTACACATATTAGGAATGGATGGGAGTTTCTGATACTGATAAATTTTATTCAAATATTAAAAAATCTGCCTTCCACATAGTGCACCACAAACACATGAAATAAGTTGCCAAATACCGTGGTAGTACAGCAAGGTATGTCGGGCTGAATAACCTGTTCCTGTCAAAATGTCAAGTACCTTTTCAGTTTCATTACCTTTCTGAGCAGATCGCATAAAACAAATAATCATTAGTTAAAAGAAACTGCATGATCTTCAAAAGAAATTTTTTGTAAATATTAGATTCATGACTATAAAAATACATAAAATATTCCGGATTTTGAGAGTCTGGCTAATAGTCAATCAAATGAAACATAAAATCCATTGTGATTATGTCACATAGCTTTTTATTATTGCTACCATTTCAGTGTTTTCTTTAAAGTTCTAGTTTCTGCATACCAGTCTTGTTGACCACTCCCAGCTACATAATCTTCATTTCTTTCAAAGTGATATTGGTGTCATCTAAGTTTTCAGCAAACTCAGAAAACAAATTTCTTAAACATTCCAACAGTTTGTTATTAATTGTGCCACAAGCGTGCAAATAGGGGACAGTTTAAGGGCTTGGATAGTTGTACTAATCATCCGGAAGGCCAGAGAGCGCTGTCAACTAATACTTTTTCTATTCCTCTCCTTGCAGACCAAAAGATTGACAAACACGATACCCCTGACGAAACTTCTGGAGTCTACCTGTCTGGACCCACCTCTTCCTGCCTATGATCTTTATCTCCACAGGCAACGCCATCTTGAGCCAGTCTGATGGAGACTCGCGTTGCTTTGATGTTTCTTCTCTTAGCACTTTTAAACATGTTTTACTTGAATATGTGGGGTTGGCCCAAAGATCTTTCATATCTTTGCCTCTTTATTACAATACGTATTCAGCACATTTAATTATTACATGTTTTTCCACTCAAAAGCTTCTCTTTATAGCATTTCAAATACTATGATGCAAATATTTTATTGCAACCACCAGGTGGATCACATTCTAAATGTTTCAAAGTAAAACAATTTCTTCCTTGTACTAAATCATAAGAAGTTGGCGATTGTATGTTACATACTACAAATTTTTTACATTTATTACATTATAGTTATTTTACTCCATGTCTGTTTTGCCAAGATTGTCAAAGTGATTGTTGCAAGTTCAGGTAACAGAATCTCGGATATCACTGATACAATCATTAGTGCAAACCCCACATTAGTAAGAGAATTAAAGCTCTGAATATCTCAACACATCTGTGAGGATTATGCATGACTATACAAGGTATTGTAAAAAAAAACAACAAAAAGAAAAATAAACAACTTTTCATTCTTCAGAGTAAACATGCAGTGCTTGATGCTGGTAGGCATTTCCAGTCATTAACCAGCTGTCACCGTATCTTTTATTACAGAACTTTTATCATCAAGAACTCTTCTATTAGAATTCTTTCTTTTCTAAGTGATGCTATTCTTTCTCTTGTAAGTCTTTTTCTTGATACATCCACCATTCAGTAAACCATCATCATTCTCTGAGTTTTCCTTTTGTTCTACCAGTGGTGAACAACAGATTACCCTCTTCTTAGAATACATGTGAATTAGTTTCTTTTTGTTACATCCTTTTTGAGTTCTTTCCTCTTTTCCCATATTTGATGCCACCTTATTTGTTTTACAAAAATCTGGGGGTTGTAAAACAGTTCATACTCGTAATTATGAATTATAGAACTGTGTGTAATTTTGCCTAATTTAGCCGTTAATGGTGGTAATTCCACTCTCAGTTTGTGCCAAGGACTAATGTAACTTTTCTATCAAGAGAATATTACAAATGGAGAAATAAATTTTTGAACACACACTAAATATAGTGATTATTACTGCATGACTAAAGTTGCCAATTTATTGCTTTTAAAAAAGGAAAATCTTCATATGTAAAAAAAAGAAAAGAAGACCACAGTACAAAACTGATTAAGCTCTAGAATCACTGTGCAAAAGTCAGAGTAGATTATGTTCAAAGGTATGTTAAGCACTTCCCCACATATTTAAAATAAGGTTTGTATATTTAAATTGTAAATGATCATGTGATATTGCTCCATGATACAGTCCATCATTTGCAACTCCTATTATTTTGTGTTTATACTGCATTTCAAGTTCTATGAGAAATATAAAGATATAAATTATATATACTACCATTCAAAAGTTTCCAATCACAAAGATATGTTCATGTTTTTGAAAGAAACTAATATTGTATTCACCAATATTAAATTGATCAGAATCATTAGGAAAGACAATAATATTGTTACAAACCACTATTAGTCTTTAAAATAACTGTTTTATAATTCAGTGTTTACTTAGGATTGCAGAGACCTGTTTTAAGCAGGTAAATTGCCTACTAAAAGCACATGGTGTTATCTAATCCTTAATTGATTATGCTAACATGTTAATTTGTTCTTGGAACACCTGAAAGCCATTGTAATACTTAAGGAGGTGTGAACACTGTCAAACAATGCCTTTTGTTTACTTTAATGCCACATACTTGCACTGAACAACATTTTTGTTTTGTTGTCTGTTTATATTGGCTGCTGTTATCACCTCTCAGGGAACTGACCGACAGGTCATGAATAACTCAGCCAAGCTTCACTCCGTCATGCCTGCTGTGCTGGAAGCCAATTAACCAATCGGTGAAGTGCTACATCCAGTTTTCATATGATTTGGGTATACATGCATAAACTATAACATATTTCTTCCAACATAAAAAGCAATCTGAAGTGGTGTCCAATGATTTTAACATAATTTGAGCACTTTTCTCTTATGTTGTAATAAGAGCACATAGCAAGATTGAAGCTGCTTTTGTTAACCGTAAGGAGTTACATTCCATTAACGCATAAGTCAAGTGTGAAGATGAGAGTGACCAATGTTGTGGCTTGGTAACCTGGGTAAACCCCTGATTCATTTATTTTGAGGCAAAGTAGCTTTGGCAAATGTGATGGTACTGTACATGAAGGCTGGCTTGTTAGTAAGGCCTGTTTCATATGGCCTGCTCTATTCGTTATAACAGGAATCATATCATTAAATGTGCCAGGTAATAGTGGCTACCTGCTGCCATACGCTTTTCTTTGTCCCCCAGAACACAGAGGAGAGCCACTTTAATGCCAGGCATGATCTTGCACTTTCACATGTACAGTCAGATAACTCTTGAATTCAGGTGATGGGGTCTCGATGCATCAGGAGAAAGGTTGCTATAACAGCCAATGAAGTTCCGCAGGATCGAGATTATATATGTATGAGGTTGAGTAGCATAGCCCATATGGGGTTATTCAGGGCAGCAACTAGGCAGAGTTCAAAGTGTGTTCACATATGCTCATGTATAAGGTGATTATGATTTATAAGGTTAAATTGCATACAAATGTGCATATGTCATGTTTTATACATTGATTTTTTTTTGAGTATACATTTTCCTGTTCTTTTTGCTTGTATGCCTATTTCCATGTTCAAATCAACACACAGTTTTATAAAAGAGATCCCAGGTCAGCAAAGACTTATTGAAACAAATTCATTGTGACAGAATTGAAGTTAAACAAAAGCTTAAATCACGTTTGATTGTTGATAGACCCATTGAGAGGGGACTTGTTGAATTTATTTAACCCTGTGTTAATTCTGTGAACAGGGTACTTGCATGAAGAAAAACTCTCCCTTTGGTAGAACATTTTATCCCACTGGTGAGTCCGGTTTATTCATGGCTAAAGAAACATGATCCTCACATTAATTAAGTCTCTGGAGAATAACAATTATGGAAAACTAAAGGTATTAGAAATTGCCTGAAAAACACCTTAGGTAAATAATACAATGTAATCGTTTTGCCAAAAAAACACAGCCCTACCAGGAGACAGAGTTCAATGATGTTTTACACAGAAATCTTAGATATTTCTCCAAAATAGGGATTAGAATTGCACTATTGATTTTTCATATGTTACTTTTCCTGTGAGAAAGATTTATGCTTTAGCTAATTCTGAGTCAAAAGCTATGGTGGAATACATTTATGAAAATGGTTTCATTAACCTACTGAAGCAATATTTTTATTTTTTCAAGAAAAAAGATGGTTTGCTTCACCTTTGTATTGTTTATATGGTTTACACTTGCTGGGCACATTCTTAAGAACATTATACTAACACTGTGTAGGGTCTCCTTTTGTTCTCAAAGCAGACTCAGTTCTTCATATCACGGATTCCATACAATGTTGAAAGCATTCACTTTAGATTCTGGTTCATGTTGACAGGATTCATCATGCAGATTTTGCTGATAAATGCCATTCTAGCACATCCTTAAGGTGTTCTATTGGATTCAGATCTACTGAATGGAAAGGCTACTGAAGAACGCTGAACTGATTGTCATGTTCATGAAGTAAATTTGAGATGAGTTTTGGTTTGGTATTAGAAGATGGGTGAATTGTAATCATGAAGGAATGTACATGGTCAGCAACAACACTAAAATACTCTGTGATAGATCCACCTATCAAGTAATGATAGATTGGTACTAACAGGCCAAAAGTGTGCCAAGAAAACATTCCAGACTCCATTACACCAACATCACCAGCCTGGACTGTTGTCACAAGGCAATTTAGGTGCACTGATTCATTAATAGATGTTGGTGCAAAATCCTGACTCTATCATCTGTGTGCCTCAGTAGAAATCGAGATTCATCAAACCAGGCTGTTTCTCAAGTTCTCAACTATCCAGTTTGGCGAGCTTGTGCCCACTGTAGCTTCACCTTTCTGTTCTTGGCTGCCAGGAGTGGCAGCCCACTCACCTCAAGGTGTGATGTATTGTGCATTCTGAGATGGTTTTCTGCTTACCACAATAGTACAGTGTAGTTATCTGCATTACGGTAGCCTCTCAGTCTGCTTGAACCAGTCTAGGCATTCTCATCCAACCTCTTTAATTAAGTAAGCATTTCTGCCCAAATAACTTCTGCTCACTTGATATTTTTTACATTTTCACACCATTCTGAATAAACTCTAGAGAGGGTTGTACATGAAAATTCCAAGTGAAATACTCAAACTAGCCCATCTGGCACCAACATTCAGGCCACTTTCAAAATCACTGAGATCAAATTTTTCCCATTCTGGCGTTTGATGTAAACATTAACTGAAGCTACTGACCTTTATCTGCATGATTTTATACATTGTGCTGCTGCTAATTAGATTTACTGAATATTACCCCTGAAGGTTTTCCATATTTTTCTTGGATATGAAATAACAAGATCTGGTTTAAATATGTACATTCAAGTAGAGACCATTTGAAATTGGAAAGAACCTGGTGCGGGGGCAATTCTTTTACAGCACTGTCCAAAGACAGAAAGGTTCAACCTGTGCACATTTTACACCAATTTAAGTCCAAAGAATAAAATAATGCCATTAACTGAGAACTTTTAGCAAAAAAGCTTACCTGATAAGACTGATGCTATGATCTGGAGGTGGACAGAACACCCTTTCATGATCTTTATTGGTCATAAAAACGTGAAGTCAGCTAAGTGAATTAATGCAAGACAAGCCAGATGATCACTTTTCAGTAGCTTTACTTTTTTTATTACTTATCCAAGCAGGAAACAAAAAAACAAAAGGCTGACACTTTTTTTCTGCCAATTTGATAAATCATGAAAAATTCCAAGAACCAGAGAATATTTTACCACCAGAGAAATTTTTAGCAGCAACAATCATAAATGTTACTATAGATATAATTGCAGAAGTCCCTTCAGCTTTCTCTTCTCAGCACATAGCAATGAATTTTTCTGATGGATCTTCGTATGTGGAAGAACCGATCTGCTGCTTAATTGGAGACATAACTCAAAAGTGGTTAGTCTTCTGGAAGTTTCACAAACTACTGCACTTATGAGAAGTTATGTTGAGTGGAAGACTATGAATCAAGATATAAAAAACCTATTGCAAACATTTTCTTCTCCTAGTCTCTTTTTTAAGAGAAATCAGCAAAGGATTTTATTACTGATCTTCCACATCAGTTGACAAATTTTCCAAAAGAATTTTATTACCTTAAAGACATTACCAGGAACTGGCAGTTATATTTGTAAGATAAAAATTTTATTTACATGGGTTTCTGAAAATTGTTACTTCAGAAAGACAACCAGAATTAATTATTTTGCTTTTGTTGCCATTTCTATTTTAAGGCTCGGAATCGTGTAAACATCTAAAATCAATGAATTAATAAATATGAATAAAAATCAAAAACAATGTATAAGTTGCACTGTACAGTTGTTTCAAACCATTTTCATTTTTTTTTAAATATATTGTTTACCTCTTCTGCTTAAATGTTATCCTTTCATTGTTTGAAAGTATATAAACTAGATTTACTGGTGCTAAAAATCAGGTAATTTGGCAATCCCAAACTTGATGGAATCATTTACTATGCTGCAAGATAACTGGAAGCCAATCTGAGTAAACTTGTTTGCAGGCTGTAGAAGAAAAATTAAAACCAGCTTGTTCCTAGTTCCATTAAAAAAAACAAAAATAATGTCTCCAGATACATGTATAAAATAAACCAAGTAGGGCAGAATGTGACCGGTGTCTGGTCACACTTATTGGTAATCTAACCTAAACACAGTTAAAATATGCAATTAGGCCACCCACTTTTATTAAGACTCTGGGAACACTGGAAATTTACAGACAATATCACACAGGTTTCTTTAAATTTGGTGGTGAGTAAACATAATGAAAGACACAGCAGCAATTTCAAAAGAAACAACAATAACTTGTATTACACAAGACAATATAAAATACACCAAGAATTTAAAAGTAGATAAGAGTCTAAAAATGTCAGGAGCAAAAACCTTTTCAAAAGAAAGCACACAGTCCACACTCTAAAAGTCTGTTAAAACATAACAATTAAAATACAACCTTTGGTGGTGCAAAGTCCAAGTTGGAATTTGTGTTACCAGAACAATTAATCTTCCATCTGACTCACTGAAACTCTCTGTTCTCCGAATACCAAATTCCAACAGAAGTTTTGCTTCTTGTCCACCGGCTTCATTCAGTCCTCTTGTGAGTTTTCCCTCTCTCGTTGAACCCGGCACCTCTCTGGTGAAACTTTCTCTTTCTCCTTGAAGCTAGGTGTCAAAATCTGTGTGTCTTGAGTCCTGTCAGCCACGTACCAACCATGTTTGTCTGCGAGTCCCTGCAATCAGTGCGAGTAATCTTGGCAGCGTTCTTGGTGGACCGTCTCCCCATACACCATCCACTTCCCAGAAGTATATAACTGCTTCAGTCTCTGCCTGGACCAACATGACGATCGTCTAAACAATGGTACGTCCAATTTCCTTACATTATCAACAGTGTAAACGCATTTACATTGGTTAAAAAAAACAGCATTGTTGTCAGCTATCAAGAAGTAAATATTCCACTGCATGCTGATAAGAAACCAATGTCCAGAGAACAACTTAATTTCCAAAGGAAGCAGGCAGTCCTGTATCACAATATATACCAATCATAGCTGTCTGATTTTCAAAGCAGGTGAATCTTTTGCATACAGCTAAATGCCTACATTCTGTAGAAAGCTAACACAATATCCTGTAACAGAATTAATCACGAAATTTGCCTTTTCACTTATTACCTCGGTCTCAACAAAGGGTGCTGGTTTTCCTGTTATCTATTCGCTTTTTTTTTTTTTTACATTCATTATTTTCCTGTCTTTTTGTCTAAGAGAAAAAGAAAACCACCCATTGTACAAAAATGTTCTCCCTCTGAAAGGAATATATTAGTACACTGGGGTCCTTCACAACTTGACTAAAAGATATTTTATAAAAGCTAGGTAAATACGGAATGACAAACTGTGTTGGGATGAAACTCCTGTTCTCATTAAAACTGTTTTATGTTCTTACTATTTTATAGGTGGAGTGCTTTTAGTATTTTGTTTTTAATCAAGCAGTGGTCAGTTACGAAGATGTTGATTGCTTATCTTTAAGATGTAGCGCATACTGTATAGTAGCTTATTATTCCCCTTATTACTACTCCATTATCAAAACCATTAATGCAGTTCAGGTTCACGAAGGCCGGACTAAATCCCAACAACTGGAATATGTTCTGGAAAGGGTGTCTCTTATTGCACTCTATTAAATTTAAAACTACTTTGCTCTATCAAGTATTAATTGTCCCAATCTTTTAAGTACAGCTTATTGTGCTATGTGTATTTACATGTAAACTTGTTTAAATCCTGCAATATACACAGAAAATGTACAGCTTCTTTTTTGATGTCCTTTAGGAAAGCATACAAGTTCATACTGTTATTGTATTGTTGGTTAAAAATATACCTGACCCTTCAGTATAAGAATGTGAAGTTATGCAGTACAGTATATTTGCATTGCAGTTTTGAATATAAAATTTATAAGTATTTTGATGGGTTTATGCAGCTCAGAATAGACATTTATTGTTCTAATTCAATATGTCACCCATTCTTTCACACATTTCAAAAGTTTTCCACAAACTGTTTATGTGCTGAGTGCAGTACTCCATGGAGTTTAGGGTCTAATGGAGTGTGAGATGGGGGCCTGTGGTTCTTCATCTTGTTTTCAGCTGTACAAACATTCACCACTCTCCCATTCTCTTTGGATGCTGGGCTTGGGCCCAGTAAGGCTGCTCTGTGTAGTTAACAGGGTGACTGAAATTTTACAGGTCTGCCTAACGGAATTTGTTGCCATTTCCTAAGCCACTGAGAGCATGAAATGTGTTTATTTTCATGCTCTAAGAATAATGTCTGAAGAAATCACATCAATAGTTTATCCAACAGAGGCTTCAAAGAGGAAAATCCATTCAGCTTTTTACAGTCAATAGAGATTTTTCTTGCATAATTAAAAAAAATTCTATTTTAACAATGTCTGTAGCTTAGAATTCTAATATGCACGGGAATAATAACTTGGAGAACAAAGATGTAACACATGTCGGTGTCATCCTTCCAATTACGAAAACCACTTAAACCATTTCAAGGGTCACTGAGCGTCAGAGCCACATTGATTCATTTTCAGATCATTTTGGTCTTTATTGTATATTTTTGATTAACTTTTTTATACTGTGTTGTATTTTCTTTTGCACCTCTGCATAATATGATCTTGTTTTACCTCTTAAAGTATGTTTAAATTATGTTTGCTTGGAATTCATTATGTTTCATAAGATAATATGGTAACACTAAGAAAGATTATTCATTTTGTATTGAGACAAGACATACAGTATATAAGAATATTAAAGAAAAGTGCAAAAATTCTTTAGAAATCTTTAGAAATTACATGTTTAGTTAATATAGCTACTTAGAAACTTTGTATCAGATTAGCTCCATTTGTGGGAAACCACCATAATTAAATAAGCATCAAGAGCTGTATCAGCAAAATCCTGTAGGTCAGTCACGTTAAGTGAATTTTAGCTTCATATTTAAAAATGCCCCTTCAAAGATCTTTATTTTCTTGAGAGCTATGTTTATTGTCTTTCATGCTTGTTAGAAATGAGATATGCAGGAACAGAATTATTTATTTTAAAACGCAATAAGGTGTTCATACATACTGCCATACACGAGTAAGTCAGGAGCATTGACGCAACATTATAGGAGGGACACTTTTGATAATACTCTCGCTCTTTTCACACACAGCCAAGAAGACAAAGTCCACTAATGTTACGTCTGGCTTGGCCACGAAGAAGCTGACTCTTCTGCATGGTGGGCTACTTAAATAAGTGTTGCCAGAACTTAGCATTCATATAAGAGTAAGACAGAAAAACACTAAGCTCAGCGAAAGCAGGCATCTCAGGAAGTCTGAACAGAGAGGCACTAAAAGATGCATAAGGTCCATGGTTACTGGACTGACGCATTTGTTTGCTCTTTTCTAAACTTTTATTTCAATTAAACGGCGTACAGGCAGGTCCAAAACATTATATGCTCTCACACTTTTTCATTACTCATTGCAGTACTTAACTGAATATCATACTAAACATGGTACTTCGAATAGCTTTTGGTCTATGAGAAGCTAAATATTAAAATACATCTTGTTTGCTGATGTTTCCAAAGCTAGCTCTAGTACAAAGATGAACAGATTATAACATAAGGATCATGCCCAAAATTAGGAAATGGCAAAAATTGAGTCACCATGTGATTAAAGCTAAGGCAACTGGCCTTTTCAATGTATATAAATGTGTTAAAGCAGAATGATGGCAGAGAGGTTAGTGTTGCTGCTCTACTGCTCCTAACTCTCAGGCTCACCTTCCATCCTTGTTACTCCTTGTATAGAGTTTGCAAGCTTTCCCTGTGTCTGTGTGGGATTTTCTCCTCAAACAATGGTTTCAGTTTATTGGTGGCTTTACATTTGCCCTGTGCTGGTATGTGGATGCATGTTTTCTCAGGGTTGGCTCATACCTTGTCTAATAAATATGCTCTGATTTTGGAACACTTGAATTAAATTGTGTCAATAAAGGAAGGATATATGACTAATAAAAAAAAGTTACTTAGGAGTATTATCAAATACTCCAAAGGCAGCCAAATTGACTTTGGCAAATTAAGGCTTGGACAATTGTTTGTTGACTGAACTTTAATGTAAATAATTGCCATGTTTTACAGGCAGGAAGTAGCGAGTAAATATTTTATATTTAATTATAAAGAATTTGACCCTGTAGAGACTTAGAAGTCCTAGTGAAATCATCATTGTACCCAACAGATAGTGTACAGAAATTAAAAGTTAGGCTCATAGATATACAATACAATTATGAGGGTACTATATATTATGACTATGTATTACGGCATTTAAGATAATGATGGAACTAAGTAAGGTGGATGCTAGCTGTTAGTGTAAATAAGATTTTAATCTTGAACTGGGTAAAATTAAATCTCAAAGAAACATTAGACAATATTACTTCACACAAAGAACTGTAAATATGTGAAACTGTTACCTAGTGGTCTAGTTGAGAGTAGCTGTTTGGGGGTCTTGACATCTTGAATTGGCATATTTTGGACGCAATAATTAAAGATTATTATTAGATAGATTATTAGAAGATTCAGGAAGCTGAACATTTTTTTCCTTGTCAAAAATGTTCTTACATTGGTATTATTTAATAATAATTAATTACTTAGTATGTGTATACTGTTAGAAGTTGAGGCAATTATTAGCCCAGAGCTAAAAACATACAGCCAGAAAAGCTGAAAGCCACTGGCACTTAAAAAAATGAATAAATATCATAAGATATTCAAACCAACTTTGTCCAGTTCAGGACTACATTGCCCACTCGTGCATACATCAACACTCACACTCACACTGAGGCAATTTAGAATTGCCATATAGCTGGAAAATTCAAATTAAATGTCAACATCAATATATTAAATAGACAATCTAAATACCCCAAAATCTCAAAAATGCCTTGATGGATTTGATTGAAATTTGATGACGTTATAGGGAAAAGGAAACTAGCCAACATGTGTATTTTTATTTGTTGATCATTTTTTTATTTGTCAATATTTATTAATGTTCTATGTTGCACTGCCAGGGGCTTTGTGCAAATGAAAGATGCAGCAGAAGCGAAAGACAGCAGCACTAGAGAGAGTGCACATCAAGAGAGTGAATGGAAGACTGAAGAAGAGGCAGTACCATAGACGGGAAACACCAGACATAATCACGTTTGACATCTACAATCAGGTATGAAATGGAAACAGAAAGTTCGAGGAAGCTCAAGAAAGATACAAAGATCAGTGGTTACCAAGCACAAAATAAATCTGCAGGGACAGTACCAGCCAGGACTGTGGTTGTATCTGCGACTATTTGTATTGCTTTGTTAGAAGCAAAAAGACAGGGAGAGAATGCCGCCATATGGTCTGTACTAGAAGTAGGGTGGGAGTGGTGTCTTCAAATTTAAGACAAGGAGGACAAAAAGCATAAGTTTAAACTTAACAGGTCCTCTTCAAGCTACTCTATTGTAATATATATTTGCATTATTGGACTTTAAAGGGGATCCCCCACACCACCCCACCCCAACCACACCATTCTGGAAAATTCTTTATGTATTGTGACCTGTCGCACTGTGGTTTTGATCTCTGAGTCTGGATTAGCCACTGAGAAAACACACTATCAAATAGCTTAAACATTTACCTGTACAAGATCAGCTGCACTCAATAGGGTGTAAGACATATATGTGTTTAATGCCAGATCATTTATTCAGTATTTTGTCCTCTGTACCATGCAATCTGCCTGCAGCTCCACTCCTGCCCCCCAGGGGGCCCCCCCCCCCCGAAAAAAAAAAACTGAATGCTTCCGAGGAAGACACCTTTGGGTTCTTTCCATCTAAAGCACCTTTTTCTCCTTGTGAACCCCTTCAAAAAACCAGAATAAATTGGCGAACCCCCTGTGTAGTCATTACAATAGGTTTATCCTTGTAAGTTAGATGTTTTCTTTCAATGTGTCTACGAAGAAGAAATGGTTTTAAACTGCTGTTGGCCAGGACTTCATTACAAATTACACAAAGTGGATTAGGTTCTGATTCATCCCCGGTAAAATAAAAACCCATTTGTAAATAGTCGCTGTCATATTTTTGTTTCTTCTCTTTTGTCTTACTATGTTCGCCTATTTTTTCCTTGCTTTCAGTCTGGAGAGACGGTAGCTCACTACAACTTACAGTATCGTCACCCTGTGTTGGTACCAAATCAGGGACTGATGTAGAAGAAGAAGAAGCAATTGATTGCTCGTCCAGCTTTTTGTCAGACTTGATAAAACTA
>JANRMT010062808.1:36055202-36075673 GCA_026402145.1 Polypterus bichir lapradei | reverse complement strand
TTTTTTGTTAAGTACATAACTCCACATGTGTTCATTCATAGTTTTGATGCCTTCAGTCATGAAAATAAAGAAAACACATTGAATGAGGAGATGTGTCCAAACTTTTGGCCTGTACTGTATATATATATATATAGAGAGAGAGAGAGAGAGAGAGAGAGAAAAATTTGAAAATGAATTTAAAGCATGTCCACTAAAGCCGAGTTACTCTGTTGTTTTTCCTAGCACTTTGGTTATTGTCGCTGCTGTATTTTGAATTATCTGTACAACCATTACCTTTCCAGAGACCTTTTTTGAGTTGCTGTTTTCTTCTTAATTGATGCAGTGGTTAGTGCTTCTGTCTCACAGTTTCCAGAATCCTTGGTCAATGCATGTACGGAGGTCACACTGCTTTGTTTTTTCTGTAACAATTCCAGTTTTCATTCATTTTCCTACAATTTACACTTAACTGTATGTAGATTAAGCAGATCTACGAATCTTAACTCATCTCATTCTCAAATACCCTTAATTCAGTTCAGTTAAGCCTACCCCAATTGCATTGGGCAGTTGGCAAGAAACAGCCCTGACAGGGCACAAGTGCATCAAAGGGCCCACTCACACAAATGTTGAAATATAATCACCAATGAATTCAACCTGTACATCATTCAGGATGTGTGAAGAAAACTTGAGTACCTGAAAGAAAATCTAAACAGACAAAGGGATAGTGTAGAACTAGGATATGGACTAAATCTATGTGTGGAATTCAAATCTAGGATGCTGGATCTGTGGGGTGGAAGAAAATAAATCTTTTGTTTACATATAGACCTTGATTTTTATCTCAGTCAACTTCTTAAACATTTCTTAGAATGTAATGAAAGATTCTACCCACATTCTAATATTGTGTGTTTGGATAATTAGAAACTCTTAATTAAACTGTAAACAGGTCAGTGATGGAATGCCTTATGATGATGATACATTCAGGTTTGGTTACTTCTTTTTGTCCAATGCTACTGTCCTGTGAAGGCTGAAAAGTGTTTAATTTACTGTGAGAATAGCTAAACTGTTGTGTAGCTGTTGGTCCTTGGTGTGCATCATTTCTATGACTTTTCATTAACTCCATTTCAATACATTGCATGAAACAGAAGCCTCTTTTTGACAAAGAATGAAAAAGTATGATTCATGACTCATTTCTTTTTTATTCCCTGCCTACGGATAACAGCTATAGGACCTAGGACATACTCCAGCTCTTTATGTGCAAATGCGGTAGAGCCTCCAAGATTGTGGCTAACCCTTTTTCAAGTACAAACACCTGTAAAAACAAAATTAGCTCAGCCAAGATGTCTAAGAAGAAGCAGTTTCCAGTTAAATATAGATATAATATCCTTCTCATTCTGTGGAATCCAAACAAATTAAAGATGTCTTTCTTGGAGAAAGAGGATACAAAGAATAATAGAAAGATTATATGAACGTTTATTATAGACGTGGGGGAGAGACATTACTCATACTTCTGTTATACAAGTGAGATCTAATAAAAGAGAGAAGGTCATAAGGTTTGTATTTTATTTGTAGGAGAATTTTCATGTTTAATTCAAGAAAGTCTCCAAAGAAGCTACAAAGTAAATGACCCAAAAAACTGCAAAACAGCAAGAATCCTCCCTTAAACACTTCATGGTTGTGTCAAGAGTGCCAGCCAACAACCTCTTCTGTCTGAGCTATGATACATCATGCAAAGCTCTTTGCCAAGGACAAACAGTATGTTTGAACATGCTGAGGCCATCAGCACACTATTGCTCATTACATAATTCTGAAACTGACCTGCGTGAAACTTGTAAGGATAATCTGGAGCCTGTTCTTTACAGTGTTCAAAGCACATTTCTGCACTCTTTGTTGATTTGCTTTGTGCCAACTTACATCTAGTTACACAAAAACTGTTGCATACTTGTCAGCATATTGAAGCCCTAATTGTAACTGGACAATTTTAAGATTTCTATTCAGCAGTTGCACCCTGCTGCTTTATAAACAGTTCCTTCTGACTGCAATTATCCTACACTGTTGACCTTATTTTCAGAGCCATTATTATTTTATTAGAATTCTTACATTTTGGTATTGCAAACAGAGGTAGGATTGACCCTTGATACTCCAACTCTTAAAACATGATCAGATTTGGCTTTCGCTTCATTTATTTTCCTTTTAAGTTAAACAATTATCTAATAATCATAAACATCAAATGTATTTAGTTAATTTATAGTTTGAACCCTTAGAGCCTTTTTCAAAATAATGTCTATATGTGCTTATGTTGTGAGAGTAAGGACAGCAGTGACCCTGTGGTTAGCCAACGGGGAGCTAAGGGATCAAATACAGGGCTGTATGAGTCTTGAGTTTAAATAAACAGTGGCAGAAGGGAACCTTTGCTAATGTGTCAGGAGCTCCTTAAGTCACTAGGGGGCAGAGTGGAGTCCCACTGCAGTATGTTTTGAATCCCATAGTTCTCTGGGGTGAAACTTTCTGGATTCCCTGTAGCCATGTCTTATGTTATGGAGGCCAAGATCAACTTGGAATGAAAAAAGGAGTTCTCAAAGTATAATTCTAGATATTTTACAAAGTGGGCTGAAAAACACAATTAATCCAGTACAGTGTTGAGCTTTTAGTTGAGAGGTGAGTATATGGCAAGAGCTCAGCTGGAATAGGTGAGATGCCAGATAGTAAGAAGCAGAGCACTTGAAGTTGTGTGCACTGTTCTTATTTAAATAGTAATCACTGTTTATTATTGTACATTTTGCTAATGTATTTTTGTTCACCCTCTTGTATTTAAACTTCTCTCTAATACATTGCACATAATTTGATATTGTTGATTACTGTACCTTGAGCTTTCTTTGGGTTCAAAGACCACTTGGAAGATCCAGGGTTGACAGCTTCTATCAGGATACACATACAGTACATGAGTCTGGACTCTAGGCCTTGCCTAGGAGCAGGATTATTTAATTACTGTGCTGCTATAGGAATCTTACAACGACCCAGTTTCATCCATCACAGATCTCGTTGGAGGCTGTTCTAGAGTTTGCCCTCTGTTTCCTTGACTGATAGTTTTATTGTGACCATCTGCCCTGTACCTAAGTTTCTTTCAATCTGGTTCAAATTCGAGGGGTGGAGGGGTAAATTCTATGCGTGGAAATAAGTCTAACCAAACAGATTAGGCAAATTCATCTAAAGGCTCTGTGAAGATGGCCTTATTGAACGTTCAATCTGTGGCCAACAAATTGTTTATTCTGAATGACCTCGTAATTTGGATATTTTATTTATGCCAGAGACTTGGCTAAGTGTCGGTGACTCAGGATCTCTCCATGATCTCTCACCTCCTGACTATAACAACTTACCTAGAAGCACTGGTCGGTGTGATGGACTAGCAGTGGTTTTCAATAATCAGTTTAATTTTTCCAGTTTTGAAGCTCAGCTGTATCAGGCATACTAATCCTGTGCTGGGTGCACTTGTTTACAGAACACCTGGATAAAATAAGGATTTTATGCAGGAATTCACTGATTTTTTGTCTTTGCTGGTGTCATATTCTGATAGCCTGCTGATTCTGGGAGATTTAAATATTCGTGTTTGTTGTCAAACAAACCCCTAGATAAAGATTTTTTAGGTCTGACGGACTCCTTTAACTTAACCAAGGTGGTTTCAAGACCCACTCATTGGAAAGGTCATGTGCTGGACTTAGTCGTTACTCTTGGCCTTCCTGTAAAAATGTGGAGGTTTATGATGCCTGCATTTCAGACCACTATGCTGTCATTTTTGAGCTTGATCTCCTTTATCCGTCTAGAAATTTTACACAACCCCAGCATCACTTATGTTCAACTAGCAAAATACCCGCGCTTCGCAGCGGCGAAGTACTGCATTAAAATTTTTATTAAGAAGAAAATTTAACCTTTTTAAAGTGAGGGAAAATATGGCAATAATTATTTGTTAAGGATCTCTTTGTATACCACGTCAGTTCGGCCCTCCGGTTGTAACATGACCAAGCTGTGCGCTGAGCTTACTCTTGAGCATGCAACGTACAGTTGGCCATGTGAACAGTAATCTTGTTTCAAATCTCTCAGCATGGATTGCTGCTGTCATAATCGATTTCAGTTTCATGGTTTGTTTCAATTACGACAGTATTTGCAGGACTTGCGTTGAAGTGACATTCGGCATCTGTCAAGCGTTGTAAGCTTACAACCGGTTTCATCGATAACTTCACATCCAGCTTTTGAGAGTTTAAACATTCATAAACATCAAAGTGTCCACTACTGAAATTGTCACCTATGAATGTAAGATGTTTAAGAGGCATTGGCGGTTGTCGAAAGGTGTAAAATATTTGGCCATTTCGGTACACT
Source organism: Polypterus bichir lapradei (assembly GCA_026402145.1). NCBI lineage: Eukaryota > Metazoa > Chordata > Cladistia > Polypteriformes > Polypteridae > Polypterus > Polypterus bichir. The sequence continues at coordinate 36,071,326 of JANRMT010062808.1, read as the reverse complement.
TGAAAGCACCAACCGAACAATTCAGCGGCAGCCATCAACTCACATGCAGAACCATAGGTGAAGGGCTTAAGCATTTCACTCTTCTAGTGCTCCTGTGTAGTATAATTATCTCCTGTACCATCATCAGTCCACACCTTGAACCTGTCCCAGTCATTCAATACATAAGACACAATGTTCTTCCAGATATCAAGAGTGAGCCTGATATGGCCGTGCAATATGTAACACAGAGAATGGAAAAGGTAGGTGCCATCTCCGGGCATGGAAACCACTCGGTAAGTGACAGTTCTTTGATCGATGGTGATTACCTCGATAGACATGGTAATGGGGGTTGGAATGATGAAGGAAATGGGTACCTGAGTAATGTAAAGTAAGTCTAAAATACCTATACAATAACTATAATTGTAATAAACAAACAATAAAACAGCGGAGAAGCCGTGGATTAAACAAAAAGGCTGTAGTTATCAGCAGGGAGACGTGAATCCCGTGGCGAAGCAAGGAAGGGAATGTAGAGACTGGAGCGACGGACGGCCTTATATAGGCAGGCAGCCAACAACGTGGGAGGTGATGGGATGGGAGACCCAACGCCGCCTCACATGGTGACCAAGCTGCAGGCTATGGACGTATATATGTACGTAAATAGGATTCAGTTAGCGTTGGGAACCCGTGTAGCAAATTTCTTGAAGATGGGCCCATAAGTAACAAAGACTGTTGAAAAGTTCAATATGGTGGCCGACAGTGGCATCATACCACCGAAATAAGTACGTACATTGGTTTCGGTTAGTGCAGGGAAGCCGCCTACCAAATTTCGAGAAGATGAGGCCATAAATAAGAAAGTTCAACATGGCGGACGTTGTTGATCGTTACGCCTAGAATTTCGAAATGAAACCTGCTTAACTTTTGTAAGTAAGCTGTAAGGAATGAGCCTGCCAAATTTCAGCCTTCTACCTATACGGGAAGTTGGAGAATTAGTGATGTTGGAAAATTCAATATGGCAGCTGACAGTGGCGTCATACCACCGAAATAAGTACGTACATTGGTTTTGGTTAGCTCAGGGAAGTCACCTACCAAATTTCGTGAAGATGGGGCCGTAAATAAGAAAGTTCAACATGGCGGACGTTGTTGACCGTTATGACCGTAATGCGTAGAATTTCGAAATGAAACCTGCTTAACTTTTGTAAGTAAGCTGTAAGGAATGGGCCTGCCAAATTTCAGCCTTCTACCTACACGGGAAGTTTGAGAATTAGTGACGTTGGAAAGTTCAATATGGCGGCTGACAGTGGCGTCATACCACCGAAATAAGTATGCACATTGGTTTCGGTTAGCGCAGGGAAGCTGCCTACCAAATTTCGTGAAGATGGGGCCATGAATAAGAAAGTTCAATATGGCGGACGTTGTTGATCGTTATGACCGTTACGCGTAGAATTTCGAAATGAAACCTGCTTAACTTTTGTAAGTAAGCTGTAAGGAATGGGCCTACCAAATTTCAGCCTTCTACCTACACGGGATGTTGGAGAATTAGTGACGTTTGGAAAATTCAATATGGCGGCCGACAGTGGCGTCATACCATCGAAATAAGTACGTACATCGGTTTTGGTTAGCGCAGGGAAGTCACCTACCAAATTTCGTGAAGATGGGGTCAGCCTTCTACCTACACGGGAAGTTTGAAAATTGGTGACGTTGGAAAGTTCAATATGGCGGCCGACAGTGGCGTCATACCATCAAAATAAGTACATACATCAGTTTCGGTTAGCGCAGGGAAGCCGCCTACCAAATTTCGTGAGGATGGGGCCATAAATAAGAAAGTTCAACATGGCGGATGTTGTCGACCGTTATGACCGTTACGTGTAGAATTTCGAAATGAAACCTGCTTAACTTTTGTAAGTAAGCTGTAAGGAATGAGCCTGCCAAATTTCAGCTTTCTACCTACATGGGAAGTTGGAGAATTAGTGATGAGTCAGTCAGTCAGTCAGTCAGTCAGTCAGTCAGTCAGTCAGTCAATCAGTCAGTCAGTCAGTCAGTCAGTGAGTGAGGGCTTTGCCTTTTATTATTATTTATAAATTCAGAATCTGCCCTGCAGTTTTGTGATACCATTTCAAACCTTCACTCATCTGTGGTGACAGAAGCCCTCTCAGTGTGCTCCGATGGGTTAGGTTAGGTTAGGTTAGCCAGGTTAGGCTCCTAGAATTTACATGTAAGCAAACACTGGAACTGACTGCACCCTTAAAGTTAAGGAGAGCCAGGGTTAAGGCCAGAGTTTAGTCTTAGCTAAATGACACCACTCGTGCTATCAGGCAGGAATGCAGGAAGGCCAAGCACAGGTGGAAAAAGCATAAACTCCTGGGGCCTCATGCATAACGCCGTGCGTAGAACTCACACTATAACATGACTTAAGCACAAAAGCCAAAATGTGCTTACGCACAGAAAAATCCAGATGCAGGAATCTGTGCGTTTGCCAACTTCCGCGTTCTTCCGCTACATAAATCCAGGTCAGCGTGAAAAGTAACGCTCGTGCACACGCCTGCTGTCCCATTCCAACTCCTCCCAGAATTACGCCTCTTTGAATATGCAAATCAATATAAATAGCCCTTAAGCTCAGCGTTCTGTGAAAAGATAATGACAAAAGCAAGAGGGAAAATGGAAGAATTTCAGAGAATACCAAGTGGAGGCAAGGAAAAATGTACTATTTGTTGATTTAAACAGTGGTATAAACAACAAAAGGAAGCTGATCGAGTGACATAGCGTGTCAGAGAAAATCGAAAGCTCAAGTCCACAAAGTTGCACAGTGCCGAAATAAAAAAGTAGTTGTCTATATCAAAGTCGCCGTGAAAAGGCGAGTCGTAGCCCACTGTCTGAGTGTTATATGAAAGCTTATTAGGGTACAGAGAAAAAAAAAGGCACACAGTGGGGAAAAAGCACAAAATGTCAACTTCAATCTCGATATTTCCACTTTAATCACATAGTTTATTTTGTCATTAAAGTAGAACATCATAAACTTCATCTTAAAATCGTTTAACTAGTTTCTAAAATCAAATCGTAAGTAAAGTAGCGCATTAAATGCTTTGTTTTGTATGTGTTCTACTATGTGCTCTATGTGTGTGAATCACTACGTGCTTCTTAAACCGGCTTTTTCTACCTCCGACAGGACACAGAATCCATTACATTCGTGATATTACAGCTTTCTGAATAACTAAAATACTGAGATGTATACGTGATATCTTTTTCATGATGATGGGAGTTAAAGCACGTTATTAAACATGGGAATACGGTGGCCCTGTGATTGTGCGCGACCTTCGATGAAATAATTTATTGCAGCAGTACTCTGGGGTTGCTCTAGGCTCGTGGCGGCCCTGGGCAGAGGAAGAATCGGTGGCTCCTTTGCCCGCCAATGTCAATATGGTATCATATGCACAGCGGATGGCCACGTCCATTGCGGACACTGTATAACCACCTCGTGCTCATGACACAAGCGTTTTCTTTTGCCGAAATTTGCTGCTGCGTTTTTAGCTGTGTCGTTATTTTCTCTTTCTGTTTTATATTCAATATATATTGGTGTGGCAGCCCCTAGGATTTGGCGGCCCTGTGCAGGTGCACAGTTTGCACATGCCTAAAGCCGCCCCTGCAGTACTGTCTCTTTCAAACGTACTAACCTGCAATTCCTGTCCTTCCTTTTCTTTCTCCAACTAACCGATCGCCACACAATCAGCTCTGTAATGGACGTTAAGCCATCTGTAAGCTTATAATGCTGATTCTTCCAAACTTTTAAGGAACATTGAAATATCTCGTAGTACATGTTTAATTATTTTATCCTTCATGCCAGTCCCAGTGAAGCATGCAGTGCGAGGCAAGAACAATCATGAGCGGAGCGCCAGAACCTTGCTAGCATAGCAACACCGTGTCCTTTAATTATTAACAATATAGATTATTTAAATGAAGTTAAATGTTTTATCTGTATAATATAATAAACATATTTTGGTGCTTTTCATCTTAAAAATGATATTGTCATCATATGTAAATACACTCTTTTTAAAGTGGCTCAGGTTGTGCAATATTATAACTGTACTGCAAGTCTGCAGTGAGGTAACTGTACTAATAAGTACTAAAAGTTCTACAAGAAGCAGTTGATGGACTGATTGAGTGCGTTTAGAGTTATTGGGATGAAACTTTTTCCGAACCACGAGGTCCGTACAGTAAAGGTTTGAAGTGTTTGTCATATGTGAAGCAGTTCAAATAGGAAGCATGGCTGCTTGATGCTGTATACCGATAATTCTCTTTCCGATCAGCTTCTCCGAGTGGTGCAGTAAGAGTAATATGGAAAAAGATGATCCACTGTAGCAACCCCTAATGGGAGCAGCTGAAAGAAGAAAAAGAAAGTGCAGTGAAAGTAACAACACTAAAGCAGCTATGGTATTTAGAATAGTTTGACCATTCCGTGGACCATTATATTGTTACTGGTTAATTACAATCGGATGCATTAAACTAATAAACAATATGCGGTTAATTTCAGTGTATTTATAAAGCTGCGTCAGGAAAAGAAAGGATAACCACACAGGAACAGTAGCACTACTTTGACACTGGGTGCCACCAGTCTGCAAAACCGAGCGGAGAACTTGCGTATGACAGGGTATGAGGTACCGTGGAACTGTGCGTAGCTTTACGCCAAGTTTAGGTTTTATACATCGCGATTTGAACGTGGAAACGTTCTTACGCAACATTTTTGTGCATACGCACCGTTTGTACATGAGGCCCCTGGTCTCTTTTAAAAGACTGAAAACGTGCTTGAAGATATATCAAAGAGCAGTGAGAATAGCAAAATCAAATTATCTATTAGATTTAATTGCAAATGCCGCCTCAAGACCTGGAGTGCTTTTTAACAACATAAACAGTTTTTTAAATCCATCAGGCACTGGTCTCCCTATGAACTCACCTGAGACCTGTGAGTTATTCCTCAACTTTTTTTAGATAAAAGTAATTCGGTCTGGCATTATCCATCAAGCATTTGACCACAGTGAGTGGACCCCAGCTCCCTTTAGGCCAGTGCTAACCCGATTTACACTGTTTCAACCTCCAGCCAGCTAGCCAATATAGTCATGCATTTGAAACCTTACAGGTATCCTCTTGATATTTTACCTATGCACCTGCTTAAATATTCTTTTGAGGTCATCAGCCCACTTGTTTTGGCCATAATTAACTGTTTAAAAATTGGGGAATTGCCAGACAATTTCAAGTGTGCAATAATTCAGCCACTACTGAAGACGCCTACTCTGGATTCTACAGTTCTCTCAAATTACAGGCCTATCTCTAAGCTCCCTTTCCTGTCCAAAATTATAGAAAAGGTGGATTATTTAAAAACAATTATGCAATTAATTGCACTTATGCAATGTGTTTCAATCTGGCTTTAAAAAAATTCATACTACAAAATCTGTTTTGTTGAAGGTGACAAATGATATTCTACTAACCTTGTACTCGGGTTCTTGTGCTATTTTAGTGCTGCTGGACCTTAGTGCAGGTTTTGATACAGTGGACCATGGGGTTCTATTAAAAAGGCTTGAGTATGAAGTCAATATTCAAGGATGTTTTGCTTCCTACTTATATGGTAGATTTATGTCAGTAAACATAGGTGATAGCTTCTCCCAGTCAGGTCTGCTCACTCATGGCGTACCACAAGGTTATTTTCTGGCCCCATTAGTATTTGCCTTATACTTGCTCTTTCTGGGGCCCTTATTCCAAAAACATGGCTTTGATTACCACTGTTATGCTGATGATACCCAGCTTTTTATTAAAGTTAGCCCTAATATTGTTTCATCTGTAAAGAAGCTGATGGAGAGTCTTGATTATATTAAACCCTGGATGCTGCAAACTTTCCTCCAACTAAATAAAAAAAAAGACGTATGTCATTATCTTTGGCCCTACTTCTACTGCTAATAAAGTTGGCACTTATTTAGGTCATTGATGGCAAAGATTCATAATGATGTAAAGAATCTGAGTGTCACCCTTGATTAATTTTTGAGCTTTGATAAACAAATCTCTGTGGTAGTAAAATTCAGCTTTTACCAACTGAGACAAATTTCAAAGTTAAAATCCTTACTTTCACAAAAGGATTTGGCAAGAGTGACTCATGCTTTTATTACGTCTCAGTTGGATTATTACAATTCCCTACAGTATATTTAGGATTGCCGAAATCTGCCCACAGGCAGAGTGGTGGCTCTGAGGCTAGGTATCTGAGCTGTCAATCGGAAGGTTGCCTGTTCAAATCCCGTAAACACCAGAAATGACTCTACTCCGCTGGGCCCTTGAGCAAGGCCTTCAACCTGCAATTTCTTCGTCCTAGGTAGATGACATTAATCTGCACCTTGCCCTACATGTAGGTCCTCCAACTTACAGGTAACACTTGGGGGTTGGTGGTAGGATTGGAACTCCAGCCACCGTAAAAAAAAAAAAAAACTAAAAAAAACTCATACTGTTCCAGTGTAGTGCTGAGGTGTCACCCACCCACAGTGTACGCTCTCAACCTTCATAGGAGGACAGAGCTCCCTACGGAATTACACTTTCCTCCAAGCTTGGAAGTGTTACTGATGGAATATATTGTTATTTATTTTTTGTTTATTTTTCTTTGTTGTTCAAACACCTGAAATATTAAATGAGGCATCCTGCAGGAGTGTGTTAGGAGGTCCACCTATGAGAACACACACACGGATGGGTTATGCTGCAGCACATTTATTTACCTCTCTTTCTCTTCTAGTTCAAGAATGAGTTAGGAGCCCAGGAAGAAATACTGATCTCGCTTTCAGAGACTATTGGAAATCCTGTCTCTTCTAGTCCTGTGTCTACATAACATCACAACTACCAGAAGTCATGTTCATTCTTGGACCCATTGAATTCAGAAGTGCAAAGGATGACGAATAAGTTCCGATCCCAGTTTTCTTTTTTGTGGCTTAATTTTATTAACATAGAAGAAATTGGGGAGATGCCAAAACTTCACCTTGTTATGTCTTGTTTTCTCATATATTTCTAAATGTACATATAAATACATTTGTTGATAATTGCACAACTATATTTGTTAACATTGAATGCCTTTTTTCACTTTTATTCAGCATGCCCAGTGAAGGCCTTGTAGCCCATTTTGGGTAGCGTCCTGCCTTGCAGCTAAGGATTTTTTTTTTTTTTTTACACTAATCGGAAACAAGTACTCTACAGCACAGAGTAATGCCAGTGAAATGTCAGTATGTCCATCAATATTCGCTAAACTATTATACTACAGAATGGAGTTTTGATCCTAGAGTATGATTATGGCTGCTGGATCAGACCATTTATTTTATCCATCCATCCATCCATTATCCAACCCGCTATATACTAACTACAGGGTCACGGGGGTCTTCTGGAGCCAATCCCAGCCAACATAGGGCGCAAGGCAGGAAACAAACCCCAGACAGGGTGCCAGCCCACCGTAGCCATTTATTTTAGCAGGGGCTAATTCTGTCTTTAAATAGATTTTGGTAGTTGTCAAAATGTTTTATACATACTGACATACTGTATGTAAAATAAAATATATCTAAGCACTTTTTTTCCATTATTTCTTCCACATGTCTTGTTAGTAAACCTGTCACTTATCTACATGGTGAATGAAAGCGAATTCACCACTGCAGTTTAGGACACATGCACTGATCACTGTTGCTCAATGTGTTTAAAGGTAACCTTGTTGAAGCAATTAGAGAACAACAGTTTAGCAAAAATGTAAATTACTAAAGTAAACAAAAAAAAATTAAAAAGCATAAGGCACATAGTGTACATTTACAGTTATGACAGTCATACATTAGGTTGTCCGTTTTCTATATTTGTATAGGAAAGACATGACGACTTTCTTCTAAGTTCTTTTTACAAAACTGAATTGCATACAGTGAGGCTGAAGAAAAAGCAAACCAAATTATTAAAGGAGTCTTCAATTTGAGCCTGCAATCAACCTTCAATTAATAAACTTAAAAGAGCAAGTACTGTACCTTGGTTCTCCTAACCAAGCTTGAGAACCAATGCTGTAAGACGTCCCATACTAATGTATTTAATTTTATCCTTCCCTGCATCGATCTTTTTGTTATTTGCTTTTTCTTTTACAGGGTCATTGGCTCACCCTGTTTAGTAGCTTAGGTTTTTTATTTATTTTGTTTTTAATGAAAATTAGCCTATACTGCACACATGCATTTTAATGTACATCTCCCATGATTAAAATATCAATTATAAACTTACACAGCAAAATTGCCAGTATTAACTTTATCACTACAAGAGTTAAATAACTAAAAATATTTGAACATTTTATATATGGATAGTGTTTTTACAGCATACATTCCATAACAAGATTTAGAAAACAGGATTGATTTTAAATTTTACCCACTATAATTTTCACAGACGCTGAAAATATGTGATATTAAAGGGAGGCTATAAGCTAGTAACATGCTGAATTTACTAGTGGGATAGGTCTCACTGTAGGGAAATGCAAACAGGCCAAAATATGCATGAATGATATCCCAGCAAAACACCCTTTTAGGTTTTATAGCAAAAGAAAACTAACAGAAATGCAAAACATGCCAGAGACTGATGATGTTGCCACTGAAAATTTCACTTATGCCCCAAAGGCAAGTGAAAACCCCAACATGTTGCTTTGCTAACTTTAGTGATTGGTTTGCTACCAATATAAATGTTCAGGAAAATCTGCAGCCAATCCACCACCAAATGGTAAAAAGTAAATATTTCCTTAAAACAATTCATTTTAAAATGCAAGTCTATTTTAGTAGGAATGAGACAAAATAGAAAGCAATTAACAATGTGCCAACACTCCAATCCATTTCAGGGATCTCTCATGCACAAACTTTGACATATTTATTGGTAGTAAATGTGAGCCGCCAAATTGTCTGACATTATTTGATTGCATTTTGAGAGGAGACTGGTTTCCCTAGAAAAAATCCACATTAACACATATTGTAGTAGAAATATGCACAAAAGAGTCCTATATGTTGGACTGTAAATAACAGTTTTTGGGGATCAACTTATGGTATCATAGGTGAGTTATTAAAACACATGGACAATGTTTCATTCTACATTTGAGTAAGTAAGAAAATAGTAAACAAAATTAAGCTAAATTAAACTTCAAAGATCATCAAAGAACTTCCAAGTGTCAAGTAAGCTGACATTGATTTGGCAAATGTTTAGAATAGACTTAAAAACAGGAATCAGTAAACAAACATAAAGGACAGTTTTGATGAATGAATAACATACAATGTCTAGCCTCAAACACGTAACATATTATGATCTTGTAAAATCCAAAAGTTTGACCGATTATGTAGATGTGATAGTAGGGAAATTGACACCAGATATGAGCTCGATTTAAAAAAAGGAATGATGTGTTAATAAGAGTGTACAAATAATTGGAGCCAACCAGGCAACTGGAACACTGTTGGTGGTGTAGGAAGTTATAGGCATATCTGAGGTAGTCTGGCAGTTTGGCAGCATAGGCAATACAGGCAAAATGCTTAACTGGAAGACAAATTCAGAAGAACAGACCCAGCCATACACAAAAGGCACTAATAAAGGCTGTTGAGAGGAAAGTCCCAGACGGCTTAACTGACAGGCAGTTGGTAGATGTAAGTGTACTATGGACAACCACTTGGGGTGGTAAGTGACAAACCTATAGCAGAAGAGACCAGTGCAACTGAGGTTGCAGGAGCAGAACATGTCCAGTTGTGCATGAGATAATAGCACAAGAAGAAACAGCTCAGGTAAATGTAGTAGGTGGGACAGAACAGGTCCAGCTGCACCCAAAACAATATAAATTAATGCTGCCAGAAAACACTGGACAACAGGTGAGGCACAACTTTCTATGGAACCTTGAGAAAGATGACAGCAATAAAACAAATAGAAAGTTATTTTATAATATATGCAAACCCAAAAGTTTACAATTTATAGCACTTCTTAAAAGTGTTTAAAAGAAGTGCTACTCTTTATTTTTATAGTCAGTGAATGGTAGTCACTTTTGGAACAGGATTTTGTATTAATTGAGTTGCAATCTAGTTTTCTATTGAGGTAAAGGGCAGCTCAATTATGACAACATATATTATGCATACCTCAGGCTTACATTTTCCTGGACTGAAACATGGCACAAAAAAAAGCAAATCAGTAAATAATGAAAAAAGATACTTCTATTGTTAATATACAAACAGACTGTGTACATACTAATAAAGTAAGAACCGTAAAGAACACCCCTCATTTAATTAACACCTCGGTCAGTTACTTGTAGAGGTGCAACTCTTCTCATGGCATCCATTACAACATCTGCTGATGACTACTCACCTGGGGCCCCATGCATAAACGGTGCGTACGCACAGAAATGTTGCATAAGAACATTTCCACGTTCAAATCACGATGTATAAAACTTATAACTGGTGTAAAGCCACGCACATTTCCACGGTACCTCATACCCTGTCGTACGCAAGTTCTCCGCTCGGTTTTGCAGACTGGCGGCACACAGCGTCAAAACAGTGCTTCTGTTCCTTTGTGGTTACTCTTTATTTTCCTGACGTGGCTTTATAAATACACTGAAACTAACTGCATATTGTTGATTAGTGTAATGCATCTGATTGTAATTAACTTGCACAATATAATGGTCCAGGGAATAGCCATAGTATTCCAAATACCATAACTGCTTTAGCATTGTTACTCTCACTGCACCATCTTCTTCTTCTTTTTCTTCTTTCAGCTGCCCCCTTTAAGGGTTGCCACAGCGGATCATCTTTTTCCATATTACTCTCACTGCACCACTCAGAGTATTTATATCACTGTATCTGAGTGGGGAATCACAGCAGCAGCTGATCGGAAAGAGAATTATCGTTATACAGCAATTATCGGTATACTGCCTCAGTCACTGCAAAATGTTTCAAAGCCTTTCCTGTACGGACCTCGCGGTTCAGATACAGTTTCATCCCAAGAACTATAAATATGTTATACTAGCAAAATACCCGCGCTTCGCAGCGGAGAAGTAGTGTGTTAAAGAAGCAATGAAAAAGAAAAGGAAACTTTTTGAAAATAACGTAACATGATTGTCAATGTAATTGTTTTGTCACTGTTGTGAGTGATGAGTGTTGCTGTCATATATATATATATATATATAAATATATATATATATTTACACACACACACATAAACATATATATATACATATCTATACATATAAACATATATATACACACACACATACTGTATATACATACATATATATATCTACATATATACACATACATATACATACACACATACATACATACACACACATATATACACACAAATACATATATATACATACACACACACATATATAAACATATATATACATATACATACATATCTACATATATACACACACAGCTATTTCGTATCAGTGCAAGACGCTGCTTGTTAAAACGGATAACTACCGCTCTTACGTGCAAGTCTGCGTGGATATTATGAACTATCGTATTTGTTCAAGTTCTATTTAAATTTTAAATAGAAGGAATTTTTATTTAGTCGACAGAAATATCTTTGGTAGGAATGGTAAAAACAGACAGGAATATTATTCCTGAATAAATCAACTGAAACCTTAAACAACTTATAATATTTTGCTCTCCATAAAAATATATCCTGTCTAAATTATACAAGTTAGAAATAAAGTAAACGTTAAAAGAACAAACGTTCAAATTTCTTTACTCTTATGTAATTTTATATAAAAAATAAACTTAGATTTTAAATATCCCAAAAGATTTTGCTCTCCATAAAAATATATCCTGTCAAAATTATACAAATTCAAATATGAACATGCTGCATAACAAAACCTGGAAATATAAATAAAATGTGTTCCTTTCAGCAATAACAAATCAAATCATTCAGTTGTCTTTGCTCATATGTCATTTTAGAGCTGGACGCCTGGCATCTTTTTTTGGCAACAAGTTCGTTTATGTTTGGTGTGAGGTTCTGTGTGGTGGAGATTCTCAGGATGGACTGCAGGTGCTCATCAGTGAGGCGACTCCTGTGTGCTGTTTTGTTAGTCTTTATCACTGAGAAGAGCTTCTCACACAGATATGTGCTACCAAACATGCACAAGGTTCGAGCCGCATGTAGACGGACTTTTTTTGTTCTTCAAAGTCACCAAAGCGCCGTGCGCTCAGTTTATCAGCAAAGTGCGTATTTGGGAACACCGTAGTGACGACTTGGTTCAACATTACTTGGCAACAGGGAAAGTGGGGCAAGTTGCACTGGTGCATTTGTGTCTCCCATAAAAGCAGCTTCACTTGAAATCACTTTGTGATTGTGCACGGGTAAAAACATCCGCTGAAGTGTCAGATTCTTATTTAATTCTTCTGCTTTCTGTATCTTCTGCATTGCATTCAGGTCTTTCAGGTTACCCTGATGTTTTGTCTCATAGTGCCGTCTTAGATTAAATTCTGTAATTACAGCCACATTAGCTCCACAAATGAGACACACGGGTTTAACGGCAATGTCAGTAAACATATACTCATCCTCCCATCGGTTTTTAAAGGCTCTATTTTCAGAATCAACTTTTCTCTTAAGCATCGTGTGGGCTAGCTTCGCAATAACTTGCAAGCTAGACTTGATTAACGCGGTAAGTGTTCGGCAAGGCAGCTGAAGCGCTGCATTATGTGATCTGTAGTTTATTGTGTTACCAGCGCTTCATATACCCGGGCCATTAATAACAATAATACAGTATATAAAATGATCTCGCGGGCCGGATATAATTACACGCCGGGCCGGATGTGGCCCGTGGCCCTTGAGTTTGACACATATGGACTAAATAGAACTTGAAAAGATATATTTTTTCGTACATCGAGCCCGCGTGCTAATGTGGTTTTGCCTGCATGCCTCAATAAGTGACCCTCCCCTCGCTCTTACTTTTTTACCGTTCATCTAATGAATACACTGAGTATGGCTTTACCAAAACAATCATTGATTGCGAATAAAGTATTCATTATTCGAGTATGTAGATCGGGGTATATATATACATATATATATACCCGCGTATCGCAGCGGAGACGTAGTGTGTTAAAGAAGCTATGAAAAAGATTTGTTTCTTACTGCATCAATAAACAGCTCGTCTTCTTCTTTATCTGAGACCTGACACACTGCATGCACGGGTTTTTTTTTTTAACACTGTCTTCCTTTAGCGGGACATTCACTTTTTCCACCGTGTGCTTTGTTTCTGCAGTAGCTGCAGTTATGAATAATATGTTTGTTTGTATCAGACACTTCATATTTTTTTGCTGCCTTTTCAATTGTGTAATTCGGTTTTTGTTCAGCGCTCTTTGGAACTGTTGCTTTTTGTCTGTGCACTGCGTCAGTTCACGTGAGCCGCTCGGTGTACATGCATCGAAGGTTCCCAGCTGTGCTGCTGCCATGTCGTGCTATGTCCATGGCTGTATCTAATGCTACCGAAGTCCCGGTACTTAAAACTTTCTCTTGCAGTTTCACTGAGTTTGTGCCAAACACCACCCTGACCCTGACTCATCTTCCTCTGCATAAGCACAGTCCTTCACCCGTGAATATTTACCCGTGGCAGTTTGCTATTGGATTGCCGCTGACGGACGGCCTTATATGGGCAGGCACTAAATTACAAACGCCAGCGGCAGCCTGTCTATGAACTTAATTTAAAGTGTAGGTTTACACTGTGCTTTGTTTCCGAAGTAGCAGAACTCATGAATATGGTTGTATATGTCACTCGCTCGCTTCTTATTGTTTCGCTGCCTTCTCAATTATATAATGCATGTTTTCTTCAGCGCTTTTTGGGCCTCTTCCTGGTTTTCTACGTACTGCGTGATTACGTGGGAGGCGTGATGATGTCAGACGAAACTCCGCCCCCACGGGTTTCAAGCTCATCTCCATTACAGTAAATGGAGAAAAACAGCTTCCAGTTATGACCATTACGCGTAGAATTTCGAAATGAAACCTGCCCAACTTTTGTAAGGAAGCTGTAAGGAATAAGCCTGCCAAATTTCAGCCTTCTACCTACACGGGAAGTTGGAGAATTAGTGATGAGTCAGTCAGTCAGTCAGTCAGTCAGTGAGGGCTTTGCCTTTTATTAGTATAGATATACTATAAATGCACTCAATCAATTGCTCCTTGTAGAATTGTTTGTACTTATAAGTACAATCACCCCACTGTGAACTTGCACTGCAGTTATAATATTGCATAACCTGCGTCACTTTATAAAGCGCATATTTACATATGATGACGGTATCATTTGTAAGATGAAATGCAGCAAAATACATTGATTATATTAAATAGATAAAACTTTGACTTCATTTAAATAATCTGTATTTTAATAATTAAACATGTGAGGACACGGTGCCGCAGCGCTAGCAAGTTCACGTATTGTCCCTGCCTTGCGCTGTATATTTGCTGAGGCTGGCGCGACACTGCAAGGATAGATGAATAGAATAATTAAACACGTACTATGAAGATATTTCAATGTTCCTTAAAAGTTTTGAAGAATCGTCACGTGTAAGCTTACAGATGGCTTAACGTCTATTACAGAGCTGATTGTGTGGCGATTGGGTATTTGTGGAAAGAAAAGTAAGGACAGGAATTGAAGGTTAGTACGTTTGAAAGAGACAGTACTGCTACAATAAATTATTTCATCGAAGGTCGCGCATGGCGCAGCAGCATCTTGTGTGAGACATGAACAATCACTGTGCCATCGTGTTTCCATGTTTAATAACATGCTTTCATTCCAATCATCATGAAAATGATACCACGTATACATCTCAGTATTTTAATTATTCAGAGAGCTGTAATATCACAAATGTAATGGATTCTGTGTCCTGTCAGAAAGAGAAAGAACGGAAGCACGTAGTGATTCACACACATAGAGCACATTGAAGATCAAATACAAAACAAAGCATTTAACATGCTACTTTAGTTATGATGGGATTTGAGAAACTAGTAAATTAAATGATTTTAAGATGAAGTTTACGATGTTCTGCTTTAATGACAAAATAAACTATGTGATTAAAGTGGAAATTTCGAGATTAAAGTTGACATTTCGTGCTTTTTTCCCCACTGTGTGCCTATTTTTTTTGTCTGTACCCTAATAAGCTCAAACGGTGGGCTACAACTCGCCTTCTCACTGCGACTTTGATATGTGACTTCTTTTTTATTTTGGCACTGTGCAACTTTGTGAACTTGAGCATTCGAGTTTCTCCGACACGCTATGTCACTCAATCAACTTCCTTTTGTTGATTATACCACTGTTTAAATCAACAAATAGTATGCTTTTCCTTTGCCTCCACTTGGTATTTGCTGAAATTCTTATATTTTCAACCATGCTTTTCCCATTGTCTTTTCACAGAAGGCTGAGCTTAAGGGTGATTTATATTGATTTGCATATTCATAGAAGCGTAATTCTGGGAGGGGTTGGGGGATGGACAGAAGGCGCGTGCATGAGCGTTACTTTTTACGCTGACCAGGATTTATGGAGCGGAACAACGTGGAAGTTGTAGTGCGCACAGATTCCTGCATTAACTAGATTTTTCTGTGCATAAACACATTTCGGCTTTTGTGCTTACGTCATGTTATAGTAGTGCGAATTCTACGCACGACGTTATGCATGAGGCCCCTGGACTGAGTGTCTGGACAAGTATCCAGTTAGAACAAACCAGAATGAAGTCTTCCAGTGTTAGGTCATCTTTATTGATGAGTTGATGATCATTCAGTTTATATAATAAGATGACATCAATAATGCAAGATTCAGTCTGGGCAAGATTCATAAACACTATGCCACTAAAATAAGTAGATGTTATGACCACATAATATTAAGTTAAAGCAAAAGTGTAACTTGTTTGTAAAAACTGCCAAGTGACATTTTTGAACAGGCAGTACACAGCCACATAGATGCCAGCTGCATACAGAATTTCAGAACTCTGACTGGCCACCTGTATCTCAAAATGATAATGTGTGGAACATTCTAGGATAAACAGTATTTATTTAAAAATGCATTTATTAATTGCAACTCATAATCCAAAATTCTGCCTGGGAACAAATGAATTACTGTCTATCTATCTATCTATCTATCTATCTATCTATCTATCTATCTATCT
>JANRMT010062808.1:36039452-36055192 GCA_026402145.1 Polypterus bichir lapradei | reverse complement strand
TCTATCTATCTATCTATCTATCTATCTATCTATCTATCTATCTATCTATCTATCTACAGTAATCCCTCGCTACTTCGCGGTTCACTTTTCGCGGATTCACGACTTCGCGGGTTTTTAAATTTAGTAGTAGTATTTCCTAGTCTAAGAACAACAAAACAAGTTCAGTGACTAAGTGTGTTGTAACACGGGCTGTGATTGGTACATGGGAGGGAGATGACAAATCACAGCTTCCCGCTTTCTAATCGGGCCCGTGATTGGTGCTTTGACTGATGCCCAGATCCCACAGCATCTCCCCTTGTCTCTCTGTCGCGGCCATTTCGCTTCAAGCTTTCTCGCCGTGCGAGAAAAAGAGCCAGTTTCTACTACTACTACGGATACACCTTCGGAAACCGTGGAAGAGGTGCCCCAGGAAATGGCACCGCCGTCTGAAGAGATGTAAAATACAGTCATCGGCTGCGCAGTAAAAGTCATCATCACCTTCATCGTCATCATTTTCACTGCATAGCATATTCATCACCATCATCATGTCATATATAGCTATGTGTACTTCGCTATACAGTAACTGTAAACTTATCTACCGATTTCATATTGCTTAACAGTTGTCCCTGTTATTAATAGAGTAAAGGGGGGGTTGTAAACAGTACAGGGAGGATTTAAAAACGTCCAAATACACGTTAAATAATTAAATAAATATGGTGTCTCTACTTCGTGGAAATTAATTTATTGCAGCTAGCCTTGGAACCTATCTCCCGCGATAAACGAGGGATTACTGTATCTATCTATCTATAACACAGTTTGTTATAATGTCCATGTTATTTGTCCAGGGCGATAAGTTACATCATTCTGATTAATGTTTATATTCCTCTCTCTGCAAATGGGGACTTAGCAACAGAAGTGATTTACTAAGTCACCAGCACTTTAATGATAACTCATTCTGACCCTGTAGTTATAATATGTGGTGACTTCAATGATGTGACTTGGAAAAAACTAAAACAAATTTCTATCAGTTTGTGTCATGTTCAAATTGGGTAAACAACAAGGTGGACCTACTCTATTCAAATGTTAAAGATGCTTTTAAGTGTAAACTACTGGCACTTTTGGACAGATCTGATCACAAACTGATTCATCTTATTCCCAGCTGCAAAACTGCTATTGTATATCAATCTGTTGCCACCAGGATAGTAGGGAAGTGGAGCCTGGAGACAGAAATGACTCTGAATGACTGCTTCCAAATGACAGACTGGAAAATGATGTGCGATTCACATGAGGATGAATTGTGGCACTGAGTCATGCATCACAAACTATATTAACTTTTGTGTCGACACTGTAGTACCATCAATGACAGGGCTTTGCTTTCCTAACAATAAGTCTGTTTCTAAGGCTCAAGGAAGTGATGCTGTTGTGAGCATACCCTGCATTTTTCCTGTTCCAAAGAAGGAAGGTGCCTCTTCACCTAATCAGTACAAACTAGTGCCACTTGTTTCTTACATCATGGAGACATTTGAGAAGCTGGCCCTGGGCTATATGACGAACTATATAAGAAAAGGCAAAGCAGGCTAACTGTGTTCCTTTAATGTGGGAAGTGACATCCTTCACATCTTCTACAAAACTGTGATGGCCAGTGCAACCTTCTACGCTGTGGTGTCCTGGGCTAGTAACATCACTACAAGAGAAGCCCACTGAGTCAAAAAGCTAAAGGGCAAGCTCAGTTTTGAAGCGCACTTTGGACCTCCTAGACGTAGTAACAAAGGAGAGAATTAAAACAAAACTGAGTGCCATTCTGAACAATGCTGCACATCCTCTCTCTGACACCCTGAGTACTTTTCATCCAACAAATCATTCAGAAGAAGTGTGTCAGGAAACACTACTTGGGCTCATTTATATCAATAGCAATACAGCCGTGGCCAAAAGTTTTGAGAATGACACAAGTATTGGTTTTCACAAAGTTTGCTGCTTTAGTGTTTTTAGATCTTTTTGTCAGATGTTTCTATGGAATACTGAAGTACAAGCATTTCATAAGTTTCAAAGGCTTTCATTGACAATTACATTAAGTTTATGCAAAGAGTCAATATTTGCAGTGTTGGCCCTTCTTTTTCAAGACCTCTGCAATTAGCCCTGGAATGCTGTCAATCAACTTCATCAACTTGTATGTCTGTACAGTGTCTCATTATGATTTTAACTGCCAAGTCAGAAGTATTCTTTCTTTATAGTCATTCTGGTGTGTCTTCAGACCATAGTGTGTGTATATATTGTGACGCATGAGTCACTGTCTTGCACCCCAGAAACGAGGGTGAGTCTCAGTACTTTTGCAAAACCAGCCTTATTCATCTTGAAACAGGAGCAGCACAGTTATTTATTGTAGCAGGATCTACCACTCTCATATACACAGACACACCAAATGGACAAGGTCGGGGCCAGGTCAGTGGCCAAGTCATACTGTTCCATGCAATTGTAATGTTCCTTGCATCACCCATCAGCGATAGGTTCTTATAGTGCGACTGCAATCATCTCATAGTTGTTTCCGCAGCACTGTGTACAAGCAGCCCTCCACAGATGCAGCAATCACGCTTCAGCATGTCATCCCGTTGGGGGGGGCGGGTCCCAAAAGAAATTAGAAACCTCACAATATATATATTGTGACGGACAGCGGGTCCCATGCCCGGCCGGGACGCCCCTGTTGGGTATATTCCGGGGGAGCCACCATGGACACTCCAGTACCTCCCCTGGGACGCTTGGTGGCAGCCTCCATGGCGGACGGTGATTCCCCAACCACCCGCAGGGCTCCATGGGAGATGGAGTCCTCCACAGCCTGGTTGGGGGCTCGGGTGGCCGCTAGGGGGAGCTGTATCTATCTATGAATATGGAACATTATTTTCCTGGGGGTGCAATTACACCATTCCTGTTTGAATGTGTTACAGATATCCATTTTTCATTTGTATGACTCTATACCATGATGAGTATCTTCTGGTATTGCCAAGTATGGTGTTATACACAATTCTGACCACTCCGACATTACAGACAAAGAGGTCAGTGAAATAATCTTTCTTTATCTGGGTGAATTAACATATGCCTATTAGGTCAACTGGTGATTATAAATTGGCCCTGTATCAGTGACTGTAGGGATGTATGACTAAGCATTCTTGTAAAAGATTGACACCATATTCAAAATAGGCTTTGATTTCACTATGATCCATAAACTTGGATTAAACAAGTTCAGTAAAAGACTGGGTGGATGGACAGATACACAGTTATTACTGAAATATTGAATAAATGTTCTGCAGGGAAAACGTATAAAAAGATTGTACCATTTTTACACAAATGAAATTTTCTCCTCTCATGTTGCTATTTCTCTCTCTCTCCTCATTAGGAACACTGGCCTGTTCCTCCTGCCATTGAGTCCTTTTCTCCAACTCCCAACTCTCACACTGAATTGTATCTCAAACTGGTTAGAAAGAAGGTTCAATCATCTCTGTCTGACAGTAGCCATCTTCTGTTTAAGTTTCATTTATTGTCATCAAGCTGCAGATATAGGTTCAACAGCAACAGAGTTTAAAACTGATTGAATTTCAAAGCTATAAGAATTTAAATTCTAGTAATTGCAGGGATCATCCTGAATTCTCAGTTATTATTGTGTACTGACAAAGTTCAATATTCATATTGTAGAAATTCAATGAGTATGTGTACCGATTATAACAATGGCTGTCATTTGTTGTATCTTTTCTTATTTTCTTCAATCTACATAACTGTCTTTCATTTGTGCTTTCCTGCTTCAAACAAATCTGTCCATGGTATAATAAAAATCAAACATAAGCTAACCTAATTTAATGAACAATGTAGTTTGAGGCAACTTTGTGCCTGTGGAATCACATCTGGGCTCACAGGTAACATTTCTATAGCTATAGGAACACCAAATGAGAACTCCCCCTAACATCTTCCTATCATATTGACTCCACTGGGCTATTTGTAGCCCTCTTAAACAGTTAGGTCTCCCCTAAATGAGCAATAGAGCTTTCATGTACTGTCTGCTGGCTCCTAACAGGCTTGAGAATTATGATTGACTCCTATAAGGGCTATGTGGTATCACTTCACTTAAAATATTTCTATTATTGTAAAAAATGCATATCTTGCATTGAAAAGTCAAAGACAAATAAAATTTGTAATTATTGTGTTATGACAGATATTAATAATGTTAAACATTCACGGTTGTTAAATACAGTAAATTGTGCAGAGTGGAGATCAGGAACAGTAGATTTCCAAGACAGTCGGTGATGTTTCTGGGTTGGTTGAGTTGCCACACACACCCTTTAATTGCAAAATTCTCATAAATAAATGCACCCGCATTTAATAAATCCATAAAAAGACAGGCCCTCATCAAGTGGTATAACCCTACTCTGCATGCAGATATCCATTCTAGGGAAAAAGGAGGTGTCCCCTCACAAATGGTGGAACTGAAATTATCCCTCTCCATTCCTTCCATCCATTTTCTTAACCCTCTCACTGCATTTAACGGTTTTTACAATAGACACCAAAGGTAAAGGATAAAAGAAAGGTAGTGCTAAGAACCACGGTGGGCTGGTGCCCTGCCCGGGGTTTGTTTCCTGCCTTGCGCCCTGTGTTGGCTTGGATTAGCTCCTGCAGACAACCATGACCCTGTAGTTAGGATATAGCGGGTTGGATAATGGATAGATGGATAGTGCTAAGAAAGCATGGATTACACACCAAAAAACAACACTGAAGGAGGATGCAGTGTAATGTATGAAAAATACCAATTTTATTTAAAACAGGTGAGGAAAGTTGTCATTAGTTAAATTTAGTTAAGCAGACTTCAGTAGCACTAGGTGTCAGCAAAGTTTTTGGATTGCAAAATTAGCAAATGATATTGGCCTTAAAGTCTATAATTTTGCCTAAAACTAATTGAGATTCTAGTATCATTAACATGCTTTGTGCTGCTCAGTGTTTATCAATTGGTGGTGGGTTGCCATCAGTGGGTTGCAAGTTGCCATTTCAGCTAATAACAACAGCTGAAGTGATCAACAGTTCTGTGCAATATTTTTCCACATTTCTAACCATGCCTGTTTCATTAAGGGGGACCTCCGCTCTTATAATTGCACTGTTTTTAAAAGGAGGACAAGCCCCTGCACTTCAGTTTCTGCCTGTGGTTCAATATTGAACTTCAAAAGAAATAACTGTTAAAAAAGTTACAAAACACTTGTCTAGCTGATATTGACATGTGGAGTGTCAAATAACAACACAGTTAATGTTAGTTTACTAAACAATTTAGCAGTCAGCAAGAGTTGTTGTAACTTTGCTCAAATACCTAGCTACTGAAGGTAGCTTTACACTGTAGAATTTAGACTATGTATAGCCTAGTAAGAAACGAAAAACGTTTAGTGAATTTAAGATGCAAGTATTAACCAACTGAAATGCTACCTGCTATGAATGCCCAAAGAGAACAAAACACTGTCTGTGTTACACAGTTCTACACCAAAATGAACAGCAACAGCTTTGTGCAACATTGTTAGGTTGTGGTGATATGTTGTTGGTTTGCAGGTATTTTCCAGTATTACAGAAAATTATATGAACTATAGTATGAATTATTATTATGACTTCAGGATATGAAGAAATTAACTATGGAAGGATATGCAATAATATGTTATAGCTATACAGGCATCATGTATTATATATTGGAAAATTGCAATTAGCCATAGTGCACAGTAGTACACACTATACAGTAGTATCCATCCATCCATTATCCATCCATCCATTATCCAACCCGCTATATCCTAACTACAAGGTCACAGGGGTCTGCTGGAGCCAATCCCAGCTAACACAGGGCGCAAGGCAGGAAACAAACCCCGGGCAGGCTATACAATAGTAGTTCTTCTAATATTTAATTTTTTTGTTATTAAAGATGAGTTGCACTGTGAGAAGGGAGGAAGTTCAACTGTAAGATCACCACAGACAAGAGAGGGTTGCATATCTGGGCATATGACAAACACAACTGAGGTAGATAAATAAAGAGATACTCAGAAAGATGAAAGGAATGCAGAGAAGGCTATAACATGCTCTGATTACGTTGCACATCCATAGTCACCTCCATCAATCCCCAAAGCAACACATGTTGCTGATGTTGTAAAAGGGATTGGAATTAAGGAAGTTGAAGCTACCTATACTTTTCAAGACAATATTCTGGACCATGGTAGCTTGTTGAAAAGAGCAAGAGACAGCTGATTTAAAAGTTGTATGTCTCTTTTCTTTTGTCGGCCTAGTAATAATGCCCTCCCTCCACCCCTGGAGTCGGAGTAGTCCAGTCTGTACCATGTCCCTCCAGGGCTGAAAGACAGTCCCACCTGCTTCTTTTACATTGCAATGAAATCTTTTTTGTTGGTTGGATGGATCTACTATATATAAGACACAGGAACATAAAGATAGACCCATGTTTGTCTTCAGCATGAGAATCATCAATGATATCAGTTGACTAATTACAGAGATATTGGATACGCAAGCATTGCCATGGTGGCAAAACAAAATCACAAACCTGGCTAACAGCATGTCCAAAAGTGAGTCACTTAATCTTCAAGAAAAATTAAGCTGCACCGTCAAACCTCTACAAGCTTGTGTTTTAATATTATATTCTTATTAAGTAACATTTTAAAAGCTGCCTAATTTATTTGAGTTCTCAGGGAGACTGCAGCCTATTCTACCAACTGGCCTGGTGTGCATGAAAGAGTTTCATTCGACTGGTAACAAACCCAGAATTTCTATTTAATTAGCTATATGATGCTGGAATAGACTTTGATATCTTCTGGCCCTGAAAGGGATTCATCAGGTTTCAGAATATTAAACTTTTTTACTTTTATTAGGATCAATCCATCAATACAATTTGAAAAGGACATTTAAATTTGAATTTTTCAATTACAACATTTGGAGAACAAGGTGATGTAGATAAAAATTATATTATTCATTCGCACATAGTTAAGTCTGATTTCCCTTCTTCATGGAGCATGGACATATTTTGAACTTTTTACATTTTTTTTTAATGTTATTACTGGAAACAGACAAAGAAAATACTGAACTGAAAAAAAATGTGGTTAGTCTCATAATTCTTTTTCTAATTTTGTTACAATAATGCCTTAAAGTCTATGTAAAGATAAGTAAACACATTCTAACAAAATCATTTTGAACCAGATCTGTTTTGTTTACAAAAATGAATATGCTTTTCCGCAAAGTGTTAAACAGACATCTTTGCAAAATTTCATGGAAATGCAAGTTTTCTTAGGCACGTTGCAACAGGAACATAGATTGATAAATACAGAGATGACTGAAAAATTACATATTTCATTACTATCGTTTAGGGCTCATTGACCACTAATGATGATCTTTGAGTGATTTAATCTGTTATAAAGTTGAAACCATCTGTAAATACACTAAATTATATATGCTAACCCAGCACATTTACCAACATAGCTGGCAGTGTTTTGCTTTTAAGCTTTTGAGCCAATCCATTTATTTTTACTGGGAAATATTTGCAAATTCATAGAACAAATGCTGAATGGTTTCCCATGATACTTTGCGATTTTTCACGTTGCTGACAAAAGAACTATTTGTGGCAATATATGTTGTTTCTTCTCAATTCTATTTTAAGGGATTTTGTATTAAGGTAATGTGACCACAGCTGGGCATTCAACAAAACACGGTGTTAAGTATATTTTACATATTTTACTGGGGGAAAATCTGCATTTTCAATTAACAAATAAAAAATACAAAACTTGTCTGGGATTGTCAGACTCTAAGTCTCTTTTATTAAGGATTTAAATAAACGAAGCCTATTGTCTTTATGGAAGTGTAGTGATCTTCCATAGTTTCAGGGGATCTCTTCTAGCTTCATTTATTTACAGCGCTAACCAGATTTCCTTGTTTTTGTTAGTCAGAAATTAAATGACTTTTCTTCATTAGACTTCTCCTGTTATTTGTGTTCTCCATCACATGACCAGAAATGGAAAAAACTCTCTTTTTGGATGGTTTTGACTGACCCTTAATGGGTGTGCCCAGTTTCATCGACTTCCAGTCCTCTCCTGTTATGGAGTTCCTCATCTGTTCTCTTAGTTTTTTTCCTTTGCTCCCATGTTGGATGTCACAAGAAAAAGGAGAGAATTGGGACAGTGTTGCAAGAACTACTTTGATAACCTTGAAACACATAGCGGTCAATGAAAGGAAGGAACACTGCACATAATGTGTCTGTTACTGTCCAGATGCGGAGTGAAGCGGAGAGAAAAAATGTAGTAAGGGACAGTTCATTTAAGAAATACATGTGACTGGAATCAACACTAAGTAGAACACGAGAACATTCTTAGTGAATAAACAGATTACAATAAAATGATGGTTGGGCCAAAATATGAGACTAAACATATGATATCAAATGAAAATAAAGTCTAAAAAGCTGTATTCAGTTTTGAAGTGGAGACACGCAGCTACGAAGCTACATGTAGAGTAAATTTAATATACTCTGCCTAATTGATGAAGCCTGCTATTCTGTAATCTTATTTAAAAATTGATTTATTTCTAAATAATATTATAAAAATAAGATGTTAACATACATTTTAAATCAATTAATATATAAGTCAGTATTTAAAATTAGCTCAAAAAACTATATGCTGTGTTTCCTTTATATATCAGTCTCAGTTGTTGTATAAAAGTGTACTTGATTTAAAATGTCCCCACTTAAAAAGGAGAATGAAGGTAAGAAATCAACATAGGCAGAACGACATTGAGATAATTAACTAGCTGACAAAATGCTCTGTAAAAAATCACTAAGCTGTTTGATTAAAACTTTTACAGTCCCTAGTCCATTTTAATATGGCAAATAGCACGTATAAAAGCTTACTATAGAATTCAATGTTAGCTTGGGACATTAGCAGGAACACAAATAGAACATGTATGTAAATTTATTATTATCAGCCCCCATTAATCGAATGATTTACCTTATTAAATAAACCAAAATAAATTCTTATCACATTATGTTTTTGCTTTATTGCACTGTTGGGCAAAATGCTGCATATATTTCCCATTAGAGACAGAGATATCACACCCAGAAGTCAATAATGAATAGCCATCTGAGCTAAAAGGGTACTGACACCCACGCTACGCCACTGGCCTGAACATTGGTGTAGGACTTGGTAAAAGTATGTGGGTGCTTGAGAAACTAGAGTAGCTTCAAGAGACCTGGAAGAACACTGGGGACTCAAGCAATGTGAAATTATCTCAACTTTGAATTGAGTATTTAAAATACAGACAGGCCTACTGCTCTTCCTATTTTTATAAACATTCACCTAAATTTAAATCTGTTTTAGAGAGATTATTTAATGCCACCCCATGCATTGATTGATCATGTATCTTTCTATCAATTTGCAAACTTTATGAACTCAATATAACGAGGAAGCCTGTACATTGTTGCTTTTTTATTCCAACATCTCTAAATAATCTTCTTCAAATATATTTAAGACATAGAATAAATAAATAATAAAAAAAATCAACAAATCCAGCACAGACACTCAGATCATGCCATGTATATGTTACTGAAAACTATATCTTGCTCTCCAACACTTTTGACCTTTTTTTTAAAGTAAAGAGTGTTTCTTCATCCATCAAATCACTTTCTGACTTTCTTAATCTGAGTCATGACATAAGATTGTCAGTTCACTTTTTTATTTTACAGGCATCTTATTCCAAAATGAGGTGCAGTACAATTTTTTACAAACATTTGTTTTTGTTTGCTATTCTTTTTTGGGAAAACAATTATAATAGAACACAACTCAGTCAAACAAATGAAAATACAGCAGTAAGTATAATCCCTAAAACTCACCATTCAACCCACACCCAAACCAAAATTTTTGCTAACTGGAGCCCCACAGGGTGAAATTGGTATATTCAGTGGTGTAATGAGTTGGAAGGAGGAACTGAAGCTGTAACGTTGTCCTTAAAAGTCCACTATTCAGGCCACGACATTGCACTTCTTCATTGTTTTAACACCATATAAAGCAATGCAAACTCATATACTGTCACAGCAGTTTTTTTTATTGTGGTATATGTTACATTCTTTCAAAATCATTCAGAGTTGTACAGTTTTAAAATTACACTTTATTACTACATTAAAAATATTTGTGTTCATTGTAGAGTCTCATCTATGCTGAAACAATTCCAAATAAGTAGGCAAACATGGCACATTGGCTGCTTGTTTTTTACTTTGTTATATCTGCAAGAACAGCCATGTATTTTCTAAAGTTCTCAGGATCTTTATTAGAATGAGAACAATAAACATAGTAACTAAATAAAAATATTGGTTTACTGTGTTGCACACATCAGAGGCATAAAAACATGTGTAAATACACAGTAATCCTAGTTTTTTATCATTATGTTTATGTAGCAGTATATTTATATAAATCACCTTATATCATCTCACCGTCTTTCCCATCATTTGATCAACGTGTTATTCTGACCTGAGTGGTATTGGTGCTTGAGGTAAGGGGCTTGCATGTGTTTCTGCTGAAAGGTACACTATCCAGGGTAAAATATAAATGTGGGAAAAACTGTCACTGCAAATAGGTGGTGATTAATAACTGTCAGAATTAATGAGGCATTACAAAAATATAGAATGACGTGAAAACAATTGTGGCTATTAATCATTAATTAACAGGAGCCTGAATATTTTTTCAACTGCTGAATGCCTATCTGATTTCACCATTCATGCCAAGGCCAGCTGGTCAGTGCTACACATTTTAAACCATAAATAAACAGATTCAAACACAAATTCTCCAAACTATGTTTAAATATACATCACCCTCTACTCATTCTTATTCATTTTCTAGATATGCATAGTGTTGGGTCCAACAAAACAGTTTTAAAACAGGTTCTCATTTTATAAGGGCCCTTTTCTCAAGAATTTAAATTTTAGTCGATGTGAATGACAGTTGTCGGGTGTTTGAACTGCAACCTTAGTGATCACTAAGTTTATGCAATTTGAAGTAATTTAAGTTAAAAATAAGTTTATGCAATTTTTAAATAAGTATGTTTATGGAATAAATATGTTTTATGCAATTTATGCATAAATAAGTTTATACAATTTGAAGCAAGTATTTGAAGTTTATGTTTATGCAACAATAAAAAAAACACAATTGCTTATAATGCCTGTATTTTTCTAAAGTGTAGGATTTCAGCTTATTGGCAGTTTTTCTGGCTAGGTAACATTTCTTAAACTTGGTTTTTTGAACATGAATGTTCCAGTTTGTCTGTTTTCGCATTGATGCTTGTGTCTAACCAGAGTTTTGTGTTTTAAACATAGCAATATGATAACAATAAATAATCATTTATGGTTATTTTCAAAGCAATGACCGTAATTTGGTATTTATAAGTAAAACTCTAAATTTGCATTCTTTTACTTTTATGCCCCTTTGAAAATAATTGTAATTACTATGCTTTAAATCTTTTAAAAGTAATTTTAGTGTAGTGGCAAGAATCCTATGCATTAGTGTAGCTCCTGAATAGCAATAGCTCCAATAAATGTTTGTTTTGCCAAATACCTTCATATGTTAAACGTTTTCTGTGCACTTCCTGAATGAAGGCCCCATTTGTTGGGTCACTGGACCTCATATTTTAGTCTTATGAGTCAGCAGACATATAGAATTTTTTGCATAAGCAATATTCTGCTCAATTTAAGAGAACTGTTTTCATTCCAGAAGAACCTTCACTTCATGTTCTCTTTTTTTTTTTTAAGTATGCTCTTTTTATCACTAAGAAACATTTTAATAGTTTCGGTTTAAACATCAATTGCAAGACAATTTGTTAAATAAATACCTGTGGTCTCCCATAAGTTTCATCCTGAAGAAGAACTAATTCAGAGTTATGAAAAAAAAACCCAGCATTGAATATGTGTGAGAAAAAAAGTACTGAGTTTACATTCAGAAATTATAAAAATATGAAAACATTTATATGTTTTGTGAAATAATTTGCATTTTCCTCATAGAGGTGATATAATATAATTTAATGGCATCCTGCCTTAACAGTGGGAAATGTTGGCTTTAATCATATACAACAATACTACAAAACAAATGTGACTGTGAATGAGCGCGCTCTTTCATAACCTGGCACCCAGTCTCAGCTCAGGCTTTGAGATTCTTGTTGTTGGATTAAGTTTCTGTTCTTAGTGCCATTTCCAAGGGGAACAGACTCAGAAAACAGATAAAATGATATTGGCTTAATGCATTTATTTATTTTTAAAATTTAAATCAAATAAAAATATCCTTAAATCTAACACTATCTAAAACTAAGTCACTAAATGGGTTACCAGGTGAGTGTACATTGATTTATAATAATGTAAGTAAGTGTTTAAATGAAAATTTCTCCAAATTTCTTTTTCATGATGTCAGAACAACACATTAATATTCTCTGAAAGAATGCAAATTATTCAATTTATGGATAGATAAGCAGATTTTAAAAAATTGAAAACGTTCCAAGATATTCAAATATAGATTAACAAAATTACATGCAATTATAATTTTTGCTAATTATTGAAAACTATTGGACATTTAACTGGCAAGTGTAGATATTCATTTCAGACTTTTTATTTCTCAAAGAATTTAAGTAAAAGTGATTCACAGTTTCCATTATCATGACCATCCATAAAATAAGCAACAAATATTTATAATGACATAACCATGGCAACACTTTATTGTCAACACTTCAAAATTTATGTCATTGGAAATAAACCCAGATTACTAAATGAATACAAAATCTGGAATGTAAGACATGTGCAGAAAGAGAAAGGACATATCAAATTGTATTTTAAAACAAAGACAGATAGTACTTATGAGTAATATAAATAATATTCATGACTGCTATTTCTGTATTACATTGCCTGAGTTTGTAAATTGTTAATGAATTTATAACATTTCTCCATCATCTTCCTATATGCCGCATTACGGAATATGCTAATATATCGTGAATTAAGCAAAGCAGAATTGAAAAAATATTTTACAACATTCATTTAACTGAACTAAACATTGAATACTTCCAGCAATCAAACTAGAAAGATGTATTTTACACTTTCTTTTTAATATTAGTGAGTATAAAACTTAAATTATAAGACTAATTAAGTTTGTTTTGCCAGTAATTGGCAGCAGTAAAGAGACTGGAAAATATTCGTATTTTTTGGCTTGCTTAATAATGAAGGATGGAAACTCTACATGCCAAAAAATAGCATTAAAATATTATTCATGATTTTAATACAAGTACACCATGCTTACATTGACAAAATGTACTAGTTCTTTTTTGACACCTTATTAAACTTCTGGATCCCTTTTAGAAGTATGGAATTATGTTTAATTGTCTTAATTACTTGTTTTACTCTTAAATTTGTATTAATTATTTTATTTTATTTAAGACGTAATGCTGAAACTAGCTTTTGGTGGGTATTTGAGTATGGCACTTTGGAGAGCAAAATTTAGTGCTTGCCCCATTGTGGTGGTAGTGGATCAGCTACCCCATTACTAATTAAAATGTCAAATGTACAGTATGTTGGTTCTTCAAAAGTGGCTGAAAAAATACATTTTAAAGGGTAGTTTTTCTCAGATACATGACAATTTTTCTTTAGCCCAGCTGAAAAGTATCAAGTTAATTAATGTCTCTATTTTTCCACTAGTGACTTTAATTTTAAATGAAATCTGTGGCAACTCTCAAGAGGAAAGGAAGTTTTTTTTGTACTATATACTAGTATGTTACCTTAGATAATTGAATCTATACAGCTGACTATTGCACTTAAAAATAAAGGTGTCTGGTTCTTCAGAGTGATGCCTGAGGGGAGCCATTTTTGGTTCCCAAAGGAACCAGAAAGAGCCTTTATTTATTTAATTCAGTAAGAGAATTCATAAATGGCCTTGAATAAATAACAGATTTGTTAAAGATATCTGTTTTGTCCACATATGAGAACTTTTTCCAAGTCCAAAGAACTGATTACACATGCAATGAACCCTTCACGGCATAAAAAGATTCTTTGTCTAGCAATAGTTCTTCCACACAACCCAGTAAAGTGACATTACAGAACCAATACTTGTGTAGTTCTTGAATATTAAGATAATCCTGACATTTGTCTTCAACTTTTAACAGACAAGTTGCTTTGGATACAAGCAACTGATAAATAAAAAATATTCATTTTTTTGAAGAAACTTTTCTTTATAAATTATTTGGTTATCTATATTGTTAAATCATGCAATCAAATGCAGGGATTATGCCGGATTAAATAAAACATTTTCTTTGAACAAATTATTGTAGCTGAAATATATATGTTCAATTTACTTTAAGTTAATAGCATTTGATTACTATAGGTTTGTAAGGATATTTTGCAGAAACATTTGGTAAATTTTTAGACAGATTAGAATGCAAACATAAACATTAACTGATTTTAGAATTCTTTTCATGTATTGTTTGTTTTGTTTTTTTTTAATTTTGAACATAACAAAATTATTTTGTAAAAGTAATAAAAAGGATTAATGAATACTGTAAAATAGTAAGCTATCAAACGCTACCTTCGTCAGCTAACAATGTAAGAGCCTGCTTATGTCAGCAGTAATGGCAAGGCCAAGATACAGCCACTCTGGTTCATGACTATAAATCAGAGAAGGCAAATGTTCACACAGAAAGTACTTTAGAGATTCTACTCAACCACTGGATTATGGGAAACAGCAGTGTGCCTGCAGGAAATCAACTGAAGTGCAGGAGACAAAGCCAGGTCGAAACTAGAATCAATGATGTGCTACGCCATTGTACTCTTATTAAAATTGGTTAACAATGCAAATCACATTATTCATTTTATAATATTAAATCAAAGCAAAACTGTTTTATAGCAACAGTATTTTGACACTTTCCTAAGTGTAAAACTTTAAGGATAAACAAAATCTACCACATAAACATGTATGAAAATACTTCAGAGGTTTTTAAACAAGGAAGTACAAACAGGGTTTTGTAAAGCATGTACTGGCTTTCTTTAACTTAACAATCTTGTCGTATTAGCAGTTTATTTATTTCAAACTTGCTGTAGTTAGACAGATTCCACACAGTTGATACATTAGTTGAGGGAGACACTCAGTTCACGGTTCAAGTTCACTAGACTTAATTACTGCCATTTGACAACTCAGTAATCTGTTCACATATTATTAGCTTCTTGGATTTGACCTAAAGATGACACAAGAGTCTTTATTACAAAAATTAATGCTTACAGAAATACTATATCAGACTATGTTGCTCAAAAGGTAGTAGTTTGGGTAGTATATTCCTTAAACAATAAACCACCTTGGTTACATATATAATTTTTCATATATGAAGGGGTACAGAGTGCGACACAGTTTGTATGGGGTGAATTTACAAGATTAAACATGCTAAAGAATCCTTCAAATGAATGTTATTAACAAATTTAAAGCTGAAAAGATAAGATGACTGTCAAAAATAGTTGCCTTGCAAGAATAGTTTAATTCATGCAGTTCTGAACTTATAAACTGGTAATAAGTTTCAGGTTATTTTTTTTCTCCTCATACTCAGTAATCTTCATTTTTATTAATTATTTAATTCACAACAAAGTTATCATCTTGAGACTGTTCTTTAAATAAATGTATATATAATATGTCAGATAGATAGATAGATAGATAGATAGATAGATAGATAGATAGATAGATAGATAGATAGATAGATAGATA
>JANRMT010062808.1:36018968-36035663 GCA_026402145.1 Polypterus bichir lapradei | reverse complement strand
CCCTACATGTCTTTATTTCTTGTTTGGTTTAAAAAAAAATTAAGCTATTTAAATATGTCAGAATTTCATCATCTGTTTCATTTCATCTGTTGGACAATAACTCCTACAATTACTTATATCATGATCTTTTTGAATTACCAAAAAATGTTCAATGTTTTATTTAATATTAAATATAAATTATCTATGTGGTGCATTGTATTTTTAATGCTGAGCATATTGTTATATTGTATTCTTTTTGCTCATGATCTTGTGGGGTTTTATTTTATTACATTAGTTTCAGACTAGTGTTCTGGACTTACCAATTTTAGAATGCTTCATAAAAATAAAATAAGCAGAGTGAGCCATGGCCTCAAATGATTCAATGTGTATTTTGTCCACTTGGATGCCAGATTTCATTTTTTTAATAAAACATTCACCCTGTACAGGGTGGATTATTCTGTCAGAATAGAGTCTGGGTATGATAACAGA
Source organism: Polypterus bichir lapradei (assembly GCA_026402145.1). NCBI lineage: Eukaryota > Metazoa > Chordata > Cladistia > Polypteriformes > Polypteridae > Polypterus > Polypterus bichir. The sequence goes on along the minus strand of JANRMT010062808.1, from coordinate 36,035,195 downwards.
TACTGTAGATGAGTGGTTGAATAGACTTTAGAGCTCCATAATTATTTACATGCTTATTTTGCTTTATATGTGTAAATCCAAATTCATCTATTCTATGAATGCAATTTGTTAAAGTTAGCTTTATGTGTAACTGGAGCAACAGCAAACATGTATGTAAATGGTAAAATTACCCATGATGGAAGGTATGATTGTGTTAACAATGAAAACCATTTTTAAATCGCATTTTGTTAAACCCATCTAATTGCCCATATATTAACGGTATCAAGAGTACGACTAGAAACACATATTTTTATTAGTTTCACAAATCCATAACTTACTTAGATTTGTTTATTTTTTCTTGAATGCTTTTACTGCAAATGAGCCCCCAATCCACCTAGCATTTTGCCAACCACAGATAAATATAGAGATGCAAAGCAAACTTACAGCTTGTCTTTGGACAATGGGAGGAAGTCAGAGTCCACGAATGAAATCCACACAACTCACTTAGTAATTTGAGGTTGATGTCCAATTAGGTAGCAATGCTGTTTCTGTTACTGCAAAGGTGAATTTTGCACTCATTGCTAACTAGCTTGTCTTTAATGTATTTTGTTTCAATTTAATTTTTATAAAGCACATTACAAAGAAATTTACATTCATTACAAAGGAAATATCCCAGACTGGTACATGATGACTAGACTTTTCAAAAATTACTGAGTCAGAAGTACCAACAGAAATATATAATCATAAAAACAAGAACAATTTAAAAAGCTGATTACAAAAAATATGCATTTAGGATCAAACATTCTTATAATGATGTGAATTGTTTCTTTAACATATTAGTTTCACCAACTTTGAATTTTTTTCCATACCAAATTACACAACATAAACTTTATCAAAGCCCATTCTATACTGCACACTTTCCAAGCATTCGAAGTTCAGTTATTATACAGTTGTTAATATAAAAGTTCTTTAGAGTTGATCACTGTAGCATAAAGGGATTTGTTTAGGTTTATATGTGCATCAAAGGCTAAGACAAGCTGGACATTCAATGGTTTAAAGTCTGAGCCTTGACCACTCAGCCACACACCCGATGTTACTTCTCTTAAAGGGGCAGTGAGTGATAGGACTATACATACATATTGTATGCAAAGAATGTAAAATGTTGGCAATCAGCAAAGTCTCAGTTTAAAAGGAGCTAACTGGTGAAATAATAAACATGACCTGTCATTCTGAACATGAGCTGCTATTTTAGTTTGTAGACAGTATATTATTTTTTGTATTTATAGTCAACAACTGAATATTGGAAATGCAGAACTTCCATATACAGCTATAAGGAAAGAAATACAGGAAGTTAGCATAAAATTGCTGAATGTTTATTAACAGTGAGCTTTACAGACTAATAGATTTTGTGATTTATTGGAATCCTTACAGTAAAATTTCGACCCAATGGGAATCTGGAAATTCTTCTTGCTTAGAAACTATTCAGGCATGTACTTCAGTATTCCTATCAAAATGTAAACCATTGCAAAAATTTGCTTCATCCAACTTAAAGAAATCAGAAAATATCCTTTAAATGAGAAAATACACATTACTTTATATGTAGGAATCAAGCTCTAAATGAAATGGATAGAAACTTATTTGTCTGCATCTGTCCAAATGCATTGAGAGATTAAAATATATTATTACTGTTTTACATGTCTGTTTTTGGATAGTATAGTTGAACAATGCTTAGCATTTCTGCCTCATAGCTCTAAATCACTGGCTTTTATTTTGGGACCAGCTACTATGTATGTAGAGATACTCCTCCCGTCTTTATGTGCCTGCCTTCAATTACTGTACTCTTCATCTCATATCAAAAAGATATGTATGGTAGTTTTACTCATGACGGGCCCAGTGTAAGTGAGTATAAGTGTGTGCGTCAATGTGCCCTTCGTTTGACATGCATTCTTTTCAGGATTGGGTTTTAATTAGCTACAGTTCTAAAACTGCATTAAGCATGTTGGGAAAATTGACGGATATTTGTTTGACTGCAATTACCTTTTAAAAATGAATATGTACTTTATCAAATCAGTGCTTTTTAAAAAGTGTCAGTTATATGTTTATGACCAATTTCTTTAAATGTGTGGCTGGCCATTACAAATAGTAGCAGCTCTATTTACAAGGACCTCAGTAGCATCTATTCTGTAAATTCTAACTTTAATGGCAAACTGGAAGGTTGTGCTTTTCATCTGTTCAAAAAAGATTGTATTTCCAAACTGTAACTCTTTGCCTAATTAGAATAGAAGTAACTAGTAATAATTAAAACCTTTTGATTTTTCGATTTTATTTAATTAATTTTTTATTTGAATTGCATTTTTAAAACACAAATATGTGTTATGTTTAAAATACATTTCTTCAAATATAAACTGTATTTGCTATTTAAGTAATTTCTAGCAGTGTTTTATATTTTAAAACATGCTGTACATTTAAAAGATATTTTACCAAGTTTGTTTCCAACTCATCTCACAAAGTCTGGGTAAAATGTCATTATTTGGCCAGTTAACTATCACGTCTGTAAACCAAAAATCATGCACCACTATGGCCACCTCTGAAGCTCTGCCAAAGACACTAACGTGGTACATAAATGTTTGGATTCAAAGGAAAAATGGTTGCCAATGAAATGATCATTGCAGCCAAGCTTCAAAATTGGATCCATAATTAAGACACAGACACCTAGAGAGAACAAAGTGTATCCAGAGAAATCAATGTGGGTATGTACTGTACAAAAGAACGCAAATAATTGTTAATGTGAGTTAGCCAAGTTAGCCACTGTCATTAATGTGAGTTAGCCAAAGCCAAATCAAAAAACTCTGAACAAATGTACAGGTTTAGAAAAACAGTAACTTTTAAAGCTGGCCACAAGGTAACTGGTATTTCTAGCTAATTTAATAAGCAAATTAGCATAAAATGTTCAGATGTGAGTGAATAACCTAACAACAAAAATGCTTCTTGGTAACTTGGGTGTGGTTACAAACTATAACAAAAAGAGGGTGGGACAATACAAAGGATTATGTCTGTCTAGAAAAATATTTAATGAATTAGTCAATCATGGTCTCAGCATTGTTTATATCCAACAAGATCAAAAACATGCATTGCCTGAGCTATTTCCAAGTCTTAAAATTACGACCATTGTTAAAATAACCCAAATTATCCACCTAACCTTTCATATTTTGAACCCTGCTATTCCTTATTACTTTGTCAAGGGCAGCCACAGTCATTACCAAGAGAATGGATTGCAAGGCAAGAATCAACCCTAAATGAGGCACCATTGCAGGACACACATACTCAGAAACATACACATTCATTCTCATTGCATTAGTTCAGCGACACCAACCAACCTAATACATCTATCTTTAGGATGAGGTAGAAAGAGCCAAGGGTGAGCAAACAAACTGCACACAGACAGACCAAGCTTAGATAAGAATGCAAATCCCTAGCGATTACCACAATTGGATTGACTGAAGGCTCAAAACTGTACTAGTGGAAATCCATACATGGGTGCACCTTGTAATGTCAATCATCTGTGGAGTTCTGTATTCCAAACAACTTCTAAAGATAGATCTAGTTAATAAAGTTTAGATGAATAGACAGGTTGTTGGATATTGTAAAGTTGTAAATGGAAACAAGAGCTTACAAGTTAAGGATGAACACAAACCTTGCAGAAAGGAGAAGATTCTGATCCTCTTCAGCAGCCAGCAGGGGCATGAGGATGCCACTTTGAGCTGTATGCGTAATGGATAAATTGACATGAGAAGGAGGCTAAAAAGGATAATCAAGGATCAAATCTATTTTGGAAAGGCTTTTCAGGCTTTGTAAGGTGATGTAAACAATATTTTCCAACTAAATGTTACTACTATGCAACCCTTAGTAGCAAAATATGTTTTCTTTATGTTGTAGAATGAAGAGGATAACATCAAAATGGTCCTTGGTGTCTGAAGCCATGTAGCATAGACTGGGGGATCATGGATGCTGAGGCATGTTAGTTAAGGAGTTATTAGAAGAAACCCTCAATTTAAAAGAAACTTGAGGCAATCACTGGAAGTTAGCCCAAGTTAAAATATAAATGTCTGTTTTACTGAAACATACAGTAAAGAAGGTTAAATATAAATGAAGTTTTATGGCTAAATAATAAAGGATGAAGTAATGAGGAAGTAAGGTGCCTCACTGGCTAGATAGCTTAGGCACTACTGAGCAACTGAAGGTTTCTTTCAGTGTTTGCAAAACAATCTGGAAAATGATTACATGGGTAATGGGTTAAGGAGTAGGGCACAATGATATGTTTTACTTTCATAATTCATCTTCTCACTCTCTCTGTTTCTCTCATTCTTTAGAGTTCTTGACTCTATGTGTTCTTGGGAAAGGCTAACAGATTATTTGTGGGAAGAATGTTTTGTTCAATGGTTATTGCTTCTGCCTCTCAGCTTCAGAGTTCTGGGTTCATTCGGGCCTGAATGTGGTTTGTAGTATGCATATTCTCTCCATTTGTATTGCCTTTTCACTGGTACTCATGTGTTCCTCTCAAATCTAAAACACCTGCAGATGAGGTCTAATTGTTCTACTGTTTCAGATGGTACTGTGTGATGGATTAGCAGTCTGTCCAGGGTAGCTTTCTCCCTTATGCCCAGTGAACATTCTGTTAGGGAAAAAAAACTTTCTCTAACTTCAAAGAAGACAGTTTTATAGTCCAGATGAGAATGCAAAACATTTCATTATTTGCACAAATTAGTTATGCATAAATGTCTCATTCCATGGAGTAAGCCCTTTCTACAATAGCTGTTTACCGAAAATGAACCTAATCGACATCAGACCTTCATATTGGGGCATTATAGTAGGACTTTCACCTGCTGTCTATAAAGTGCTCCAAACTGAAGTACCTGGTGTAATTCATTGAGGTGGCCTTCCACCACGGCCAGGTGTGGAGTTATTCCAAAGTGATCGGTTCAAAGTCACTTCGCCAAAGTGTTCATTTTAATGAACCTACGACCAGTACAGCTAACCTGGAGTGGTATACAAGCAGGATTTTCGCCTGCCCGTTCAATTCTTCACTAAAGTTACCGGAAGCAATTAAGACCCATAGTAAGGTGGTATTTGAGGCCTTTCACCTTTCTATCCAGCCCTACAACATCATACCTACTAAATATATTGGGGCATTATCTGTAGGTATCTTACATACTTGTAGGATTTGTTCTTATCTTGCAGGCACCGCCACCCGAAACTCCACCAAAGATCGTAGCACTTGATTAGGTTTGTTTCATAATGGGTTGATGGTCATATTTATATTTATATGAACTTCTAATGTTTTGTGACTATGGTCTTACATTTTGTATGTATTATCATTTTTTTATTAATGCAGCCACAGATTTTAGATAAATTTCTGCTGAGGGAAATTGGTTTTATTATTTGATTAACTGATAAAGAAGTATGTCATGCTCTATATTTTGTTTCACAAATCTTGAATGAATTAAAAAAAAATCTCCAGCAGAGGGAGTAGTGTGCCTACTATATTCTGCTGTCTTTTTTTGTTCAGAACTTCATCATAGATGATCCTCTTTTAACCTAACAAATCTAGTATGTACTAAACAGATTAGTTTTAACTATAACTAGCAATAATACCTAGGTAAATTATCAGGGAAAGCTTTAAAATTACTGCACTTACAGATGATTTAGTTGAGGGGTACAAAGGCATGTCCTGTCTCATTCACTTCTGGTGGGCGTTGTTTGTTGTCACTTATGATATTCTTCAGGGATAATGTGCCATTCTTGTTTGATATGTTAAAAAATGTGAGCTTTTGGAAATATAGGATTTCTTATGCATCACCCAGATTTTAAAGGCTATATGCTAAGATATATGATTGCCATTTTAGAATCACCACTTTGTGTTATCTATGTACCTGCCCCCCATCCAATTCTGTACTTATGCCAGTAATGATACCATAAACTTTACATCCAATAATGAATAAAATTAAAAAATACCAAAACGTGTCACTAGTATTTAACACACCTTGAAAACTGTAAGGCCATCTGTAGTAATGCAGTAAAAAAGCAGTTCACAATTAAGAATTAATTGAAATATATCTTTAAAATAAGATATCTTAATATGTACTCTGTAGCATTTCAGATTAATTGAAGTGTTTATTTCAGTGAACCAGGTATTTTATGTCAGCACAGGTTTAAGTCCTGACATATATACATGTTTATTTAAAGGTGTGAATAATTTCAAACAAACATTTTTCCTATTAATATATGAACACCTGTTGTTGGAATGATCTCAGCTAGATGTGACAAGAAAAAAGGAAAAAGAATGTTGTCATTCCTCAGTCTTAGCCTGCTCCAACTACATTCCATCCAGAATCATCCTGATGAGTGAATGGATGAAAAAAAAACTGTCTTTCCATTATAGCACCAGTGTCAGCAGTCCATTACTGACCTGAGCGGTGAATCTGAGCATAATTCAAGCACTGCACCTGAACAAGCAGAGTAAGAATTCTAATGATAGTGCAAGGTGTGCCACTGTGAAGTGTCTTTGTGAACATTGTCTAAAACATTCATAACAGGAAGCAAGCATTACTGAGTAATGTTCTAAATGAAAGGGGCCGTTTTCGGCCTTTTTGGAACTTAACCTGTCTTGCGTCTACAGAAATATTTCTTTTTCATGAAGTACAATTCAATATGATTATTTTTTTTCTGCATAGTAAATGTTTTTTTTTTATTTAATCCTTTTAATAGCAATGAGGTATTAACTCAGTGCCTGCCTAGGTACCGCTATATGTTGGTTAGTGTTGTGTAACAAGACCTTAACAAATGCTTTGTTTGGTCTGAATAACTCTTAAAAAACAACAATGACACTTTAGAATAGTGGCTACCCATAGTTCATCTATTACCTTCTTAGTGCTATGTAACAGGACCTTAACAAAGGCTTTGTTTGTGTTATGTACCGATAAGTGACTAACAGATCCACTATACCAAGCTCTTCAAGTTCCTGTTCTAAAGGGAAACTGATGAGCTTTTGTAGGGAAAAATGAGGTGGAGGGCAAGAAGAATACAGAAGGTCATTTTTTAAATTTTAAAAATACTTTCTCCAACATGTTAGGCAATTCAAAAAAGTACCTATGTAAACTCAGTGGCCACTTTATTGGGTACACTTACTGATTAAAACAAATATCCTGATACTCCAAACAAGTAATTATGTGGTAAGAATTCAGCATATACACTGTACAGTGTATAGTTGCTCTCAGATCAAATATTAAAAAGAAAAAGATGTGTGATCTAAGTGACTTTGTTTGTGGTATGATAGTTGGTGCAAAATGCGCTGGTTCAAGTATTTCAGAATCAGCTCGCTCCTGAGGTTTTCATGTACTAAAGTCTCTAGAGTTTATCGAGACTTTTGTGATAAATAAAACAACATTCAGTGAGTGTCAGCTCTGTGGGCAAAATGTTTAAGAGAATGGTCAAAGGAAATTGACAAAGTTGTTCAAGGTAACAGAAAGGACAAATAAGCTGAAAGAACAAACAGTGGTGGGCAGAAGGGAACCTCTGAATGGCCAAAGCATAGGATGTTGAAGTGGATGGCAGAAGACTACACTTATGTCAGCTAAGAGAAGGAAGATGAGGTACATTGGACATGTCATTCCCAAAACTGGATGACTGGAGATTAAAAAAATTCCAGGTGGTCTAACAAGTCCTGATTTCTTCAGTGGAATACAGATATTAAGGGCAGAATGTGATACAAGCAAAATAAATTCAAAGATCAGTACAAGTGGGTGGAAGAAGTGTGAGCCTTTGAGAAATCTTTTCTTGATTAGATTAACAATCAACATATCACCAACAAAAAATCATTTGAATGCACAGTATGCACAGTATAACTAAGTATTTTTGCAAATCACGTGAATTCCTTTATGGCCACGGTCTACCTTTTCTTCAAATGGATTCTTCCAGAATAAATTTATCATCCATCAAAAAGTATAATATGTCATGTCACAATGTGTGAATTACCTCAAGCTGGATCCTCAAATATGGCATTGACTTCAGTTTATTCCAATGGCCTGCAACAGTCCCTAAAACTTAATTCAATAGACCATCTTAAGGATAATTTGGAATGGAAGGTTTTTACTATGAATGTATGGCCCAAAATTGGCAGAATATGTGTGATGCTATCAAGTCAACAAAGACAAAAATGAACCAAGAAAAAAATAACTACCTTATATACTCATGTATAAATTGGGTCTTGAAACCCAAAAAATCGATCAGAAAATCAGACCCTGACTTGTATGCCCGTTCAAAAATGCAACACTTAGATTTTTTTTTTCATCTTCTTGCTTCCTCCAATCTTGCACCAGTTTCTCAGGCACATCGAATTTTGTTTCAGCAGCACAGTTACCAATTTCTTTCACCACTTCAATGACTTTTAATTTAAAACCAGCTTCATATTTTCTTCTGATCAAATGCTCCATTGTAGATAAGGGATGCTCTTACGATAAAGGTTTATGAGGGTGTGAGATACACAAAACAGTGCAAACGTCACTTCGGAATAGTTTGGGTATTATCATGTGGTCACATAGGCACAATACATAGAAAAAAAATGCAGTGTGCTCCGTGGTTACTCCCTCAGGTGGGTGTTACCATATCATAATTTCTTGGACCAATAGTGTGAGTTTTCCACATTTGAATTATACGATCGACACGGTAAATTCAAGCCCCAACTTATCCTCGGGAGAACTTAAACACGAGTATATATAGTATTTGTTCGATGAATACATCAAAAATGTAGTCTGTTCAGGGAGGAAAGACATCTGACCTGATATTAGAAAGGTGAACCTAATAGAGTTGTCATTAAGTGTATATAAAACAATACATCAGTGAGATAAATGAGTGCCCAGTAGATTAAAATCTATTATTGCTCCAATATACATATTGTTATGTAGAATAATTGATCATTATTTTCTACAAAAATTAAGGGGCAAATTTCCTTATCTTTTAGACATGCTCCATTTGTAAAATCAGGTCTTTATTTCTATGCAGGACAGTAAATAAAATATGCATTCGCCAGTAATTAAAGGGATATTTAAAATTAAGAAAAATGAAAGCTTACAAAAGACAACTATACTGTATTCAAAAAGACAAATTAAAATGACATTTTTAACTTTTTAGAGAACGTTTGGTCATTAGAAAAAGTTACAGATGCTTGTTCTCATTTAGGCACACTAGTCCTGTTTATAATGAGATGACTGTACTATTAAACAATCTTTTAATTTTATCTTTTGTTAGCAATTTCAGTAAAAGAAGGTCCTTGAGAAAAGGCGGAGCCCTTTTTAAATTTTAAGAGAAAAGTTAATCTACCCACCCAATCCATTTGAACCCACTATTCCCATTTCTCGGCAGAAGGCAGTCTGAACCTAACAAAGCCTCAAGACTAAATAAACCCTGAAATGAATGTCAGCAGATTACAGAACAGAATGACACCCTTCCAGACTTAGTCATATTAAGACACAACAATTAACCTTGATGATGGAGGTGACTAGAGAATCCAGAGGCTACACAGGGAGAACATGTAAACTTCTCACAGAGACCAACCAAATGGTGATGCCTGCATAAATTGTGAAATAATGGCATGCCCTCTTAAGGAAACAACTTTAAACATTGCACTATTGTGTTACCTTAAAATAAGAACAAATTAAGAAAAAAACAGTAAAGCAAAAACATCTAATTTCATAAGCTGCAATTATAATATTTATGATTTTTAATGTATGTTTGCATCATTCATTAGGGTTTTTATGATGCCAATCCAAGATATTAGAGAATCTCCATCCATCCATCCATTATCCAACCCGCTATATCCTAACTACAGGGTCACGGGGCTCTTCTGGAGCCAATCCCAGCCAACACAGAGAGCAAGGCAGGAAACAAACCCTGGGCAGGGTGCCAGCCCACCGCAACACGAATCTCTATCATATTAAATAATGATCACTTTTCCCCCTGTTTTACCTGTTTTCCAGACATTCTTTGTTATACTGTAAATATTCATCTCAACTTATGTATGTGGATCTGTGTGTTTCATACCTTAAACATGTATTTTGTTTCTTTTCCTCCACAGTTGAATGGAATATCTAGAGGAAAAACTCATATAGGCATGGGGAGAAGACGCAACCTCTATACAAACAGCGACCAGCTTGGCATTCAATCCCAGGACTCTAAATCTATGAGACGGCAGCCCTAACCACTGCATCTTCTGGTTCCGCAATTTTCCTTCCTTCCCCAAAGGTACATGCTAGGCTAGTCGGTACTTCTCTGTTGGCACGGTGTGAATATGTGCAGGACTGGGCCCCTTCGATTTATTGACACCCCTTTCATTTTTTATTCCAGCCTTGCACTGAATGTTTTTCAGATAGGTTCAATCACCCAAATGCTGATGAAGGAAAATATCATATTATGTTATTGTGCATTAGATATATTTTTTTTGTTTTTTAACTGATATTGTTTAGATAGTACTATACAGAGACATGCTGCTAGAATACATTCTATTCGCACAACAACCTTGATTGGAATAAGCAGGTTCATAAAATGATTGAAAGGATTAATATTTCTGCTACTACAATTTTGTTTCTATTTGAGAAAGTCAATTAAATCTCACGAAGGAGTAGATTTTCATAAGTTATTATTCTTTTATGTTCTTTTAATATTTGTTCACAGCTTTTATTTCCCTGAATCTAATGCATAGCCCCACCTTCACTGCTTTGAACAGACATGGACCTTAAGAGGAAAGTTCATTTTTTGGGCTGATGTGATTTCATTGTACCTGTTTGAATTTCTCACCTGATCAGCATGCTTTTCTGAAGACTTCTGGAAAAAGAGCTTGCTTATCTGTCACCATACAGTTTATGGTAACCCACTGGATTTTAATTAGTAGTACACATACTTTTCTACAAGATAGCTATACCTAATATTTCAGACAATTACCATACATACAGAATGGATGAATATTAATTTTACACTGCAAGGAGAAAATGGAAATTGTATCCATTGGCAGCAGTAAAATCAGTAAGGGTCTTGGAACTGAACTTCATCACCTGGCTTTACAAATCAAGCCAAATGTAAAGAACCTAGCCATTGCAGACTAGGACCTAAACTTGAGCTCACATATTAGTCATATTACAAAGACAGCTTTTATTCCAAGAGAAAAGTATAAAAAAAAAACTGATGAGACTTCCTTTCCTCTTATAAGGAAAATAATAAACAGGCTAACAAAATTGATGATGTTATCAATATTTTTGCTAATGCATTGTTGTTTCTACTGTAGAGTTATTAGTAATAGAAATTTAAGTTATGTTGATTCTGTTAGGGACTCTCCCACTTTTATTTTAATAATTTATTCTCTTTGTAATTTTCATTCTTTCTTTCAGTTACTGTGAAGCTCTTTGAGCCACATCCTTGTATAAAATTGTGGTATATAAACAAATGTATTTTATAAAATGCACCATGTAAGTCAGTAAAGAGTAACTTTGAACAGATGGGATATTGATTAGGCTCATATTACCGTAATTTATTGTAAATTATTTAAAAATGCTATCTGACAGCTCCATAAATATTCAAGGGGTACCAGTCCATTGCAGGGAAGATTCATATATACACACCAACACGCACTCATTCAAGGCCTGTCTAGAGTATCTAGGCAATCTAAAAGGCATACAGTATCTTAATGGTGTTGGAAAAAAACTGGATTACCAAGAAAAACAAATCACTAAATAATATTAAAAGTCAAATATGAATTTTTGTGCTTTATGCTTTCTCTTGTAAGTGTAGTGCATGTATGTAGGATATAATAGTCACTCTCAATAGAAGAATCATTCTACTTTTGTATTGATGCCATGAAATTCAAACATCAATTATATATTCCTTCTGAATAAAACTAGCAGCTTCTCAGATATCAATGTCTCAGTGTAAACTTGGTGACATCTATAAATGTCAAGAAACTGGAGCTAATGCCATACTCTAAATAATTCATACTGTATACACTATGGATAGTAACAAGTCTAGCATTATCTTTAGATGAGTACCTCCATAGACAGGTTTCCAAGAAGTCATTTTAAAGTTGTTGTACTCTATGGTACTGACAGCTGATGTTTAATCTTTGAAGCTAATGCGATCCTGCTTATAACTTCAGGCACTCAGTTCCTAGTCATCCTTTCACCTTATTATTTTCATTTGACAGGAGAGTTACTACTGTACATGAAAAATGTGTAAATGTGTATAATTTCTTACTCTGCAGTGTCATACTGATAATGATTTTTAAAAATGTGTTTTTCTCTTGTTATTTGTTTGTTTCCTTATGCTCAAAGTCATTTATTATAACTTTAGTTTTAACCACACCTATCTTTGAACAGATTCAATTTATATGTGATGACAACATTAGAAACAATTTCTAAGGCATAGGGAAAGGAGACAATAATTTTCTTAGTGGATTTTATTAAGCTTGTTAGAAGAGACTCATGAAGTGTATTTGTTAGGTTCACAGCAGTCAGTTACATCCAGACACAACAAAACATGATGTAGGGTGTTTATAATTAAGGTACTCTCTGACATGAAGTAACAAAGAAACATGATCTGAGAACATAAAATAAGGCAGTCCATTATTGCATCCTCCTTATGATCTGCTTGGAAGAGCTTGTTGGTCATTCATCCCATTTTGGATTATTCATGTATTTATTAGTTATCGGTAGCACTTTATAATAAATTATCCAGCTATGCACAATAATAAGAGTAGTAAGGCTTTCTAAGTTATTAAAGTTGAAAAAAACATGTGCTTACAGAAAAGGCAATGAACTACAGGAAAACTCGAAGAAATCCGGGAATTCAAAGTTATCAGACAAAGGCATATTTGCTTACAATGAAATGTACAAGAGTAATGTGGTGTTGTGTGAAGAACTTCATCTTAAAGTTGTACCAAAATAGTGGTTGGTCATTGTGCAATTGTCCAGTATACTGTAAGGCCAGTTCCACTGATTTTGAAGAGTTTACTTCACTGAAGGGAGATGTAGCACTAGGGTGTACACAACAAAAGATCTTGCAGCAATAGTTTAATGTGAAATTATTGGCCTTGATGTCAATGGAGAAATTCATAAATATTTTGCATACATTGTAATATCACTCCAAACCTTTATGAGTCTACAGTACATAGCCTTTTCTTCAGATCGCAGAGTTCATTTATTGAATGTTTGTTAATAATTTAATCAAGGTATTATTAAGTAAACTGTGGTGGGATGGTGCCCTACCTGGGGTTTGTTTCCTGCCTTGCACCCTGTGTTGGCTGGGATTGGCTCCAGCAGACCCCTGTGACCCTGTAGTTAGGATATAGTGGGTTGGATAATGGATGGATGGATGGATGGATTATTAAGTAAAAGAGATTTAACATTCCAGATTAGTTGAAAGAATAATTTGCAGATTGCCTTGATTTAAAGAAATTCTTCTATCTAGTTATATTAATCATGAAGATTATCTCTGATTAAGATTCACAAACGTGGTGAAAATGGGTATGTGGCCTCCTTCCACAAAAGGCCTTCATGACCTTCACCATCCTGCCCAGAAGAGGTCAACCCCAATACAACTTATTCCAGCTGTTAACTGTGTGTTTTACTGGGCTAAATGGGAAGCTGGCTTAAATTTCAAAATGTAAACAAAATGTTCCAAAAAATAAATCAAGAAGCCTTTCAAGGAGGAGGATGTTTGTAAACCACTGGATTGTGCACAAATCGGCATCCAAAGAATCTTTACGAATGGAAGATTTGTCAAAATAGGAAAATATAATAAAAACGCTTAATAGAGCAAAAAGGAGTTACCTAAAAGACAGTTCTAAAAAAAACAATTCCCAAAAAACAATCAAATACAATAGAGCAGAAATACATTTGAGAAACCAGTAAACTCACAAGAAAACAATAATTATAAATGACTCCAAAAAACATCAATACTTCACTGCTGGATCTCACTTCTGACTGGAAATAAACAGCCAGATGGAAGACCCAGCAGCCATGAAGTCAGAATGGCCCTGCCTCTTTGGTCCCTACCCACAGAAAACAGGGAATGGAGGCACATTTAAGGGAACAGGAATCATATAACAAATGATATGTGAAACTAACAGGAAAAACATAAAATAATGAAAAGTAATACATTAAAATGAACAGAAACAACAATAAAACATAGTGATACCTGGGTTGCATGCAGCTGGCATTACTCCCTTGAACCCGGGACATTGATAGTCATGAGCTGAAGGCTGGGCCAATGCAATAAGGACTCAAACTAGCAAGGGTAAGTGTATAAATTCTGAGTACTTTTATTACAAGAAACAATACAAGTAAACTATGTCCACACTGCAGTGCAATCTTCTCATTAATAAATAACCAATCCATAAAAACAGTGATAAAAGTAGAGGTTAAAATCCAATAAATAAGCAATCCAAAAGTGATTAAAACACAGTTATGATCCATCAGTCTTCTTTAAAATTATGCCTCAATGCATCTTTCTAATCCTGCGCCTCTGCAGCTCACCTTAAGAAGTCTACTCAACCTTTACTTAACAACTTTTAGATTTTCATTTTCTGGTTATGACCCCTGCTTTGTTATGTAGATTAGAGTTTTGCCTAGGTTAACTGAAATAAATTGAACAGATTAGATTATGAAAACAGCATGGGTGTTCTAAACAATAGTAACCCATGCAATAAGTAGAAATCTATTTTGAAAAAGACCAGGGCTAGAACAGTTATGCCAGAATTAAAAACGAAATCAGCAGGATACCGAACATCAAAAATGGTCCTTGTTATAAATCTGAGGTTTTTGCCACAAACAGTTTATTTTCTTGCTTTGCTGTGTGTAGTTTATGTATGTATTCATATTCATTATTTTTAACATTATGATGGTAATGCTGGCATTGCTGCTGTGTGTTTTTTCTTGTTATGGGTGCAGCTATCTTGTCTATGGTTATGATGCTTGTTGCCAGTCACATTGGTGTAGTGTGTGATGTCATGAGGGCATTGCTATGAAGTCATTTTTTACATGCTATTTAAGATGGAAGCATGCAGCACATTATATGCTAGTTTTGAGATTCCCTTATTTATTGTCTGCAGCTTTTACAACTATAATTAAGGATAATCAAAAGAAGTTAGTGCATGGGTCTTCAGCTTTGTTTCTAGACCTTGATTACTAACTTTTTTCTGGATTTAGCCATGTGTTTCTCTGACTTCTATCCCTATCCCTGACCACAACTTTGTTTTGTTTTGTATTCTAACACTTCTAAGAACACTTGAGCATTAGGGCCCCAACCCCTGCCTCCCTGCTTCTTTGAATTTGCCTTATTTACTCCTGTAAGCTATCCATCTCTAGGTCTTAATTATTTACATGTAAGTATTCTGAAAGGCTGGTGCCTGCAGGTTCATAAGAATCAGTATCCACAATTATGGGGATCAAGGTAACCTGCTAAAGGTCAATGTACCTCTTTAGCTTATAGTAAATGAAGAAACCAATCATTAAAAGGTAAATAAGGGTGCTGTACCTGTTAAATTTATGAAGTGACCTAACTGTGGTTTAAATGCTGCTCTGTGCCATTAGTGTACTGACTTTAAAGTCACAAGGCGTTTTGGAGAAGGGCTTGACAGACATGGAGGTTTGCAGCCAGACCTGTACAGTAAGAGGTAATAGAAAGGGTTTGGAAGTTAGTGGGAGAGTGCTTTCTACTTGTAGAAGTACATCTGCACGTTATAAACAAGGAATCAAGCTTGTACACCATGGCCAGTGTGGCCTCTAGGGTTAAAGGTATGATAATTTACTCATTACTTCCTGTTATCTATGACTGCATGGTTTTACACAGTTTCAACTCAGCAAATAATGATGGGCCTGCTTGCAGAGATGAGATTTGCCTTCTGAGTGGTAACAAGGCAGTAATCTCTCCCTTAATGAAAGCAAAACCAATAAGCTGGTCCTAGACTTTATGAAGCAGGGGGCAGAACACACTCACATATACATCAGGGGTTAGTGGCTGGGAAGTTCAAAAGCCTTAAATTTCTTTGTTCCAGCATTACTGCTGACCTTAAGAGAGCACAACACATTTTGACGATAATCAAGAAAGCTTAGGCAAATCTAAGAAACCATTATTGTCAACATATGTACTTTCTGATAGATAGATAGATAGATAGATAGATAGATAGATAGATAGATAGATAGATAGATA
>JANRMT010062808.1:35864238-36018958 GCA_026402145.1 Polypterus bichir lapradei | reverse complement strand
ATAGATAGATAGATAGATAGATAGATAGATAGATAGATAGATAGATATGTAAAAGGGTGGCGTACAAAAAAATGAACTGTCTCCAACTGGCTGGCTCAAGCTGTTATACAGGCGGGTGCTGTCACGACATGGATGAAGCAACATGTCTCACTTCTTGCAAGTCACTTTCACAAATTCACAGTGTCTTCACAGAGGAATGAACTGTCAGCAAAGGTTAGTGGCCACCAAGATGACCGGACCTATTGACTTGAGACTTTTACCTGTGGGGCAATCTGAAGGGAAAAGTGTATGCCAATAATCTGGAACTGAAGGACAATATTCGGAGTGAAATTGAAAAAACTGGAAAAATTGATGTGGCTGAGCTGCGTCGCGTCTATGATAATATGGTGCGCCGTGCAGAAAAGTGTATTGACGCACAAGAAAATCATTTCCAGCACCTCCTCTAACCAGTAAGTACAGATTTTTGTATTGTATATCTTTCGTTTCGTTTACAGGCTAAGATACGTACTTCGACATTGCAGTCGGAGATGGTTCGGTTTTTCGTGCGCGTGTATTTCTCCCTACAGGGAAATTTGGCTTTTTACAGTAAGTTCATTCAATAAATAATATTATGACATTATGACAGACAACAAACTCTTCTCAAATAAACTCTAGAATGTCCAAAAAGGAAGAAAACTAAGAAGAAAGATTAGAAAACTTCTGAGCTGGCTGTCACAGTAACAGTAATACATTATGCAGGAGTATTGCTGTTGGTATAAAAGAGCCTGAGTAGCGTTGCTTGACACACTTCTACTGAATAATTCGTTGACTGAAAGTACTCAGTGTTAATGTGTCACAAAGAGGATGTGCAGCATTGTTAATAATGGCACCCAGCTTTATCTTCATTCTCTCTTCCTCTACTATGTTAAGGGGATCCAGAATGCATCCCATAACTGAGCTTACCTTTTTAATCAGTTTGTTGATTTGGACAGCCTCTCTTGAAATGATGAGCTTTAGAATAAGTGAAGGATGTCATTACCCATATTAAAAGAGTGCAGTTCCCTATAAAAAAGTCACAAACAAAAAAGGTAACATAAAATCCTTCTGCAAAACAAATATACGATAATGTTAAGATGAAGATGACCTAAATAAAAAAAAAAAGTCCTTGATTGGACTTTGTACATTTCTACTTTATTAATTAATAGCATAGAGCTAAATTATTGTGAAATAAAATGCAACAAGCAAACTGCACAGGAACCCAGGTAGCAGTGGCACTACCCAGTGTGTATTGCTGTCCACTAGCCACACATTCATTATTTTAGAGTCTAATGGAATTAACGTGTACCTGTATTTATGTAGACAAGGTCCAAGACACTGAATAGGAAGGCAATATGTCATTAACAGGAAAATATAACAAAAGGAAGATTAGACATTTGAGGAACGAAACACCTATTCTGATATACTATGAAAGGAAACGGGGGTCATAAGAGCATTGTCTACTGTACAACTGAATGTAATTTACATAACAGTGAAAATTAATATAATATTTAAAAATGATTTCCCTAATTGGTGATGTATATATGTGACTAAAATATCTGTTCTACATGACTAACATGTCTGTTTAAAGCTTTGAAAAACATGAAACAAAACACATTATTTAAAGAATTACATATTCTGCCTATAAACTGAGAAAGAATGTTAACAATAATTTAAAGGCAACAATAATATCAAACCCAGTTAATATAGTTTATAGGCAAAGGAGACTGGAGCCTATCCTGGTGGCTGTGGTGGCAAAGCAGGAAACTGCCCTGGATAAAGTGCCAGTTTACCACTGGGCCCAATCATATTATGCATCCATATTTAGACAGAGCAAGTTTGCCAATTAATCCAAATCAACACATCTTTGAAGAAGTGAGAGCAAACACTCCACACCGGGAGACCATACACATTCCACTGTTGCAGAATTTGATGCTGGAAATATGAAGCAGCAGTGTCACTTACTGCACCACCATCATTACCAAGAACAACATGCAGAAGTTAATTTTCATATCTATTTGGAAAAACCCTATATTTATATGTGTCCCATGTGAACTGAACGTAACTGCATGTAAAAGTTGTAACTTTAGATTTTTTTGTCACTCTTTAAATGGAATTTCTTGTATACAAGGTCCAAGACCATGAATTGGGAGGCATAATGTCATTAATAGGAAAATATACCAAAAGGAAGATTAGACGTGTGAGGAGCAGCACGCCTGGAAGTGGATTTGATTGAGTCCAAGTTACTAATTGGTTCCAGCAGTAGCAAGCCACAAAATACGTGATCATAGAGGCAAAGAAAATGAAAGAGAGACTTAGTAAAAGCAAAATAAGAGGCAGTGATAATTAGGTGGTGTCAGAGAGGTTTCTGCAGGCCTGCTGAATCAGTTCTATGCCTTACAGTGAATACACTTTATGACCTCTTTATATGACACATAAACGATAATAAAATTAGTATTTCAGTTGAATATTTTATTATGAAACTGATATTTTAAATATGCTGTTGATGGAGACACATACCATTTTATGACGAAGAATATGAAGAATAAGATATTCAGCTCAACACAAACTAAAAAATGTATTTATGAAATGCCCTACAGAAGTTGCCTTGGCAAATCTCTGGAACATTTTTCATATGTCACTACCTAAAAATATCTCTTCTGTTTTAATTACCTTATGTCAAAACTCCTTTTAGAAGATGCATGGCTGACATAAACTGAAACATTAGGCTGCTATTGCAAATGAAGTGCTTGATTAATAAAGAGTTTCAGTGTATTCATATACATAACCCATACACCCCATTTAAAGAAAACCACAAGTGGAGAATGCTTTACAGCTTTCAGTCACATGGGGGTTGTGTATTTCAGTACAGCTTATGCTGTTCGTTTATTTTGGAGCACTGTTAGGAAAGAAACATTACCACTAGATATAATGAAACATTCAGTGACCCTGTCATCAGACCCAATAAGTCTGATGGGAGAAATGACTTGCTACTGTTTACCTCGACTTTCTTCTTATTTTTACTTTAAATGCTGCTTAGTGCTTTAAGTTATGTTCAGGTATGTTGCTTTATAAAAGGCTTATTTTATTGTTAATTTTTTTTTACAAAAGTAATATTGTTCAGTTGCTGTTTTATATGTTATCCTCTAGTGCTGTATATTAACACTGCAGTTATGTTAAGTGGTTTGGCAGACAGTATTAAGATTCAGTGTAGCTGCAATATATGATATATACGTGCCCAAGAAAGAAGGACTAAATATGTCAAAGATCCATCCATCAATTTGTCAAGAACACTTCAGCCCCAAACTATGACTCACGGCAGTTACAGTAAGTCAATATGTGTGTTCGCTTTCTTCTTTTAAATTGAAGCTAGTTATAAAGTAGGTGTTGTTTTTATGCAATTAAAATTAATAATCATACACATCTATCTATCTATCTATTTACAGCATATATAAATATAGTGCTGTGAAAAAGTCTTAGGCATCCTAAATATTTAAAAAAAAATGCTCTTAAATGCTTATTTTTTGTCTTCCACATTAGTCTGTCAATAGTAGAGAAAACTTCAGATTTCCAAACATTCATTGTTCAAAAAATTAATTAAAATAAATCTAAACCACAAACTAAAAGTGTAAATCATCAACAAAATAATCTAAGGACCCTAAAAAGTACTAAGCACATAAAAAGGACTATGCTGCAACTATATTAACTATACTTAATTAAATAATAATAACAATTATCGTTACTATCAAAATAATTTTCACGCATATGTTTGCTTAACCGATGAATTTAAATTTGACAGCATGTGTGTGTGTGGTATGAGTGTGCCCTACAAAGAATTGGCACACCATTCAGGGTTGGTTCCCACTTTGCGCCCAACTCTGCCAGAACAGACTCCTGTTTTCTACAATATTAATGTTGGATTAGGTAAGTTTAGAAAATACTTTTTACTTTTTTCTACAAGAGAAAAAAACTAATGATTTTTTCATTGTGATTTGATTGAAGCAGTTATAAAGGCTGGAGATTAAGTTTGGAGACACTGCAGACTGGGGCTCAACTCAGTCATGAATTCTGTTTCAATGATTAAAAATTAAATTGTATTTTTAGCTATTCAAAATATAAGAATTAGCCATCCTAAAGAAGTATTTAGTAAGGCACATTCTAAAAACTAAACTAAAAAGACGAATGAATTTCTGTATAATGACTTTCCAAATAGCATCTAAACTGCTTTAAAATGATATATTTTTAAGCACCTGAAAAGCTTATGTTAAGGTATGTATCACAGATGATTATGCCAGAGTATAAAGTGCACCAAGATCACACAGAGAGGTGTTTCCTACTGTGTTTTTTAACAAATATACTGTACATTAAGGCTTTGACATACTAGCCATTTCAGTTGATTATTTTTGTCAATGGATTATTCTCAGTATTTGCTACATATACCTATCAAAATATATGTCATGATTTGGAGCCTCCATCAATGCTAAAAGGGTGTAAGGCCTCCAAAAACCTTCACTGGCCAGGACATGCCTCCTCTAATGAGCTAACTCCTCACTCTGGTGGCCTGCCTCAAGTTTCATAGACATAAAAGGGATGTTACCCTCAAAATAACCTTAATGTTCCAAAATATCTCAAAAAGCCCAACAAGACAAAGGTAAGCATATACCTCTGTTTCTGAACAGATGAGCAAACAAACATATTTTTTATAAAAAGACAGTTTATTTGAAAAAAAGGCCAAAAAACATAACAAAAACTCCACAGAGCAACAAGATGCATTAAAGGAGTTGCCAAAAGGCAATCCACAACAATCAAATCCTAAAAACACAATCCAGTAATCAGAATCCTAAGGCAGAACAAAGTAATCAAAAATCCAGAAAAATGAATAAAAAACAGTATACTCAGAATTACCTCATAAATGATTCCTACTGAACTGCCTATCTCCGTAGCCTTTAAAGGACTATAACAAAACTCCACACAACAAACAGTTCTCAATAAATGACATAGACCCCTCTCTAAGCTGTCAATTCCAGACACCACTAAACTTTCCCCCAAGCAAACTACACATAAAACCCCACAAGAAGTACAAACTAGACAGCTCACTTTTAGCTGGGGTAACCAAAATAATGAAGATTTTGGCCCAGTGGGGGTGATTTTACAGTAGGCAGGACACCTCCTAGTGAGGAGACATTATGTGGTGTTTCCATGAATGCAAAAAGGGTGTTAGGCCTCCAAAAGGCTTTGGTGGCCGGGACAGGCCTCCTCTGCCTGCTTGGAAAAGCCTCAATTTGTTGTGCTCAACTCCAAACTCCAGTGATCTCTCTCAGGCTTCATAGGCTTAAAAGGGATGTTAGCCTCAAAATAACGTTAAATGTCCCACAATATCTCAAAAAGCCATACAATAGGAGGGTAGTTATAAACCTTGGCTTGTGCACAGATGGGAAAACAAACAAATCTTAATAAAAAGAAGATTTCTTTGAAAAAGATACACAAAATTTAACAAAACTTACACACAGAAAAGAGAACCATTAAAGGAGTTGCCAAAAAAGCCAATCCACAGCAAACAAGTCCTAAAAAATACAATCCAGTAATCAGAATCCTAAGGAAGAGCAAAATAATCAAAAATCCAGAAAATCCATTCATAAACAGTAGACTCACTGTAATTTTGCAATGATTTCCCCTGAAATGCTTGTCTCCACAGCCTTTATAGGACTGGGGGCAACTCCTAAACAGATGAAAGGGTGGCACTGCCTCTTAGGGTTCCTTTCAAAAAGAACATGGACCATACTTGCATTTAAAAATACAGTACACTGATACATAATCACATGTGAAACCAATAAAAATACATAAAGACATGAAAAATAATCACTCTGTAACTCAAAAAACAAAAATGATTAAACTAATAATACACATAACCTCATCTCTGTACATGGCAATGTATTGATATATTTAGAAAACTTAGAATCCTTTTTCCAAGGTTTTAAGGAAGCAGTTAAATGCTTATTTCACACATAATTTGCCTTAAGCTTTTGTCTTTAAGGTGGCAGAATGCTACAGTGAATTATGGACTACATTCATCGGTTCCTCAGTACATACTGTACACAATTCAACATTTTAGGTGGATTTCTTTACTATTGTGCATGTCTACTGATATTTTCTTTTATATTTAAAATAAAAAAATACAACTAAACTATGTTTGCATACACTATGATAATCACTTTAAAATTATCTGGAAATGTATATTTCAAGTGTTTTTATTGCTGTACTGCCAAATACTGACTACTAACCAGTTCTATAAAACCTGACTCAGATTACCGAAACTGTGCTGTGTTCATGAGTGTTTGGTTTATGTCCATAAAACTCGATGGATATATTCAACAGTCTAGAAATGTGATACTATAACCTCTTCATTGTTATTCTTTGCTCACGATGGCATTTGGGAAATGATAAATTACTTCATTTTCTGCTGTTATTACCACAGAACTTATAAGATCTAACTCTAATTGGAAAAGAGAAAGGTAAGAAAGATTTCAAAGTATTTTGAAAAAGCCTTTTTTATTTTAATCAATTTCAAGACAAAAAATGTAATTTGTTTGAATAGGAGCTTGAAAATTTCTAGGAAATCTATGGTACTTACATTTAGGTCAATGTTCAGCATTGCTCACACACAAGTGATGTTGTAGAGAAAAAGAAAAATATTTTTCTTTTTAGGCAATTAATTTATTAACAATTTACTGAATTTTGAATTTTCCAGCCCTCTACTGAATTAATCTGGTGTGACTAGATTAACCAATGAACTGCTGAATGCAGCAAAAACCTAACATTAATGTAATAAAACTGAGCTGATGGAACTATTTCAAAAATTCTAAGTTTGTACCAATGATCTTTTAAAACCAGATTACTCTTTAATGAAATGTAACAATAAAGCCATGATTTGTGAGCTTTTTTTTAAATTTTAATTATTCGGTAGCACTTTAGAAAATTGGCTGTAAGGGCTTTCTCTACAGCATCTACTTGTCATTTGTTGCGGCATGTCAGACACAGACAGGCTCTTTATTGCTACCTTATTCCATGTCTCAATGGCTCTATGTGTTAAGAAAAACTTACCCTTAGGTAATTTACTCTTAGGTTTCCATCCATGACTCTTGTAGAAGAATATTAGAATAACATCTTGAATCCACTGTACTAATTCGCTTAATAATTAAAAAAGAACGATCATGTCACCACCTAATCTCCATTTGCTTAAATTAAATGTTCATCTTTTTGTTACATAGCAGTAAGTGTCTTATATGGAGCAGACAAAGCACCTGTTGAAGGTCTTGTTATGTAGCAGTAACTAATAAATACACCTAAGTAGCCTCCATGCTAAAGTGTTGAAACATTTGAATATTTATATGTTTAATGCAGTATATTTATATTTAGCTTGGGACAATTAAGTTATATAATTAAGAGTATCTGATAACAGTAAATCATTGAACCATCCATACACCCACCAATTTTCTTGCCCATTTTAACTTTTTCAAATCGAGGGCCCCTGACATAATCATTTTGAACAACAGAACTTCATCTAAGAGTTTTTCTGCCAGACACCAAGGTGACTCCACCTTTAAGCACACACATCTCTTGGACTCTGTAAGCTGGATAACTGAATGTTTATAGTGAGTGTATCACACCTAATACCCAAGAGGATGGTGTAATGACAGACAGTAGCTTATAAACTGTAATTTCACTATGCTTTTGTTAAATTTGATCAATAGAATTAAGCATTACAATTACAACTCTCAAAAAGTCTAGCAAAGCTTTACATTTAATCAATGAGAGAAGTTAAATAAATACATACATCCAATTACAGAAGGTGGCATAGGACTCTTCTCCCACTATCCTCTGCTTC
The DNA here is from genome assembly GCA_026402145.1 of Polypterus bichir lapradei. NCBI lineage: Eukaryota > Metazoa > Chordata > Cladistia > Polypteriformes > Polypteridae > Polypterus > Polypterus bichir. The sequence goes on along the minus strand of JANRMT010062808.1, from coordinate 36,011,058 downwards.
AGATTTTGGAGACTTGCTGGAACACTAATGGGTGTTATTTTGTCAACACTGCTTCCCATTGTCTAGCTATAGAATGTTTTCATGAAATGTGAGTCTGCCTTAGCTCCTTAAATTATACTTAAATATGCTAAAATGTACTTATTTTCATGTAATTCAATAGGTTTCATACTATATCAATATATTAATTAACAGCCTGATTGGTTATCTCAAATACAATGTCCATCAATTCTTAGAAGGTCTGCCTGTAACAGCACGTCAGTACTAAAAAATAAATAGTACATTGAGATTAGTCAAAATGGTAATTTGAAGAAGAATTTTTTACCAATCAAGTTTAACCACAAATTAAGCTATTCTTATTAAGATCCTCACATTTAGTCAGCAAAAAGACAAAGCCCTTGTTGCATTCACTCTAAGAAACACACCAAGGAGTTCAGAAATGAACAAAATGTGATGCATTTATTAACACAAAACTCAATAGGGCACACAAAAGGTGGACTTGAAGAACACATAATTACGACAGAATCAAAATTCTACAACTTTTCAAGACCTGCATTAATGAGTCTTTTTCAAGAGAAGAAGTCATGGAGACCTAATCCAGGTCTTCAAATTCTTTAAACCCTTTGGTAAAACTAATCAAGCATCATTCTGTCAGTGAAACATTGAGTCACTTGAGGAATCCAGTGAAAATTAATGGAAAGTGCATTTTAGGAAGAACCCAGCAAGTACCTCTTCACACAAATGTTAATGGGAATCTGGAGGAAATCGGCATTTCATGTAGCTAAAATTGAAACACTGACAACTTTTACAAAGTATCATAATGAGATATTAGGACAATGTACCTATTAGCTAACCATATAAATTTGATGGACTAAATCATCTTATTTAATTTGTCAAAATTTCTATGTTATGTCTATGTGGTACAGCTGGTTGTTGCACTTAACCACCCTAAACTAACATACAAGCAGTCCCTACACCTTAAGTCTCTCTATCTCTTGATGTCTTTGTTTCACTATTGACCCTGTCCTTGCTTCCCCCTATACACTGAGCCTTCACTGCAAAAGTTTCTCCTGTGATGTTTCTAGCACTGAACCAGTCCCAGGATTACTTTTCATTGAGTCCTGAGATTATTTTTGCGCATAAAAGTGCCCTACATTTAGTCTGAGCCTCTTTGAATTCATGCACCCAAAGACCTTCCGAGCAACCCTTGTGCTTCTGCACTATTATTTGCTTGATCTCCCATGCTGCCAGTGTGGATATCTCTCTCTCTGACCTAGAGGTCTTTTGAGGAAATTAACTTTGTCCCATGCCATCTACCCTTACTGATGGCAACATCTTGCCAGTCAGCACACACTCACCTGTATGAGCATGAATTGGGCTTTCCTGATATGTCTGTATACAAACAAAGTATAAAAATACAGAGTGAAGTTCTAAAATGACAAATCCTGATTTCTAGCATTACACTTAAAAGTGTGTATTTTTGGTTGGCCCATAAGGTTAGATCTTGTTTCACATCACTTGTGTGTTGTCATGGCTGAGTATGACTTACATTTTACTTGAATAAATCATTGTGTTTTTTTTTTTAAATATTAAGCCAGTTACGACCAGTAAGCTGACAGTTACCAGTTATCTGCAAATCATCTTTGCAAGGGACGAATCTGAATCTGTGGTTATGGAGAGATTCAACTGCAGTATGACCAGATAGAGGACTCTGAGGAATTTCTGCCTCCAGTTGAACCCTTCTTCAGACCAGCATGTGTTTGCACTGATACTAGTGGATTCTGTGACCTTGTAATTGATTTTCATTCAGATTTTTAAGTAAATGTTTGAAAGAAGGAACAATATTTTCTGCAGTTTCAGTTATTCCTGTAATATTTCATTACAGAACTTATCCATCTCTAAGGGTTGTGATACAGCATGACAAGGGTTTGTTTTGTTTGTGATGTTTGCAGTTTATGGGGCTTTAGGGAATTTTTGGCAGGACAATTAGAACATTACACCAAATCTGACAAGAACAGGCTGTTCAGCCCAATAAATCTAACCAATGCTATCTACAATTTCATCCACTTCAACAAAATAACATCAAGTTGAGATATGAAAGTCCCAAAAGTCCTACTCTCCACCACACCACTTGATAATTTATTCCATGTGTCTATGTTTCTCTGTATGAAATTTACCCTTACCCTGTGTTCTTGTTTTCATGCCAGGATCTACCATAATAACTTCTTTTATAATTTTAAACACTTGAGTTATGTCACCACTTAATGTCAGCCTAAATTGAAAATGTCCAATGTTTCCTCATAACGTATTACCTGCAGTCCTGAGACTAGCCTAGTCCCTCTCCTCTGGACTTTTTCTAGTGCTGCTATGTCTTTTTTGTAAATTGGAGACCAAAAGTGCATGCAAAATTCCAGATTGGACTTCAGTGCTTTATACAACTTAAGCATAACCTCCCTTGACATGTACTCTACATATTGTGCTATATAACATTCAGTTAGCCATATTAATGGCTTCTGTACACTTTTCAGTAGTGACAATTCCGCTGCATTTCTTGTGTCCTACTCATTAAGGGATAGCGCATTAAACTGTAGCACATTACATTTATTTACATTAAACTTAATCTACCACAAATCTGCTCATCCCTGTAAGCGGTCCAATTATTTCTGTAATGATTTTGTTTATTACATTCTACCTGGTTTGGTATGATCAGCAGACTTAACCAGATTGATATTTGTATTCCAGTCTTAGTAATTTATACAGTATATACTTAAAAAATAGCATCAACAATGCTGATCTCTGAGGGGCAACACTTTTAAGATCACCAAATCATGGTTCTCACCATATGTCTTTGCTTCCTCTGTTTGAGATCATTTTACACCCTTTTACACACAACACCCTGAATTCCCACTGAATGCAGGGGATTCACAAATGTATGCCATTGTGAGATTGAGAGATAAACTATTGCTGCACAGCCAGTTATTTTACATGACAGTAACAGTCAGTTTAAGGAGGACTGGTGCATTCTACTATTCCTATGAATGTGTTTCAAACAGCATACAAGGGGCTTCCTATACTTTTACTGGTGTGCTAGACTCATGGCATTAATCAGATATAGTATCTTACAAAAGCCAATGAATTTGACATGCAGGTCTGACTTATGAATTTAACAATAAGCTGAGGTTATTAGTAATATTGACAATACTTAATGTGTGCTAAAAATAATTGCTAAAGCCTCTTAGTCCAAGTATAACTGTTTTCTGCTTTCTTCAGGGTCAGAATGTTGAAAACAAATTGACACGTCTTGATTTCATAGAGTCACTATAACCCTCTTATAGTAAAAGCTACCAATTGATTACACTCGTTAAAAAAAAGACTTTTCATCAGTGGCCATTAATGGCAATATTTGAAGACGTAGCTAAGATTTCAAATGTTGTGAAGTCTGCTGTTTAAAAAAAAAGCTATCTTGATCTAACTTCACAGCATTTATACATCCTCATCAAGTTAAAAGAAATTCAAACCAAACATTGAAGCTGTCTGTTTATTTAAGGTACCGTATATTGAAAACTACATTCACATTAAACATTGCATTTATTCTTAGTAACTGTTTTATGATGCTGTGTGAAAGGAACAACCCTGGAGTGAATGCGTCTTGTTATTAAAAACATATTGTAGTTTTTTATATACTTAAAAATTACATTTTAATACATATGAGATGCTATGCCTTTTTATTAGCATCCCCCAGACAGGGGGATGCTGATTTCTGAACTGTAAGGTTTAATGAAAGAGCCCAGATATATCGACCTGTTACTTTTTTATTAATATTTCCACTAATTGGCCAGAACAGTCCATGGCCTATTTCTGCTTATACTGCTGCACCTATAAATATTTCTCTTGTGAAATTCACATGCCAGTACTCCTGCATCCAAGAGAACAAGTAAATAAACTCCATTATTGTTGCCATGAGTGCTTAGAAAATCCCACAGCTCTTAGTGAGTGCATATCATGAACTCAAGTAAACACTTAACTTCCTGTAAGTGTTTCTGGTACTCACTTGCATTAGCTTAAAAGGTATTAAATCATCACTGGTTGTAAAATCGTGTTGAAAACAAAGAGAGCAGAAACACAACTTTAAGTAACCTCAATTGAAAAGGTCAATTAATAAAGTATATTTTACATATTTTTAAATTGAAGTGATTGCCTCGGGAAAAGCAAGGGTTTCATTTTAATGTGTAAGTACAACTGCTTCTGATTAAAAAAAGACAGATGGTTAGCAGTTTTCACCACACAAACTGCACCTTGTTGCGAATGACTGGACACTCATTGTTCAACATTTTGAACACATAAATGACTCAGTATTACAAGGCCTGTCTACAGTTTCAAAAACTATATTTGAGCTCTGTCACGTATTGCACAGTGTATATATCAATATTACTTGATGTGAACTACACTTTATATCTTAGATATTTGTTTGTAAACTAAACTGTTTAGCTTTTATTTGCCAATTTTATTTCGTGAGAAAACACTAGAAGATTAAAAATCATCTGCCATACTTTTTTCCACAAACCTAACCATTCACAAAAGTTTTTTTGGGAAAAGCAAAATGTTCAACATTGTTTCATAATTAAATATGTAATATTGCTAAGTAAAGAAAGAAAAGAAAAAATGATTTAATTTCACAAGGTGTGTCAATTTTTGAGGTCTTCTTATTGCAGGAAAGTAATACAAACGTTTAGTGACCTAACAACTGACCAAGCATTTTTTGTCCTAAGCCTAGCCTAACCTAACCTAACACATTGGTACATTTTACTAATTTATTAGTATTGGAAGAGAGTTTGTGGTGGGCATGGCTGCATTAGAGCTGCGCACACTTGCACACTTTGGGCCAGTCTTAAAACATCAATTTGCCCAAACTGTCCATCTTTTGGAAGTTGGGGAAAGTGAACGTACTCCAAGAAAGCCCATTTGAACACAAGAGAACTCCACACACCCAACAGCTCACTGAAACGGGACTTTTAAGCTGTGAGGCAACACACATAATTCTGGGAAACGAAAATGCCATTATGAAGATTTATTATGCTTCTAAATTAAAATCATCTACTTATTACTTATAAAGACAATTGCCCTGTTACAATATAAACCAATAATTATTCAACCTTTTATAACATACTGTTATATATATAGGTAACATTCAAAACCTGTGTAAATTTAATCAGTATCACAGGGGGCTTGAGCCTATCCTGGCAGCATTGTGTTCAAGTCAGAAACCACCCCTGGATATCCCGTCAGACCGCGTATGATCTTCTGCTTTGTTGAGGACTTTGTCATTTGTTTGACTATTCTCTGTAAGGCCCCTTTGCCCCATAAGAATTTTAGAATTTGCACATCATATGACCCTCTTCCCGGCAAGGATTTTGTTTTTTGTTTTTGTTTTTTTTTTTTGATGACCCTCTGCCTTTTTGACTATTAATCCCATAACCTCCTCCCCTCTACCCCAGCCTCCCACTCACTCCAAAGGAATTGGGAATGCTCCCAGTTTTTCTGCCCTTTTGGAAGTGAACAGTAGTGAGAAAAGAACTATCCAGGGGAAAAGGACAGAGAAAAATACTGAGAATTGGAAGGGGAAGAGATTGAGAAGTTGAGAAAAGCTTCAATGGGCTGAGCTCTTCTGCTATTTACAACACCCCAACTCAGAATCAGGCCGTCTGTGAATGAATTAACACCAATTCCCCTACAAATGTGCAGTGCAGAAGATGAAGAGGGAGCTCCTGCTTATCTGGATTACTCCTTGGCCCTGTCTTGAATGGCTGTTTGTGCATGTACATCACATTTGAGTTCATATATTCCAGTTTAACTTTATAGTATTTATTTAGAATTCACTGCATACTGTAAATATTGAATTTGACTTTATAATGTGCATTCAAATCTGAGTTTATATATTTCAGACTTGTGTATAGGTTTTCAGAATTTTACTCCATAAATAAACATGCAACTTCACAAAAATGATATTTGGCTCACATTAAATTATGTATTTCAATTTACTCCAACACATTAATGCATTCTAATTAATATTTTCTAACACACATCTATAAACCTGTAATTTTTTTATTTGCTTTTTTGTTTTTCTTTTTGCTGATTTTAACCACTGGAGCAGTTAAATCACTGCTCTTCAAAACTTTGTGTTTAGCAAGAGCCAGAGGTGGATTATTAAAATCATGATAACTGCCCTTTTCAGTCCTCATATCTGATATTTAGTGCTAAATTTGGCATAGCTGTTTTGCCAGCTTCTATAACTTGTGGATGTTTTCTATGATTAACAGCTGTTATATAATGGGTGTCAGGAAATAATGCACTTTTAGGAATACCGTCTAAAAAATGACATTGTAAAATAAAGATGCAGTTTCACTTTTGTATCAGTTTATGTTCAGCATTCATGGTTATATACTGGGTTGTCTAGCTGCTCTACAAACCTTAAGTTGGACACTCGCTGAACCAGATCTTGGCTGCAACATCTAGTATTTTACAAATAGATATGGTAACTCTTCTCTTGGTCCTTGGCCTATATTTACATTTACTTATGCATTAAGCACAGTTTATTTTATATACACAAGCATAAACTGATAAAAGTAGATGTGAGTGAATCATTTGACATCATACAATCCCCATTGAAAAAAGGATATAATTGCAGAATATACACAAAGCCAACAAAAGAAAAAGGAACAATCCTAGAGTGCTCTACACAGGATTTTTTATATAACATTTGAAATTCCTCCACACATACTTTAATCAAAATTAAATGCCAAAAATGGGTAGAATATCTATGGTCTTTGGCCTAATGTTTACATTTTTAAATAGAAGCAATGCACAAATCAAGTATCTTTTTGAATCGAGCATAAAGTATTGGAATATTTACTTACAAACCATCTGCTAAAATTATTGATGTTTTTAGATCTAATGTGAGGTTTAGGTAGAATATTGAGGAAGGCATTTCAGATGGCCAGCAGTTAGTTTTGCAGCTTCAGAAGTCCAAAGTCATTGGCTTGAATCGTGTACTGGGAAATTACCCTTTGTGTGGAGTTTGTATGTTGTTTTGAGGGCTGGTTTGAGTTTTCTTCTGATTTGGATTCCAAAGACATGCATGCTGGGTAAATTTATGAGTCTACATTATTCCGTTATAAAGGATTATCTATCCTTCAAAAGGTTTGGTATCCTATCCAGGGCTGGTTCTTGCCTTTTGTCTGATGCTGCCTTGATAGGTTTTGGCCCTGCAAATTAAATTAAGTGGATTTAATGAGAGATGGATGAATGACAAAGAGAAAAAGCTGTGATTTCTGTAAAGTACTTCACTAAATACTAATTTGGACATTTCCACATTTTTGGGAGTGACAGTTTCATGCTTAAATATACAGTGCATCCAGAAAGTATTCACAGCACATCAGTTTTTCCACATTTTGTTATGTTACAGCCTTATTCCAAAATGGATTAAATTCATTTTTTTCCTCAGAATTCTACTCACAACACAATGACAATGTGAAAATAGTTTACTTGAGGTTTTTGCAAATTTATTTAAAATAAAAAAACTGAGAAATCACATGTACATAAGTATTCACATTCTTTGCTCAATACTTTGTCGATGCACCTTTGGCAGTAATTACGGCCTCAAGTCTTTTTGAATATGATGCCACAAGCTTGGCACACCTATCCTTGGCCAGTTTCACCCATTCCTCTTTGCAGCACCTCTCAAGCGCCATCAGGTTGGATAGGAAGCGTCGGTGCACAGCCATTTTAAGATCTCTCCAGAGATGTTCAATCAGATTCAAGTCTGAGCTCTGGCTGAGCCACTCAAGGACATTCACAGAGTTGTCCTGAAGCCACTCCTTTGATATCTTGGCTGTGTGCTTAGGATCGTTGTCCTGCTGAAAGATGAACCGTCGCCGCAGTCTGAAGTCAAGAGCGCTCTGGAGCAGGTTTTCATCCAGCATGTCTCTGTACATTGCTGCAGTCATCTTTCCCTTTATCCTGACTAGTCTCCCAGTTCCTGCCGCTGAAAAACATCCCCACAGCATGATGCTGCCACCACCATGCTTCACTGTAGGGATGGTATTGGCCTGGTGATGAGCGGTGCCTGGTTTCCTCCAAACGTGACGCCTGGCATTCATACCAAAGAGTTCAATCTTTGTCTCATCAGACCAGAGAATTTTGTTTCTCATGGTCTGAGAGTCCTTCAGGTGCCTTTTGGCAAACTCCAGGTGGGCTGCCATGTGCCTTTTACTAAGGAGTGGCTTCCATCTGGCCACTCTACCATACAGGCCTGATTGGTGGATTGCTGCAGTGATGATTATATTTCTGGAAGGTTCTCCTCTCTCCATAGAGGACCTCTGCAGCTCTGACAGAGTGACCATCGGGTTCTTGGTCACCTCCCTGACTAAGGCCCTTCTCCCCCGATCGCTCAGTTTAGATGGCCGGCCAGCTCTAGGAAGAGTCCTGGTGGTTTTGAACTTCTTCCACTTACGGATGATGGAGGCCACTGTGCTCATTGGGGCCTTCAAAGCAGCAGAAATTTTTCTGTAACCTTCCCCAGATTTGTGCCTCGAGACAATCCTGTCTTGGAGGTCTACAGACAATTCCTTTGACTTCATGCTTGGTTTGTGCTCTGACATGAACTGTCAACTGTGGGACCTTATATAGACAGGTGTGTGCCTTTCCAAATCATGTCAAATCAACTGAATTTACCACAGGTGGACTCCAATTAAGCTGCGAAACATCTCAAGGATGATCAGGGGAAACAAGATGCACCTGAGTTCAATTTTGAGCTTCATGGCAAAGGCTGTGAATACTTTTGTACATGTGCTTTCTCATTTTTTTTATTTTTAATAAATTTGCAAAAATCTCAAGTAAACTTTTTTCATGTTGTCATTATGGGGTGTTGTGTGTAGAATTCTGAGGAAAAAATAAATTTAATCCATTTTGGAATAAGGTTGCAACATAAAATGTGGAAAAAGTGATGTGCTGTGAATACTTTCTGGATGCACTGTAGTTCAATAATTGGCACTAAAATTTTTGTTCATGCATATTATTTTTTTTCATATTAATCTTTCATATCTCACATTCATTTTTCACAAAAGTAAATTATTTCAGATTTCCTAGATTATATTGCTATCTTTCTATTCAGTATATGGTAGTTTTACTCTTTTCTTCAAAATACTAGCTCTTTATTTAGTAGATAAAGCAAATGCTGATCTGACATGAAGTAAATGTAATTAATCCAACTATCCATCCATTTTCCAACCCGCTGAATCCGAACACAGGGTCACGGGGGTCTGCTGGAGCCAATCCCAGCCAACACAGGGCACAAGGCAGGAATCCAATCCCAGGCAGGGTGCCAACCCACCGCAGATGTAATTAAATATTAATACTAATTAGAATGAAATTAATTTACTGGACATACTATTCAAAATAGAAATATTTAAAATAAATCCCCATCTAACTGAATAATTTCAAATACTGTATATAGTATGTACTGTTCTGTTCTCTAAATGAATATGTGCAATGTGAGCAACAGGGAGCTTAGCTGTAATCCATCACTCTTTGCTTTACATAATGCATTTCACTGTGGAAGAAGCAGTCAGTCAGTCATTATCCAACCCCCTATATCCTAACACAGGGTCACGGAGGTCTGCTGGAGCCAATCCCAGCCAACACAGGGCGCAAGGCAGGAACAAATCCCGGGCAGGACGCCAGCCCACCACAGGGCACACACACTCACCAAGCACACACTAGGGACAATTTAGGATTGCCTTTGCACCTAACCTGCATGTCTTTGGACTGTGGGAGGAAACTGTGGAAAAAGTGAAATATTTTAATCCACTGGTATAGACTTTAACTGAACATGAAACTATTTTCATTTCAGCAATATTTCTGAATATGAAATTAGGTGGGAATGTTGACACAGTTTAGTAGTCATGCTCCTCTGCAACCAATAAGTTTATCTTTACTTTTATGGCAACCTTAATAGAGCAGTCCATCATAGGGTGCTTCTCATGCAAAAGTTAAATGAAAAGATGGAGAAATATAAAGAAAGAAGTGGTGACAGAGGTAAAAAACAAATTTAGTGTGCACAGGAATATATTTACAGTAAGTAAGAAGAAGTGATCCTGCCGCAGTACCATACTGAAGGTAAAGAAGACAGCTAGGAAAAAAAATTATACTATTTGTGTTTTAGCAAAGTTTGTTCATAATATTGCATGCAACAAACTGAACTCATTTGAAACTATTACAGTGGGTTTCTTGGCCAAGCAGTAACTATTCCTTACTTTTCAAATGTTTATCACCAAAATACGGATGATACTTTTAAACACTGCTTTGTTTTGTTTATATGGACAACACCTTGACAGGACCACCATGGCCCTTACTGTTTATTGTTTAAGGTTGTGTTTTGGGAGACACAGAGGGCAAGGAAGGGCAGGGAAAGCTTAAGCAGTGCTCTGTTTAAGGTACAGCCTGCCCAGTGTTCTACTAGGTGTCACTGTTATGACATGTGAACTCCTCGCTGTTTTTTTAACAACAACTTTACTTTATCTTTCCGGGTGGCCAACCCATAAAGCAAGTCTGATTTACATTTAACGCTGAAACTGAGCACTTTTTCTTTTCCTGTTTCACTTAAAACATAGGTCTGGTCAGCTATGACATTGTAAAGAAATCCAGAGGTAATTCAAAATATCATATACTGTAATAACTTAAAAGATAAAGTTAGGAGGTAACTCAAGGTAACAAATTATCAAAGATTGTAATATTTAAAAATAAATCAACTTTAATATGAATTACAATTTTTATAAGTCGTGTTGACAGAGGAGTGCATTGAGAATGATAACAATGGAAATTTTTGGATATGCATTTCCTGTATTCTTAAAATCACTTTTTTATTTTTGAAAATTATGGAAATTGTGTAGTCTAATCTCTGATCCCACATGAAGTATTGCTATGCACCAAAATACCATATTAAATAAGAAATTGTTTTAATTAACATACTAATATTAATACAATGTATTACATAACATAAATAACTATTAAGGCTAAACTAAATAAAACATTACACTGTTAATAAAGCTGTGCAACTTTGTCCCCTACGTATGTTTAGACTTGTGCGTGAGACTTATATGTTAGATTACAAGTAAAACAAATCTTTGCAGTAGTATGATAAAAATAAATGAAGTTCAAGATTATGACATTGTATCTACTGCATTAATCTCAGTACAGTGTGTTACTAAAGACATTTTCATTACCTCATTCTGACTGTATGCCTACAGTAAGATAAGATTCCCATCATCAAGGGTCAATCAAAATGGAAAAAAGTGGGAGGAAATGCAATGGTGAGTTTAAGAATAATAGCTTCACCTGATTCAATAACGTTTCAGACCACTGCAAAGACATGAATTCTCGTATGTCTCATCGCCATTGAATAGCTCAGCCGTAATGCAATCTGCATAGGATATGCTGCAATAAAGAGTATGTTGATTTTAAGGCTGTATAAAGTGGATTAGCTTAACAAAAGCATTTCTTGATGTATTGCTCTGATGAAACCTTAAGAGGATGGTGGTGGTGCTTAAGAATGGGGCATTATCTTGTTTCCTAAGAGTAATGGCAAATATATTTTGTTTTTTTTTCATTCAAATAGTTTTACACAACAGTGACACAGTACTGAATGTTGCAATCAATAATGCTAAATCAAGTGTTCAGCTTTCAAGGACCAAGTCTGTACAATGTCACGCGTCTGTAAGCCTGTTTGAATGGCATGGTGGTGCAGGAGTTAGCACTAATGACTCACTGCTCTAGGGACCAGGGTTCACATAGGCTTTCAACACTTCCTCTAATTTCCCTCTATAGCCAAGAAGGTGTGTAGGACTATTCCACCTTGATACAGTTATCTGATGAGCTAGTATCCCATCAAAGGTTGCTTCCTGCCTTAAAATCCATTGTTAACCAAATAGGCCCTTTGTAAATGTGGGCTCAAAAAATACAAGTTTAGAAATGGATTTATAAGAGATTGTAAGCTTGTTAAAATCAAGACAATTTCAATTGAGATGCACCCAAAATGAACTGCAGCCTGAACCCATAAAGTAGTTTATCAAAATAAACAAAACAATATATTGATTTGTTACAATGCAATGCATGATGTAAGAGCTGCAATGGTAATTTTTGACATTAATGAAAACTTTAAGCATATTACAGAGTCAGGGTGTATTCTACTGCATGTATTAAAAAGTATGTAGCTAGACTTATCTGTGTACCTACAGTGTGTAATTGTTTAACAGCTGCTCAAGGACTAGAATTCATTTTTTGTATACTGTGCATACTATTAACTTTATTTCAAAGCAAACTAGGTACATCTGATGGATAGATGGAGTAAAAACAAGAATTCTGATACCAAAGTTGCTCATTGTTGGGGTGGAGATTAACACTTCAATATCAGAGCTCCAGAGATGTTCTTCCATTTTCTGTCTTGACATTATATGAATATTTACTCTATGGTCTGTGCGGACTTTTGTTCAAGTAAATAATTTTCCACCTCTAGAAGTGATTAATTGGTGACTAAATTGACCTGGCATCAGTGAGTGCTAGTATTTTGTGAATGTTTCTTGTGAGGAACTATTACCCCATCAAGAGTTGTTTCTTGCTGTGTGCTCAAGGATGCATGGACTGCAGCATCCCAGAATCTTGTAAAGTAAAGGAGTGTGCTGAGCTATGTATAGCATGTTTTTAAAAATAATTTGCCAAATCCTTATATTTCCTTGCTGAGTAATGTCTCTGTGTCTCTTTTCTTATATAAAGCTATTTTTTTTTATAAAAGTGATATATACATTGAGTAAATAAGCCTAACACAGTATGTTAAAATACCTTACCTGTGTTTTTTTTTTTTTTTTAATATCAGATTTTTAAAGTTTGGTTCGGTGTGGTGGTCACTCAAATGCAGCAAACAGGAGGTCTAGGCTAGCCTGGTGAAAATATATCCATTCTGCTACTGTTGCCTATTTTTCCCTAAATGGTCTGGATGCTGTACTTCACATTCAAGCTGTGTACTGTGGCACTCAAGCCCCCTTGTACTGTAGTATAAAGAAAGAATATAAAAGGACTATTATTGCTGAACATACTCCAGCAAATAGCAAGGTCACTTAACATGTCACACTTCATTGTATTAATCAGCCATGCAAGGCCTGATGAATCAGAGGAAAATATATTGCTTCTAGCCCACCAACACATAACTGTCCATATAATTTGAATAATTCTTTAAATAAGCAAAATGGAGCAGTGGTTTGTTTCTCCATCCAAGGGTTGATGAGCTATGCATTGTGCGTGTCCGATTCCTGGTAGTCTCTTTAATACAGGAAAAAAAATAAAACAACAGTTGGAAAGAACAACCTCCACTCTTCCAGGTCTGGTGGAAAACATGATGCCATAAATTCCTAGACACTAGACATCTACCTATAAAATAGGGCATGATAGACAGCGATAACTTTTGTAAAGTAAAAAAAAAAAAAAAAAAGTCAAATTCAAATTTAATGTATATTGACATAAGTAAATTAAAAAAATTTGAAAAAGCAAAGAAACATAAAATTTTGTATTGTTCATATGTGGTATTTAAAATCTGCCAAATGTGAACCCTAAGAGACTCGTTTAGGATTGGAAAGGTTTCTGAAAAGCTGTCCAGTTATGAATCATTTTCAGTTAACCAACTCTACTGAGACTCTAATTCTGCAGTGCTTGGAATCTTGGGCACAGCAACCCAAAAGAGGACAAGCGCGATAATTGCAAAGGCAAGGTCTTAGAGCTATTTGTGAGATTTCAGCAATACTGAGAATATGTGAATCATGCGGGTCAAGCAAGCGTGGGTAGTACACAGAACTGAATTTGAAACTATTGTTATTATATTTTAATTAATAAAATACTGATTAGTTTCCCCGTGTCAAATTAGTCTTTACTATGTTGTTATAACTCAAAAAGAATAATTTCATCATTTCACAATTTTTCTTTAACAAAAGCAATACAAAAATAGTACATTAACTAAAAAGTTCCAGGGTGAAAATTAAAAGATATATCCATTAACAGGAGTGTCACCATTGATATTTAGTAATTATTACAACAACATATAAAATATAAGGGAATGAAAAATAGCATTCTGTCTGTGATTGGATTCAATACCTTCTTGTGTGATATGAGCTGGAAAGGTAGGCATATTATTGGCGTCTGCATGAGTTTGAGTCAGTAATGATTCAGTAGATTCATTCATTCATTTTCTGTCCGTAAACAGATGGTTGTCATGGAATGTCAGCTCCAGCTTTTTCAATCTTTCACCTTCTTTTTCAGATTCTGGTGCATTTTATTTTTTCATAGTTCCAAGCAGCATCATTCTGTTTTCCATGTGACCTTTTCCCACTCTAATCTCCCTTGAGTAATATCCACCATAGTGTTTCATTCATAGGTAAGTTTCTAGGTCATCTCCTCCGCCTCATCTGAATTTATCTAATTAATTTCCTTTTCTGTTCTACTCCCTTCAGTACCTCCTCATAACTAAATCCTGTCCAGCTTATTCTCACTGTTCTTCTCCAAAACCACATCTCACATGATTCCAAACATTTAATATCTGTTCTCCTTAGCACTTATGTCTCAATTAAAAAAAAAAACTTTTAAGCTTTACTTTGTATAACATTCATTCATTACACATTGTATTAGATGATATAGGATAACTCTTTTAGCTAAGATGATATCTTTTTATATTCAGTCCTTTTTTGAATGGTATCTTTTAGTGGTTGCACTTATTTCCTTACAAATATAATATAATATCATAAATTATAATATAATATAACGTCCGTGCATTCATTTATTTTGTGAACCTGCTAAATCCACTTTCAGGGTAATGGAAAGCATCAGGCCTAGCCAGGAACCAAACCTGACACCAGTCTAACATCAGACATACTCACATACAGACTAAAAACAATGTTGTGTTACCAATTAACTTTACATTCATTTCTTTTATAGGCTTTAATAGCCTTTTTACACTCTTTTGGCTATTCTGACATTTCCAATTATCCCTAGAACATTTTTCTTCCATTTTAGTAACTTGGTAAGGTTTTTCTTTTTTATTTTGCAACCAATCTGCCAAACAAATCTAGCTTGGAACTTAACTCTTAGGTAAATTTTTTAACTATGTAAATTATTAACTGAACATATTTGCTTTCTTGAATTTCTATTTAAATTGTGTGCATAGAACTAGACGGCAAGCATGTGCTTATTAATGCTATGATTTTGATAGACAGAAGTACAGAAGCCTGGCTTTTATAAAGTAAGTAGTTAAATTGAACTTGTGTACCTTAGCTCTAATCTTACTTTGCTGAATAAAGCCACTTTTTTAGAAAATTTAGAAGGAATTTATAGGGCACATTAAATATATGCAATAAGATCCAGTGAATAAAATATGTTGACTTCAGCCCTTGTTTACGTCAAGAAAGCAAATCATATGGATGTGTTTCTTTAATCCACCTAATAAATGCATAAAGTATCAAATAAGAAAATAATTGAGCAGAGAATTCAAGAAGAGATGGGAATCAGCCTTTGAGTAAAGACTGTGCTATCATCGCAACCTTGTTTAAACTCAAAAAATACACAGTATTATAGAATATAGTAGTATTAAATTTAAATGATGCAATATATGTTCAATTTGATTTTCAGGAACTTATTTTTTTGGTACTTTTTAAAAATAACCTTAGATCACAAAGACTTTATTAAAGCTTTACACTCTCAGCATATTCATCTTGATCTGAGTAACTAAACATCGAAGGCAGTGATTCGGTTTAAATTGTACCATATTTTAAGGAGATGCACATTTTTTCATGCAAAGCAGACATTTTCCATGTTAAACTCAGTTTAGATATATTTAGACTAATTTTCTTTCCTGACTCTACAGCCAGTTGTCCTTGTTTCAGACATTTTCTTGGTTATATACAGCTTTTCAATAAGTCAAACATTCCTTGATTGTTAGTATAATGATGTAGACTAATTATTTCACAAAGTAAAAGCTATTCCTGGGCAGAATATAAACACTTTTGCACTTGGACCAAGGCATATATACATATGGATTTTCATAAACTGTTCTTAATGTGTAATGATGTCATTCTTTGAACAGAACATGCATTCTTTTTTAAAAATTTGCTAATTACAATACAGGATCACAGAGCGATGGAGCCATTCCTGGCAGCATCAGGCCCTAGATGGGATGTCAATCTATGACAAGACACAATCAATCTTGCAAGGCCAGTTTAGCCAATGCATGATACATTTTCTACTAATGTTAAAAAAATGATTTAGTAAGTCTATGCTGATTTTCACTGTTCATTTTGTACTCACTTGCATATTTCTTGTTTTTTATAAAATTGATTTTTTGCTTCATTTGGAGCATACTGAGAATTCTCTGTGCACACTCAGAAATACCTCAGAGTGCCATTTTTCTCTATATTAGTGTATCTTAATCTTTTTTTCTCATTACCCAGTCTTGCCCCCTTAGAGTCTTTGAGATCCAGATTTGCCACCAAATGTCGTCCCCATGCTTCCTCTTGGAGATTCGCTGCTGAATATCATCCCTGGTCAACAATGGAGAAATAAGCACTGATAGTTATGGCGGAGTAATGCCTCTTGCTAAAAATGCATCTGGTGACCTATCGTGAGAAACCATACGTGACTCTTTCCCATTGAATACAGAGCTAATTCAAGTGTGACCCAAAAGCAGGCCACCAGCAATGTGTAGTTTAAGAACCTATGCCATATATACTATGATCTAAAACTGTAAGATGAATGGGTAAACTAAAAGACTAGAATTTAATGGATTTCTGCTATATACAAGAGCAAATTTGTAGTTAGAGCTACCAACTCAAGTATTCTGGGTTCTTGTTTTCTAACTGATTATTGTCTGTATGGAGTTTGTTTCTTCAGTATGGATTTTCCTCCAAACACTTCATTTTTACTCCCATATTCCCAAAGATTTATGGGTTAGTTTAAATGATGACACTGTCCCAGTGTGAGTGTCATCCTGCAAAGTTTCAAGCCCCATCAACTATAAATTAGATTAAGCTGATTTTAGACTATTAGGTAATACATTTGTGGTAGGCTGTGCCATAGGCTAAGTTTGAACCAGGAAGTGAGGATCTTTGCATAAGTAGCTTTGGTACTCATCTCAATAGAAGGAGAAGGTAAAGAGTTGCCTGTGAATACGGGAAGTGGTGTAGTGTGGGGTGCCAGTGAAGATGGCTGGACAGCTGCCGAGGATTGTGCCATGGATGAAAATCAAGGAAGGGCACCCGGACTCAAAAGGTCTACTGAGCCACACTTGCATCTAAGGGAAAGCACTGCCATACTGACGTTACTTCGTCATGTGACGAAGTAGGTGCCAGCTAGGAAGGAGCCATGCAAGAGAGCGAAACAGCCTAGAAAGAAATAGTTCAGTAGTGAGTTAAATGAGCAGGGTTCGTGAAAGGTGCCTGCACCATGGATCAGTTTGTGTGTTAGCATACACACACACACTAGTCAAAGCCTCATATCAAAGTGTTTATGATTGGGTTGATGAATACAGCATTGCAAGCATAATGGCATTAAAGCCTTTAGATGGGAATGGGAGAAGCATTGGATGGATCTGACAGGAAAAATCCCATGGGAGTATATAAAGGCACTGCAGTTACTAGAGAGAGTAGTTGTCATTTTCTGTCTTTTCAGTCATTCTGTGTGATGTTCTCAGGTATCCTTCTGTGAGTGCTATGTTGGGTGAAGAGGCAGTGTAGTGTATTCCTTCTGAACTATATTAAAGTAGGCACAGAATCTAGGGTTGGAATGCTGCTGTATGTCCTAGAGGACTTGTGCTCTGTTTGCTGGTAACCTCCTGACAGCTCTGTGTTGGGAGAGAAAGTAATGCCTGTGGAAAATGCAGTAAAGCGTTATTCTATGAGATGGTTGATATTAGAGTGCTTTCGGGATGTAGTGTACTAACTAGAAGATTTCACCAGCAACTAACTGTAAAGCATAATTCATTCTTCAGTTATTCAAAAAGTTATTCAAATATCCTTAAAAAAGATTAAAACAAAACTTTGTTAATTGGCTCACATTTCAGCACCATGAGTCATAGCCAGAGCCTGGCAAAATCACAGCATTGTGCCAACAGAGCTGTACTTTATTTCTTAGTAGTATTAAAAAGGATTTAAAACAAAGGTAAGTCAATAAACCTGTGCATCAATGTCTACTATCACTACTTCTGTCTATTATGATTCCTGTAGACTTTCATGCTCTAAATGAGGTTTAACCTCAAGCGTCATGGGAGGCCTGAAGACCCAATATTAGCTTTCCCTAAACTCATAAGCAGGATTCAGCCTAAACAAACTATAAAAGGGAAAAGGCCAAAAGAATACAAAGTCATATATAATATCAAAAAACAGGAGGGAAACTGTTAAGACCCCTGGTCCACAATCACAAAATGAAGTACCTTTACATTTAAAGAATGCATTTAATAATAGCATTAAAGGCAATAATAACAAAATGGAGAATCAAATAAGCAAATCTGAGCTAATCAAACCTGTCCGCAATACAATAATTAAAATCAAATAAACAAAGCCAAAATCCAAAAAACAGAAATAATTAAAACTGAAGAACTTAAAAAATCCACGGTTACATTTGAATGCCAAAACGGTAGTGTTTACAGTCAATGATCCTATGAGGGACCCTAATCCACAGACCTGAATATATAGGTTGAGAACAGTCGCTCAGCAGTGATTTTATATGGCCCCACAGCTGAAGTCACACACAACATTAAGCAAAATTGAAATTACATTGGCTTCTGTATACAGGATACTTTAAACTTTTCAGCTGGCAAATGTCAGGTAATAGGATTCAACCTGTGTCTTATCAAGCTGAATAAGAGTGCAGCATATGCTGGGAAAACTGAATGGAGATGCAGGATTCATGGTGATTTGGCAGTTAGATTGTGCAGCTTTTTATTCTGATGGGGAAATAATCTTTAGTTTGTGATAATGATTATGCAACATTTTCTGAAATTTAAATTTAATGACATGGTGCTAAGCTAATGGAAAGGGAATCAAGTAAGTCAAATGTTTTGTGTGTACGAGAAGGTGGGGGTGGGGGGTTATTTCCGTTTACTGGACACTTGTCAGTCCTCTCTCAGCTGAATGATACTCTCTTTTAGTTGCTGCTTGGTAAAAAAATTACAGACTTGTTATAAGTCTCTCTTTATGTTGTGTTGTTGCTTGGTAAAAACAGACACATTGCAATTGTATTTTCAATTAAATATGAGTTAAAATGATTTGCAAATCATCACTATCTGTTTTTATTTAGTTTTCAAACAGTGTCCCAAATCTTTTGGTAATATTAGTATTATGAGAGCCTAGACTGAGTGAAACAGTTTGAGGTTGCTGTTGGAGGAGTTGTTGGTGAGGCCAGAAGTGGGATGCTTACCCTGTGATTGATTGTGGATTCCAAAGAACCAGTGTAGTGATATGGACACTGTACTGTAAAAATGGCTCTGTCCTTTGGATGAGACATAAAACCGAGGTCCTGGCTCTCTATGATTATAAAATATCCCTTGCCATCCTTTGTAAAGAGGATGGTGTATCCAGATGTCTAGGCTAAACTGCCCAACCTGACTTAGTCATTCTGACCACCTAATCCTCTCCTGTCTATAATTGGCTATCTCTCTTACCACTTCACCACCTAACAGCTAATGTGTGTTGAGCGTACTGGCACAAAAATGGCTGCTGTCTCATCAACCATTTGGATGCTACATATTAGTGGAAACTCACTGAAGCACTTTGAGTAGTGAAAAAAGAGCTATATAAATGTACAGAATTATTATTATTATATCAGGAAAAGCTACCAACCTTAATAATTTGTGATAGCATTCCAAAAATAAGTTCTGCAGAACAAAAATGTGGTACACACAAGAGCCCTCTTGGCACTCTCACCTACTCATAAAGGCCAAAATATATAAAAGATGAAATGGTTAAAAGATATCATGAGAAATTATAGACCTCATCAATTAGGATGCCCAAGACCATGGAACAAAGAGGAAGGAAATTTTGGAAGCAAGTTTATTATTAAACTATTTATTGGAAATATAATTATTTGTCAATAAACCATGACATCTCAGATGATTAACGGGGCAACAAAAATAATTTCTGAAAATTATCAAGAAAAGCCATCCATCCATCCATCCATTTTCCAACCCGCTGAATCCAAACACAGGGTCACGGGAGCCAATCCCAGCCAACATAGGGCACAAGGCAGGAACCAATCCCGGGTAGGGTGCCAACCCACCGCAGGACACACACAAACACACCCACACACCAGGGCCAATTTAGAATCGCCAATCCACCTAACCTGCATGTCTTTGGACTGTGGGAGGAAACCAGAGCGCCCGGAGGAAGCCCATGCAGACACGGGGAGAACATGCAAACTCCACGCAGGGAGGACTCGGGAAGCGAACCCAGGTCTCCTAACTGCGAGGCAGCAGCCCACTACCACTGCGCCACCGTACCGCCCACAAGAAGAGATATTACAAATTCAAATACCCATATACAATGAATGCACATGATTACACATAGCCACATGTCAGTTTAGTTATACATTCTTCTAAATTTTGGTGCTTGTCTTTCTTTCTGAGTTTTGTTTTAATTCTTGCAGGGGCAGGGCTACTTTGTACCTTTATTTGTCTTTTACTCTTCAAAACCCTGCTAAACAATCAAGCAAGCAAGCGTGAACAATCTGTTTGAAAGTAAGGAACAGGGGCAAAAAGGCCAGAATAAGTAAATAAAAAATGGAACCCTTTACCAAATTTTATCAGCTACCCAATTAATCTTTCTTTGTGGACCTCTTTCTGCAGTTACCATCTGGCAGCATTCCAGTATTAGGATGTTATTTTTTTCTGTGCAGAGTTTGAGGTGAGTTTTTGTTTTATATAACCTTCAAGTCATTTTAGTTTGACAATGTAAATCCTCTAATGCAGGGGTGTCGAACTCTTGGCCTGGTGGGTCACAGTGGCTGCAGGTTTTCATTCTCACCCTTTTCCTATTCAGTGACCATTTTCACTGCCAATTAACTCATTTTCCCTTCATTTTATTAGCTCTGCTTTTAAGGATTCAGTCCTCTGAATTGATTTGTTTTTTTCATTAAATGACAGCCA
Organism: Polypterus bichir lapradei; assembly: GCA_026402145.1. Lineage (NCBI taxonomy): Eukaryota > Metazoa > Chordata > Cladistia > Polypteriformes > Polypteridae > Polypterus > Polypterus bichir. Next base: position 35,989,838 of record JANRMT010062808.1, on the reverse strand, counting down.
AACAGAAATGAGACGTGAAATGAGCCAACAGATGACCAGCTAAACTAGGATTTCAAACTCATTTAATTCCATGGCTTGTTGCTGCTTTCATTCTGCCACAGCAGACATTCCCAAAACTGTTGTTTTTCTGTTTTACTGTGACCTTCACCCTTCTTTATTTTCAGCTATTGTGTGATGGGCACAGGTGAGCTGGTCATGTGGCAGCTCATTTTGTGTCTCATCATTGTTTGGCTGCTAATTAAAGAAAAAGAAACAACTAAGGGGTCTGAGTCACGTCAATTAAAACTAAGGCAAAAGAAGTTAATTAGCAGCAAAAACTGGTTACTAATGAAGAAGATAGTTAAAATGAAAACCTGCAGCCACTGTGGCCTTCCAGGAGCGGAGTTCGACACCCGTGCTCTAATGCGTTACTCGATTGAACAGACTCAGGTGAAAGAAACATATTTTAAATGATTTAAAAATAATAAAAATCCATAAAGTTAGATTAGGAAGATTTATTTATTTAGCTGATGCCTTTATCCAAGGCAACTTACAACATTAATGATAAAATTGGTTACATTTCTTTTGGTTTTCCAGTTGGAGCATCGGCAGGTCAAGTGACTTGCTCAAGGTCACACACTGCCAATAGCAGAATCTGAACCCACAGTCTCTGGGTTTGAAGTCCAACACCTTAATCACCACACCACACTGCTTGCAGACATGAACATACATGAACATGATGGTGGTATGAGTGGCTTTTTAAGTTATATTCTTAAGTACTTTATACTTATATAATTTGTACGTCATTTTTTCACAAAAAATGTACCTGAAGTCCCATTTCTATTTCTCCAATATTTGCAATGGACTACAATGATTATTCTTCTAACTATGTTCCAAACTCCATGAGGGCTAAAAGGCTACCATTTTTTACCGTGTCATAGGGTTTGTTTTAGGAGAAAACCCAAGGTCCCATCTGTGGCCACAGTTTATTAAACAAACAGCTAGGTGTGTTATTTTTTGTCATCGGTTAGCCAAAAGTATATAAGTGTAAGAATTTTTTCAATGTATTTATGGAACAAGGTTTTAGTTTCTCAGTGAATAGAACACTTTTATATAATTCATTTGTGGACATGATTGAGTTGTGGTGACAGATGAAAATAAAAAAAAAGAAAATGATTAAAACGTTATTGGGAACTCAGATTATGCTAGGTGGGATGGAGGTATTAACACATTAGGCAAGGTCATCCCAAGTGGTGAGCAGGGCCAAGGTAGAATTCTTGTAGTGAGTAGGGGTCATGGGAAGATGGGTGTGTTTGTTGGCTCTGAGTAACCATCATTGAATTGAGGTAATAGCTGCCTAACTGCCCTTTGGAGATGTTGCTAATGGCACCATTACCTTCAGATTTCTTACTGCCGTCCTTTTCTGCTTTGCTCTTGGGTGTAACAACAAACCTTTCAAAAGTTCCTTTAAATGCCACATTTGCATCCTCCCTCTTCTGCTTCCTTTTTCTTTTCTCTTAGCTGGAATAGTAATTTGTCACTATTGCTGAATATTCTCACCATTTCTTCCACTGGCTAACATTTTTTCCCTACCTGTTATGATTCAGTGCATTCAAAATAACAAAAGTATATGATGCATCCAAAAGACCCATAAAACATGCCAAGGCATTCCCTAGTCTGCCCAGAAATAAGCCTCATCACAGACAGGCTGATCCCAAACTCTAAAGGACAGGCTTTGGCCTGTCCTAACCCCAAAAATATGGAATGGGCAAAAAAAAATTCTAAATTTCAAAAAATTCAAAAATATCCTAAATATATAAAAAGTTTATAAATGCCCTTCAAGGGAGATGAAACAAAAAAACAAACCTCTGACTTGAATGACTGGTCCAAAAAAATATCATTATAAGTATAGCTATTTATTTATAAAAAATGAACAACAAGAATGACAAAAAACACAAAGTCAAAAAAGTATTTGTCTAAAAAGGCAACGTACGGTGAACAAATAAAAATAAATTTAATATTCAGAAATCACATACAGAAGCAAAATATTCAGAAATCAGAAAAATCAATATTTATTCCAAATGTCAGTAAACCTGCGGTGGAATCCCTGCCCGGGATTGGTTCCTGCCTTGTGCCCTGTGTTGGCTGGGATTGGCTCCAGCAGACCCCCGTGACCCTGTGTTCGGATTCAGCGGGTTGGAAAATGGATGGATGGATGGATGGAAATGTCAGTAAACTACTGAAGGCTCTACTCCCCAGGCACACAATATATAAAGCTAAGGGCAGTCCTATAGCCGTGACATCAATGTGGTCCCACTTCTTGGGGTGTCCAACCACAAAACAAAAAGAACATAGTATATCGCATCATACAAGTATATTATATAATAAATAAATAGAACAATATTATCAAAATAACACAATTACATAAGTACATAAAAAGTAATATTTTGGAACAAATAAACAAGGCACAAAAAAAGGAAAATAAACATAAACTAGCAAACATACTCTAGCTGAAGCATGGCACCACCAATTTAATTATTCCACATCACTCAATAACTTTTAGCTTACAACGGATGATGTAGTTAATGTGAGATGGATGTGCCTCCAGGTCTGAATGATACATCTGCTCTCCAACATAGTTTAGATTTCATTGTGAGTAAAATAAGAGTTTTGTGTGAAGCTTTATTAAAATATTTCTATTTACTGTATAAACAGTATATAGTATGTGTAAAGAGGGATTGAAGATTATGGAATGTGGAGAGGTGGCTGGCTGCCTTTGAGAGATATCTGATATTGGGGCTTAGAAAAAAGGCACAGTCTACCACATGAATTTGCACTACGTTGCAGTCTAAAGCAACCACCACGGGTCAGCCATATTAGATCATCAGAGCAATTGTCAACTAAAACAGCCAACAAGTGTGTCCATCCTCTTCTCCTAGATTGTCTAACATCAAGTTGAGATTTCATATGGTAATTGCTTGTTGAAAGAATCCTTCTGGTACTAAAATGTTTTACATGCATGAGCTATTTATCATGCTAGGGATCTGATTAAAGTATCTGAAGCCCAATTAAAGCTTTCATAAAACTAGATGTAATAGTAAAAGGTCTAAGAAATTACACATTTATAAAATCTAAGCTTCCAATAATCATGATTTGGATTAACCATGTTTATTATATTATGTTATGATATATCAAGAAAATAAAATTCTTACATGGGGTGAAAACAGAAAAATAATACAATTTAAGAGATTAATCAACCTGCAATACTTTTGTATAAAACCAAGAAAATCAAAGAACGGATACAGTTGACTTTGATCCAAAAGTATAGCGCTATATGGGTTTGGGAAGGTTTTGTGGTTGTATAGGGCTGATGATTTTTCACTTGAAAGTGGAAATATGAAATGGCTGAGCAGTTTTATGGCTAAGTGGCCATTTTGGTAAATAAAAAAATACTTTGTAGAAGGTAAAATGTACAAAACTCTGAATTAGCATATCTGTAAAGTCTAAATATTCTCAATTATAATAGAAATTTTTCAGTTTCTGAAAGAGGTCCATAGATGGCTATATCCCTAGTAAAGGATCAAAAACATAATTTTTGTAATCACTGACCTTGAAATAGTCTAAAACAATACCCCACATGGTTTTGCTTGGAATTTGTCATTTCTACCTTTCTAGGAGTGGCTCCTAGAGGGCTAGGACCACCAGTAAAGAATCAAATATAAAAATTATTATCACATTCATAATACTATATTCAAACTAACATAAAATAATGCTCCACAGGCCTATATTACCAATCCCCATTTTTTTGAAATTTTGTGAAAAAGAATAACTCTGACCCTTCAATTTGGGGGTTGAGCCAATGGGGTCGGTTGATGTGGCATGCTTAACTTCAAGATCGTCTGATTATTTTTGCTGAAGGCGCCTACTGGGGTAATGTGTGCAAAATATGGACCAAAATAGAATAAAACTAAGGGTCTTGGGGACGTGGAGGGTCAAAATAAGGGGGAACCTCAAAAAGCGTAATGTCTTGCATAACTAGACATTACAACAAGTTGAATGGTATATCAGTGTGTGGGGTTTTCTTATACTGGTGAGTAAAGAGGCACCAGACAATGGATGTGGTTTCAAAGCATTCCTAAGTAGTTCCTATGAGCACAAAAATTAAATAACATGCTTAGTTCAAAAAAAGAATAGTCTTGTGGTCTGTTATTATTAATGACATATTTCTTTTTTCTTTTGATAATAAAAATTCATTAAACTAAACTAAACAAACTAAAAAAATGTTGTTTTTTTCTCACATCCCATCTGCTAGTTTATATTATTATCTTGGAATAATCACTTTCAGCCATCTCAGTAAAGTACCCTCTGGTGATCTTAGGAATCAAGGTAACAATGAAACTTGCCCACATTCAGAAGGGTCCACTTCCTGGACTTCTTGTCCTCCGCTTTAAACAGTTAGAAATGCAGCTGCCCCTTGTTGGGCTCACTTGCTAGATTGTTTTACCTGACAGATTATGTTTAGCCTTAAAAATCCTTCTCTTGATTTGTTGCCATTGGGTATAGAAACTGTAATGAATTCTTGTACTTAATGAAGTTACCACTTCCACCTAAAGATGACTTTTCTTGAAATTCTTCAGTTACCAATAAGAATTTATTTATTTACATTAGATCCCTCTTAGTCAATACCCCTATGCCAATTTTATTTCTGTTGTGGATCTGACAATTTTTTTGTAAAATGAGCCATCTGTCATAACACAGTTACAAAATAAATCACATAATATTATAACAATACATCAGACATATGGCAAATTTATATTGCAGAAACTTAAAAATGTAGGTTGCAACCATTATAACTTAATAGCATTAAATATTTAAGTGATAATATTTTAAATATTTAATCTTCTAGATTTGTAATGTGATGGCACGGTGGTTAGAACTAACCCCCCTGCTTCCCAGCTCCAGAGTCCTGGCTTCACATTGCAGTTCAAGCCTTGCATGTTTCTCCTGTGTCTGCATTGATTTGTTCTGAACATTCTGTTTTCCTCCTACATCCCAAATGCCAACATATTAGATTGATTTGTAGTATTAAACTGGCCCTGGTTTGAGTGAGTATGCTGTGTAATGGAGACAGATGAGCTAATCTGTGTTTTCTATTAAACAAAATAAAGTTCTGTACTTTAATACTTGTTTGTTTGACCAACATGTAACACGACTCTTAAGCACAGTGAAAAAGAAGAATGTAAGTATTTCACTATACCTACTACTATGTATGGTGTACCAATAACAATGTATATGTGACTACTGCTACTAATATGATTACTACTCTGTGTTGGACGGGCACCCTGTTAGAGATGGTTTGTGTCTTCCACTTAATGCTGATAAGATACTGTCATGGTAATACTTTTCTCACTTCATTATAATTCATCATAATTCATCACTGTAATAAAACATAGAATGCATTAAAAAAAAAAAACAGCTAATCTTAAGATAGTGCCAACAATAATCATCATATATACTTTACCCATGAATGTTATTCAATAATTATTCCCTGCTTTTAGTACCTCTCTTTAAGATCTACTACTCAATATTTAACATCTACTTCAAATACACTGTAAATGAAACCTGAGTGTAAATGTTTTATGTTCCATGATCAGGTGCTTAGTAGTAGTGTGGGTTGCAGTATCTGGAAATATTTGTGCGATTTTACAAAATGAAAGGCAAAACTCTTTATACTTAGTGTTTTATTTGTGTTGTACAATGAGGTGGGGTGGCCTAAGGGTAAAGTGTTTACCTTTCCTGCCTTAGACCCTGGTTTGTTTCAAGGGCTAGCGTGCCTTCTGTGTGACGTTTGCATAGTTTCCCAGTGTTAAATGTGTTTCCTTTGTGGATTTTAGTTTCTTCCAACACATTCAAAGCCATGCTGTCAGGTTGAGTGGCAGCTTTAAATTGGCCAGGTGTTTGTTAATGCTGCCCGTGAAAGACTGGAGTTCCAGCTATTGCCAATTCCTGCTGGCATCCCTTGCAGCCTGAACAGACTCTAGCTCGTTGTGTTTTACTATTGAACAAAATATAATTAGATTTTTAATTTTCAGGAATAAAATAAATGTGTAAAAATACACTGAAAAAAATGATATTATGATTTGAAAAACCCAAATTTCATCATAATAAACTAAATGATTAGTCTCAGTAAAAAAGGTCTGAGTTTTAATTGAGGAAATGTTTCATTTCAGTAAAATGTAATATATTTTAGCCCTCCAGCTTTGACCTTATGTTGTTTGGCAAATGTCAGTACTATAATTTTTTCAGTCATATACACTACTGTATATTCTCTAAGGATACATTTTGAAACAAAAAATATTGTGTTTACTAGATGATTGTGTATTAATGATATAACTGTATTCAGAAATCATTGTCAGTAAATGAACTCTTTAGACATTTCAGAATGCGCAAAGAGAACTGCTCAATGTTTAGTCAAGTTTTTCTCTTAAAGTAAAGACCACCTACCTAACACATATTACATCAGGATTCAACGCTGTTTGAAATGTGAATGTGATCTGAAAACTTACAGAGAGGTGAAGAGGGCAGCTTATGTCACTGTGAAACAACATAAGGGTCATGTAACCAATCCACATTGTGGCCACTGTGCAGAGATTTACAGCACCCTGTTTGGACAAGTAAAGATGTCATTCACAGAGGCAGCACATGTGTGCCTCGATATCTTTGGCTATTCGCTTCAGAAGATACTGCTTAATGATAGCTGGTATTTGGGCAATATTTCCTGTAATGATATTATTTTCATTGAACACAAAAAAGAAACAAGTTCTGACTAAACAACACAATCATTTTATACATGTTGCTCAATGCTTCATGACTCTGTGATGTACAAATACAAATCTGTACAAGTAATGAGTTACAGGATACTGAATTTAAATTGCCTCCTGTTTTTTCACTAGGAAACAGTAATTAACTAACTCAAATAAGCCTCTAGAATCCTAGAATTTTTTTACTGTATATATTTCATTCAGTAACTGAAAATTACAAACAAATTCAAAAAACAATTCAAAAAATTACCATTTACAGTACAGTAGAACATTTAATATTATATCATCCAAATATAAAATGCAGAAAAGTGTAAAATGTATAATTATTTAATGATTTAAATGTAGAAGTAAAAAAGCGTTTCTTTATAAACCTGGTGGTAGATGTCTATAATAAACAATTGTGTGATATTTAAATAATCAGATAAAAGCATAACAGCCAGCTAGAAAGACTTAGTGATGTCCAAATACTTCTAAACCTTGTTGTGTTAATTCAACATATACAAAATATAACTACCAAGTCCTACATAGTAGAATAATAGCACATTTTTAGAAACAGTAACCTGACAAGGACTAATCAAAGCTTACTAAAATGGGAAATAAATACAAGTAAATTTAATCTCTTTTTAAAAGTAGAAAATTTTGTCTACAAAGAACATTTTTAAGCAAACATAAAAGGGCTATTTCACTATTTTTGTGTCAGAAACAAGTTGTACAAAAGTGTATTCTTGCACAACAAGATCCGGCAGATGCATACACCTGAAAAAACAAAATCCCATGAAAAACTGCCGAAAGGTTAAAGGCTGGTGAGATGCTGAATATATAGATGCTGGCCACCTTGTCAACTCACATATGGAAATCAGAAACATCCGTTTATCCACCATGTAGTCATTTCACAATATTAAGTGGCATACTGTTACTTAGTTTAGGTACATTTAAATATGAAAATCTGCACCAAAATGTTCTGTGTTTTTCCAATAGTAATTGATTTGAAGGTATCTTTACAGTATACATACCACTGACAACTAAATGCCATAAATGTTAATTTAAGGTTAATTGCTATATTTTCTTCTAGGAAGAACATAATTTTAAATTAACATTTTCCAAGAATTATTATTTTAACAGCATTCAAACACTGATTGGTAAGAAGTCAATGAGCCAATCCATTTCCAAATCTCCTTAATCCATTTTCAAGGTTGAATGGTTCCAATGCCTCTCCCAGTAACTGAATATAGTCAGGTTAAGAAAGCAATTCATCTTAATAGAATACATTGGTAACACTTTATTTTACTGCAAAAATGAATCTATTACTCGTTTACTCTTATGTAGCAAGACCATAACCAACACTTCTTTGGTTCTTCATAACACTTATAAAGCATCAGTGAAGTGTTGCTTCATCTCTGCAATGTGATCTATTAACAAAATGAAGTGATCTGATGTGGTTCAGCTCAGAGACATTCCTCTTGATATTACATATTTGGTATAAGACCTGTGAATCCTTCACATTAACAAGTAATTTTACCATCAAGTCTCAATATGCCACACTGTGCAGAGATTAATAAGCCATCTACTGATGTTTTATAAGTGTTATGAAGACCAAAAAAAACCTTTGTTAAGGTCTTGTTACAGTAAATGAGTAATAGATGTATTTTTACAGTACCTAAACTAAAGTGCTACCAATGTATTCTCACCAAAAGTAAATCTGCCAGACAGAGGATGATCTTACCAGCCTAGGGTTTGTGCTATAATCATTCAGCTGCTGACCATTAAAATATCCATTCAGATAGCTTTATTACATTTATTAACTCCAATTGCATGCAGGGTTATTAGTGTCTTATAATAAGTTATGAAATGTGTTTTGTCCTCATTTATGATAAAGTTTATTTGGCAGACCATACTGAATCCAGTACTAATACAATCCTGTGGTCAGTGTGAGCTGGTTTTGATTGTAGCTATTTTTCTCAATCAATTCTTTTTCTGTACTTGTTTTTTATATTACATAGTTATGGGGCGCAAGAGGTGCAATGCAAGAAACAACCTTAGAACATAACACTAGCAAATTATACAGCACTTAACATCGCCAATACATTTTTTTCATACCTAGTATTATGAGGAAACCAGAGTCCCAGAGGAAAACTCAATTGAACCTGAAAAGAGTGATCAAACGGACAGTAACCGAGCCTCAAATCAACTTCATGTTGAGCTGTGAGGGAACACTACTTACCACTGTGCCACTCCAATTCCTGAAGCCAATTCATCCCTTTAGCCAGGCTTGTTTAGTTTGATGACTTATGTGTGTTCTCAGTGAGGTGTGACAGAAATACATAGCACTTTATGCTTTATGTTTCCCAAAAAGGCAATAAAGGAAGCATTATCTCACATCTACCCAAATTTAACAAAAAGAAAAATTCATCCAGTCAGTATTTCTCCTTTACAAAGCATTAGCAAAAGTTTCTCATTAAACAAATAGCTCAATTAAAGTCAGGAATTAGTTTCTGATTTGAGCATTTTGAGAATAAATATAACAGTTACAGTAATAGTTTGTGCACTGCCCTGGAACATAAAAAAAAACTACCCACAATAGTAAACTAAAGGTGAAACAACTATATATTATACATAACTATATAATTATGTATCACTTTCAATGTGTATTCTAGAAATCTTGGCTGACTGCCACAGATGGTCAAGGAAAGCTTTGGCTTTTGTAAATATGAGCGCAACAGTTGCCATGTAGATTAAGGAAATGTCAACCGAAATCTACAACATACAACAACATTATCAAAAAGACATTAATAGTTGAATTACCAAGGAGGTGCAGTGCTTTGAAAATATAAGTAGCTTATGAGGGATCAAAAGTGTTTAACTACCAATAAGCCAAGGATTTACTTCTTTTCTCTTGGCAAATGGCAAGCATGACTTGGAATCTTGGGAGAAAGAGATAGATGAAAGAATGTGTTGCACCTTGCAAATCCCTGAGTATGACTTGTTGACAATATGTTCAAAATGGTATTGTACTGCCAAGGAAAAGTGCAAGCTTATTGCTAGAAATGATGGCTGGCTCAGTATATAATGTAACCAACTGGGCATCTTTTCGACCTACCCACTGTTGTCAGAGGTCATAAACAAGGCTGCTAGAAGACAACATGGTTGTCAAGTCTGAAAGCTGAACTAATGACTGAAGGAATCATCCTTTAGTAAGTTTCCGATTTGTCAAATTGAAAGGAAGAATGGCAACATCTGCTGCCCAACAAGAGGAAGGCACACAATGTTATTAAATGGGTGACAAATCTACGGACATGTGGAAGTCAAGAGGGGTTGTATCTGATCGTTACAACAAAGGAATGTTCCAAATGGTCCGTGACAAAAGTCTGATGCTTTTGTAAAGGAAGAGTACCCAAAGCTAAATGTATCCAACAGATAAAGCAAGTTTTCATACAAGTCTAATACATCAGAAACAGTATTTATTAACTAAATAATAAAACAGTGTTTAACTTAGAAGAAATTTGGCAACTAGTCAGATGCTATCAAAACTGTCATTTGTTAAAGAATGAAGATAAAGTCTATATTGATTATGGTGCCACTATCCTGAAATATAGGTTGCTGTTTATTTTCTGATCAACTAATAGAATGATAAGACTGATTTCTGAATATTTTCCTACATGCTGTAAACTGCATCTAGCCCTGTAAAATAATGAGGTATATTAAATGACAAAAACCACATATTCAGAACTCTCAACTATGATGCAAAATATAGGTTATCTACTCCATAGCATGAATAAGTGTTAGAAATTTCAATATTTTGTCTTTTTGCTATTTAAAATGTGGAAAACATCCTAAAAATAAATTTTTAATTAAAATAACACACATATGGTTATTCAGCATCACCATGCCCTCTAATGATAGGCCACTGTCAGACTATATGAGTGGAAGATCATTTCACACTTACTGTACTAGATCTCGTTGCCTTGAGCAATCAGATTTCATGACTAGGATTTGCAGGGGATGACTGATTACATGACTCCCTTATGATTTCTCAGCACAGTTTCAAAATTCCTAGGATTTCAAGGTTGACATTTTAGTAGCCAGGCAGTATAATGCATGTTATCTCATTCTCAACTTTGATGTGGTGTAGCAAAACCAAGTTTTGTATTGGCTCCAAAGTTCCACTAGCCTCTCTTCTGTTTGCAAGTTCTAAAACACCCATTTTCCTCCATTCGGGGGCCATTATTGTTCTTCTGTATTTTTATTTTTTATTTAGATTTGATTGAACTCTTTCCTGTTTGTTGGTTTTGTGTGCATTGTAATTCTTACAACCAACCTCTACAACTTTTTTGTTGTGGCAAGTGGCAGAGCATTATGATTGAGTCATAGAAGATGTCACACTACATGAGTTGCGGTCACATCTGCATGCTGCAGCTCTCCATACCTCACTAAGATTACGTAAATGAAGGTTATGATTAAACAACACTGGACAAGCCATGTGGTGTGACTGGAACTTAAGAAGAATGTGATCCATGTGGACAAGCTTCCAAAGTTTTGAATAATAGTTACTGAACATTTATATCATTGCTGCCTGCCTATTACTACACTGAAAATGTTTGATATTTGATTTGAGATACTTTGTTAATCCCCAAGGGGAAACTGTCCTTTCACCTGACCTTTGGTGGTCAGAGCACAGGATCAGCCATTGTACAGCACCCCTGGAGAAATTTTCAGGTTAAGTGCCTTCCTCAAGGGCCTAAACGAGTAGGATTGTTTCTGGCAGGAAAGGGATTTGAACCAGCAACCTTCCAGATACCAGAGAAAATGTACTTTTAAGTTCCATTATTGCACTATATTACTAGTCAACAGCTACAAATACACTTCACGTTATACAGATAATGAAGAAGGATTATGAAAGCATGTGGCATTTGGCTTGTCTAGTAATGAAACATGGCTGAATAACAGAGCACAAGAAATGGAGAAATCAACAAAGGAATGATTAAGGGTATTTTTCAAAAATTATTTTAAAACAAAAAGTGGTTAATAGAAAGATAAAATACTTATTTAAGGAAAACAGTCTTCTCTGAACTTTTTTTTTCTCATAGCAATATGCCAAAAATCAAGTATTGCTATTTATCTATTTCCATAAAATGTAACGGCTTCAGTACTGTGATTTTCCAAGTTTTACTGATTGTATAATAATTATCATCTGGTTAAAACTGTACCTCTTTCCACAGGTAAGGTTTTTTTTGTATTGCAGGTATCTGTGCATTGTAGCTAATACTCTTTGCACAATTGTTTTTTAAAGTGTTTACTGCCTGGGAGTTTTCTTCCAAACATTCTCTAATAAGTACTGACATATATGGTGTAGAACAGCTTGTTAAAATACGCTTCCAGTGCTTGTTTAGAATTGTTTTAACATCTAGAATTAATTAAATTTGGAACTCATTATCACTGTGTTCAAACTACGACGTGCTGCTCCTGTTTTGTATGTTTCCATAAGCATATTTATTTTCTGTTAGCTTCAGTTTGCACATAATATATTTTTATCTGTAGTAAGTGATCATGAAACCCAGCTCATTTTAACTACACTTCTGTTCAGCTCTTGGCTTTCAGTGAAGGAATATTCATATATTACATTTCTGTTCCATAGCTCACAGTTGGGAGCATTTCTCTCATTCAAAAGCTTCTTTTTAGCAGTTTACTCTGCTCTTGACCTCAAATGCCATCGATGCTGTACACTTTCTAGCACACCACTTTAAAAAATATTTTTTTTGTAGCCACACGTCTGCAAGAATTTAAATTAGCTCCCTATGCTGTGTGTAATTACAAAATATTGATAAATTGGTTTTGCTGATTAATTACATATACATTAGAAATATGTCTGTTTATTAATGTCAAAAAATTAAATCAAATCAACAAATGTTTTTGAACACAAAAGCTATTCATGAAACTTAAATAATTATAATTTTACTCATATCTTTTAAAAACAAAAACATATAATGAAAGTGTAAACCATTTTTCCTGTTTATGATATTGTCTGAGGCGTAAGTATGTTCTGCCTCTTCAGGTTACCCTCAGATCTTACATCTGAGAAATTTAAAAAGGATGTAGTATGTTAAAGACATTATTGATTATCATTTGTTTAAGTTTAGCTAGTAGCAGGAAATAATTCATTTAACATTTTGCTATTACTGGAGGGATGCCACTTGCAACTCAGGAAATGTAACAGAAGTAGGCTTTCCTCAATAACCCCCTCTTGCTAATGATGAATGAAACTTTATGTACTGTACTACCAACCAGCACTACTCACAGTTCAACTCACGTTTTTTGAAAATCATACTTTAAACAGGCAAACTAAAGGTGCACAGGAAAAAAAGATCTTTTGCTTCTCGAGAACATATTATGAAATGCGGTTACAGTCTTTAGCAACCAGCAATAAAAATATTTTTAGTTATAATTTGCCCAATTTATTTCAGAAGGAAACATGTTGATGTTTTACTTTAATAATAATTGTTTATTACCTTTATGCATCCTTAACAAAACAGTATTTTAAAATTCAAATGATACATATGAGAAAAAAAAATTCATAACAAGGTAGTGCTGGGGGTTTAACATTGTTGACAAGTACAAGTGTTTTTACCCCAACATATGTATCTTAGACTGAGCATATGCTTTAAATTGGGCCTATATAAAAAGTGTGGGTGAATGTCAGTCATTCTGTGTGCCTTGTGATTGGCCAGTGCCTTGCTGGGGGCTGGGCTTCATCCCAGCTCACTTTATCTGCCTCTGGCTCTGCAAGCCCACAAGGGATTTGACCCTAATAATAAACTTAAATGTCCCAAAAATATATCTGAAGCTCCACAAGAAGAGGATGAATGGATGGAAAACGTTGGCTTATTAATAGATTGGCAAAAAAGAGTCTTTATGAATGGATGGTTTTGTTAATGAGAAAATAGAGAAAATACAACAAAAACCTCACAAAAGCACAAAAAGGAAAAAAAACAGTTTCCAAAAGACAATCCACAAGTCTACAAATAGAAACCAATCTACAGTGCAAAAAGAAAAAAATCTGATCTCTGCTCTGGCTTTGACCTAAATAGGGGACGGCTCAGGCATGGTAATGTTAAGGTGTCTGTATCCTCAAGGTGGGGCTGTGAATGAGTTGCTGCCTTCAATCCAAAAAGAAGTGCTCACTAGAAGGCATTGCAGATTTCAGTTATAGTGTAAAAAACACAAAATGGGAAATGTGAACTTATTTTTTTTTATGTGAATTTCCCCTTGGGATTAATAAAGTATCTATCTATCTATCTATCTATCTATCTATCTATCTATCTATCTAAAACAAATCTCAGGCTGGAATCTGTGTGTCAAATCCCTATAATCAATATATAATTAGTCAGAAACTCTGTTAGAATTTGCATAATACAACTTTAAAAAACAGAGAGCATAACAAATGAGATGCCTAATACTTAAATTACTGATGAATATTTTTAGAAGCTTGATCCCAGGCTTAAGTTTGGTCTATTTTTTTACTGTTTATTTTTATTATCCTTTGAAAACTGCTTAGATCCTTTTGTGACTGTAATTGTATATATTAATTGGTTTCTTCTATTTACTAGTTTTCCTTGTTTACTAAATACTTGTTAGTTTTTTAATTGTGTTTAGGTTGCCATTTCTCCCCTCTTCCTTTCATGTGCAACCTGGGGGCAGGCCCCCCTATAGCACAAGTGCTCATTTACTATTTCAGGCTGTCCTATTTAAGGGTTTAGCAGACCCCAAGCAAGTAGCTGGGGCACAATGTTTCTCTTTGTGGCCTTCTTTTTCTCTCTTTTCTAAACATTTGGATTTCTTGCTTGTTTGGCTTTGAATTTTGCCCTTCTCCTTAGCTTGGCATTTAATTTTTGTTTGACCTATTTTGTATGTCAGCCTTTGTATTTCTTGTCTGTTTCCTCATTACTGTATTTTTTTGTGTTTTGGCTTTTTTTCTTGCTCTTATCTGAATAGTATTTTCTTTTTTTTTTGACCAGTAAACCATCAATAAATCTACTGAGCATTTATCACATCCTATTTCAGACACACTGTTCTCCTTTCCTGCGGTGGGCTGGCGCCCTGCCCGGGGTTTGTTTCTGCCTTGCACCCTGTGTAGGCTGGGATTGGCTCGAGCAGAACCCCGTGACCCTGTAGTTAGGATGTAGCGGGTTGGATAATGGATGGATGTTCTCCTTTCTCTTCCTTAACCCAAATTCACAACCTAAACAGTCTAATTAACAGATTTAATGAGAGTTAGGTAGACTAAGGAAGTCAGTATTCAGCCTGGACCTGAAAAATTAAACCTATGGATCTTCATTTATACAAGAAGACATAAGATTTTTAGGACTCTGATGCTGAATGTTCAACCTCCAACATTAGTTTTATTTAGCTCTAAAACCTGCGATGACTTAAAGGACTGCTATAAGGTTCTATAGAACCCTAGGGTTCCCCGGAATACAGTTTAAGAAACACTGATTTTGAAATTCTAAATTTAAAAGTGACACAACCTTGTTGCTGTCTATGTGATCCATGCCATTTAACAACTTTTTAGTTTACTTTCTGCTCATTCAATCTTTTAACTCAATGACACAATTAATTAAGGACACAGCAGGAGAAATATAACTTGGCATGAAGGAAATCTATAGTTGAGTATCATCAGCATCTATACAACTATGCAGTACTCAGCAGTCACATAAGCAAGAAAAATTAAAGAAATTAAGAAAAATAAAAATCACTATAAATTATGGGTCTTGCCAATCCACTACAATTATAATAATGCCAAGGTCAAGGTATCTGAAAACGTTTTTGCAAACAGAAATGAGAAATTGCTGCTTTTCTTCATTTCATATGTTTGAAACAGTTGCCGGGTATTACAGTTAGTATTATATTATCTTACAATATAATCTCATTTTCATTCATTCCTTCATTGTCTGAATATTTGTCTGACATAGGACTGTTGGGCTCTCCAGGCTATTCTGTTACAATTGGGCATAAACCAAGGTCTAAGCCTGCACCCAAAGCCAGTCCATCTTATTGTAGACTCGCGTATACGTCAAAGTCTACCCAGAGCAAGTCAGTTTGGAGGCACCAATTATGTTAATCCACACATTTTTGGAATGTGGGCCAAACTCTAAATATGTACTACATTTTCATAGAATGTTTTAATTTTTACTGCACAATAGTTTAAAAGAATGCAAGTAAGCAAGAATAGTGTCTAATTTAGCTATACAGTGTTTGTTACACATATGTGTTCTAGAATTTTACTTATACTGTGCCAGCTGTGCAGGGAAGAAGTTGCAATTTATACAGCAATAGGTTAAAGAAAGCCTTTATGAAATTTAGCAGAAAATCTTACAAAAGGTAGGAAATGCGACTAACAGACAGATTAGCATGGAGTTAATAATGAGGCATGAAGGCTGAGAGATACTAGTGAACATTAGTACAAAAAGACAAAGAGGAAGAGGGCATTTTGTTGAAATATGACATGCAGTTTTAAGAGCAATATAGAAAATATGTCATCTATATTTCTTGATTCAGGTATCTGAATCCATAATATTTAAGTATGTAAGTAAATAAAAGGGAAATATTACACAATTCTAAAGCTGTCTGTCCTGTGGTTGCTGCTACAGAAATACTGTATGTTCCAGGAGCTGAATTCGGGACTTCTAGTTTTCATCTTTAGAAGCGGCTGTCTCATAACTGAATGTCTGAAAGAATGCCTCATTCCATATTCTTGTGTGATATGTGGTTTTTATACTACAGTCCAACTGAAGTCTTTCTCAGGAATACTGTATAGATCCCTGTATAAATTAATGTTTATTATTCGTCAGATAAAATACTTGCACTAAATGATAAAGATGATTTAAAAATTCAGAATTTCTGAAATACTCTAAAAGGCCTGTAATTTCATAAAACTCATTTCTTAAATCACAAAGCTGGCTTTGTGAGCAAATAATGACCATTTTTTAAAAATGCATTAGTAAAAGTACTGTACATCATCATAAAGTGTTGACAGCGCATCTAAATGTTGCAACACTTTAAAATATATCGGTTTGTGCTGTAACTATTTATATCTCTTTAACTGATGATTTATAGTGTTTGTTCTCTGTTTGGGCTTTTGTGGTTTGGATTTTGACAAACTTTATGCATCAATCAGACATTCTATGGAAAGTTTCACAGCCAAGGTGCACACAGACTCTTTCATGCTACACATCTCTCTACCCCTGTGGTCAAGTACCTTGCAGTTATTATCGCTTATTTGTTCAAGTGGTGAGGAAATATTAAATATCACAAGTTCTCTGTAGAGACTGGACAGTAATTATCAACAGATGGCTGCCAGTTGGGTATAGAGAGGCAGAAAGCAAGAAAGGCAGCTTCTTCCATTCAGTAGTTTTTGGAAGCCCCAGGCGACCCATTGCTCACAAACCTGGTTAGAATCAGCTTGAAGTTAACTGCCCAATTTTTCCACTTTACACGTTATCTTAACCTTTCTTATGTACCTTAAATGACTAATGTAAAACGTCTGTAAGAGTGACATTATTTGAGCCCCATGGAAAAAACTTTCAGCTTACAAGTATAGTGGTTTACATGGGAGTTACAATGGGTCACTGCAGATCAAAAAATCTTTGTCAAAAAGATTTTGTTCTGCTGTCTTTCATATTATACTGTTCACCCTACTTTATACAGACAAGCAAGTTATGAAAATTGCCACCATGCAATATATATGACTTTCTAATAACATTGAGGCTCTATAACCATGAATACAGTATAACCATTTGTTCAGTTATAGTATAAATGTATCTTTATTTACTAATTTGTCAACAAAGGAAATAATAATAATAATACATTCAATAAGAAAAATATTCTGTTTTGGAAAACATCATATTGGGGATGGCCTGGAATCTAATCTTGGATGGGTCTGGGTTAGGATTAGGGTTGTGCCCAATCTGATTTGGGATGGCTCTCTTAACACAATAAATTCAGGAAATGGATAGATGAATGGATCATTAGGGGTACTTATTAAAAATGTGGTGAAAGTGTGGTTAAACACCACATCAAAATGTGGTGTTTAACAATTATTTCTACTCCCAAATATCTTTAGTAATCTCATTAAACATGATATTTACTAAAATCTAGACAATAAAACATTCAGAGATAGCCTGGCAACTCATTCATTGTTTTTTTGCCTTGCACTTGGAGGTTTTGATGTGATCTCCTGCTCCCCACCACTGTAAAAGTGAAATAATCAAGTTCAGTAAAAAATGGATAGACAGAGTTGGGTGACACTCTTGTAAGCATATTTCATACCTTTCTATTTGAAACTACCAGGCTCAGTGGACAAACTTATCCACCAATTATTAACCCAAATGTTGGACTTTTATGCTCCCAGGAAACCAAAATGTCAACCCCTTCTTTTGATCTACTGTTGGCAGAAGATCATTGCTTCACTAAAGGAAAGCAAGGTGCACAAGCAGGAGAGATTATGTAAAGCAATGCATTCTTCTTGCTGAACAAAAAGGGATAAATGATCCCTAACTTTCAGCTGTTCGCTATTGTAGCAATAGAAGATAACCATGTGAAACCTCAAAACGTGTACCTGCAGTACACCTGGCCACCACATAATGTGACTAAACCAAGTCCTGGGCTTTTCAGTACAACACATGCCAGTGAAATCTCTATGGGGATCCTGAAGACAAAGCATTGCCTGTAGCCCTCAAGGCAGTTTCAACTGAACCCAGATGACATATCATTACAACTCTTTGTTGTTTTGGTTCCAAGGTTAATACTGTTTATTAACTCTTAGCCTAAAATAAATGACTGTATTAAAATATGAATATGTGGTTGTTGGTGTTACTGAAGCCAAAAGTAGTAATCTGAGCATTGGGCAGATCCTTGGCTTTTATAAGTTTCATTCTCCCAGTTTAAGATGAAAAGTGTACCTGTGAGGACTTCAGCTCCCTTCATTACATAGAAAGTAGCTAGCTCTAGCACCCTGAATCCCCTCAGATATTACACACAAATACATTCACAGATACAAGCTCACAGAATGTGTGTTGTAATAAGAAACTTTTATAACCTTCTGCAATCCTTGTGTTTTGGGTAAAATTGCATTATTTTTTAATTAATGAATAGGGTTATTTATTAAATGACAAGCCTGCTTGAATCATAAATCATACAGCAAATGAAAAACATCTCTTTTTACATCATGAAGTCACACATCAACAAAAATGCAGCTTGTCATGACTTAAAATGATACTCATATTTGGCTGTAATTAATTAATTCTATGTTTTGTCAAAACCAAAACTTGGTGCAAAATGAAAATGTCAGTTTGTGATTCTCAAGTGAAATCAGAAATTATACATATGTATTAAATTAATATGTTGTGTGTATTGGAAGATAAAAGGCAAACAACAATAAAATGTTTGGGCACCAAATGGCAAATCATTTATAATTGAACAAAGAAAAAATTCATATTTTATTTTCTAATCTGCTTAATCCAGACCAGGATCGCAGGGATTCGCTGAAGCTTATCTCAACTAGCACAGGGCACAAGGCAGGAACAAACACTGGACAGGGTGCCAGTCCATTGCAGGGCGAACATACACTAGGGCCAATTTAGCACTGCAAATTCTCATCACCTGCAAGTCTTTGGACAGTGGGAGGAAATTGGATCACCTGAAGGAAACCCATATATACTGTACATGGGGAGAACATGCAAACTCTACGCAGGGAGGACTAGTGACATAAATCATGGTCTCCTTACCGTGAGACAGCAGCAATAGCACTGCCCCACCATGCTACTACCCCCGAAGAAGAATAAAGTTGGTACAAAAGTAATGCCAGCCAGCACAGTGGTGAAACATCTCTACAGATATGAGTCCATCAGCGGTCGTAATATGGTGGTGATATTCTGTTTAGGGCAACCCTGGAGAAACAGGTGGGTTCAAATTGTCAGAACCTGAAGTGACACTACTGCTTCTCATGTCGGCATTCTTCTAGTCTGAGGGCAAGAGGAAAGGACACCCAATAAGCATCAGTATTTGACACAGGGTGGAATTATTTGAAGTTGTCTCCCAATCGATGTGTGTGACATGGCGATCCACCCCCAACCCCAAGCTTAAACCCATTAGGTTGGATGGCCTGAATTCAGAGATCATAAACCTAAGAGTAAGCATCAGCATTGGCATTAAGGGAGCCTGAGGTGACGTAAAACTCTAAACTTAAGCGGCTGGAGGTCCAAGAACCATCTGTTGACACCAGGATTAGACTCTTTGTGAAAGGCTGTCCACAAAAGAGGGGCATGGACAATGACAAAAATAAGTTTGCATCCAAGAAGGTAGTACCTAAGTTGAGATTGTAGTAGGTCCTCTGAGATCCCCCCCCCCAGGAAAGACACAACTATGTGTGCCCAATCCCCCACGTCAAAATGATGCCGTGTTGTGGTTATTTCAAAGATGAGTGTATATGCTTCTATATACTCCTAAGAGTGAAATGGTATAAGTACCAAACATCCTCACTTCAGGCAGAGACTCCCTGGCCAAACATTGTGCCTCTGATTCTGCTAAATGGGTTTGTTGGTTGGCAACTTGCACCCGTAGAGCCTGCACTTATTCAGACAGAGCCACAACCAATGCTGTGTAGTTTACTGGGTCCAAAATTTGCAGTAAATCCTTCTGACTGGGCCACTGTAAGATAAAAAGGCAAACAATGATAAATAATTGTAGTACCACATTTTTAATCCTATATAATTTACTGAATGAAAAAAGGTGGTACAAAAATGATGGCAACTAGCACAGTGGTGAAACATATTTGCAGATGCAAATTCATTGATTACCGGAATATGGAGGTGGTGTTCTATTTAAGGCAGCTTCGGAGGAAAGGGTGGGTTCAAGTTGCCAGAACTGGACATGACATCATTGTTCCTCATATAGTTGTTCTTCTGGTCAGAGATCAAGAGGAAAGGAGAAGCAGTAAGTGACAGCACCAACCCTTAACTAGAAGTGGAATTGCTAGCAGACAAGCTCTGAAGCTCTCCCAATCACACGTGACAGTACATACAGTTTAAGCGTGAAATAAGAAAGGAAATGGATACTGATGTATTTAGACATGACACTCAGCATTATCTGTACATTTAACACTTCATATGGAAGTTTATTTCAGCTTCCCATCCTATTATATACTACATGAGGTGTACTGATGACAGGCCACAAGATGCAATATCTTTTTCTTGGCCAAATGATTATGACAAGTAGCATCACTCTCACTGCTTTGCTTCCAAATCTGATATCTAATTTTCTTGCATTACATACCACAATAGACACACTTTTTTGCCACAGTCACATGCAAGAATGATAAGAGTTATATTGTCACTGGTTCACAAACAGACATTCTGCTTATCTCATACAGTTCAGATGGACTGCAGTGAAAAATCCTTCAATATTCAAAAACAGGGTGGCAAATACTTCTGTTTCAGTGGTCATTATGTTATTTGTTTGGGAGCTGAGTGCTAAATAGGTAAGGGAGAATGCTGTGTTCTAGATCATCCATCAATTTATCCATCCATCTAGCAAACCCTCTTATTCAGAGCAGTTGGAGCCCACTCCAACAGTCATCAGGCTCAAGGCCAGAACAATCCCCGGATGGGGTGGTATCTATACTAATAAAAGGCAAAGCCCTCACTCACTCACTCACTTATCACTAATTCTCCAACTTCCCGTGTAGGTAGAAGGCTGAAATTTGGCAGGCTCATTCCTTACAGCTTACTTACAAAAGATGGGCAGGTTTCATTGCGAAATTCTACGCGTAATGGTCATAACTGGAACCTATTTTTCTCCATATACTGTAATGGACTTTAGCTCGATGGCCGTGGGGGGGCGGAGCTGCGTGTGACATCATCACGCCTCCCACGTAATCACGTGAACTGACTGTGAACGCAGTATGTAGAAAAGAAGGAAGAGCTCCCAAAGAACGCTGAAGAAAAACGCCGAATACTTTATTCGCGAGATACAAGTTTAATGAGAAGACACGAGTATAAACGAGACTTTGGATCACTTTGTAACGGAGTTAAAATTGCTGTAGCAAGAAACTTTTAAGTGCCGGGTCTTAGCTAACATTAAATAAAGCCGTGGACATCGCAACATCACACAAGAGAGCAGCTCACGTGAACTGACTGAACGCAGTACGAGTGATCACTTCCATGCATCAAACCTGTTCAAAAAACGCATTACACAATTGACAAGGTAGGAAAAGAATATGCTCCAAGCTGAGCTCCACAGCTAACGCGGTCTTGCGGAAGCAACTTCGTCACGCTGCCACCAAATACTCACAGAAAAATCCACAAGTTAATACACACGCTGTCTCTAGAGTTTCTCCACACTCAATGTATTCCTCGCATCCCTGTTATACCCTCTGATCTCCCATTTCAATTCAGATGCCAACAATTTCCAGTAAGGCTCTGCTGCGCGATGACAAGTAATAAGTCTCAGGGACAGACCCTACAAAAGGTTGCCATTGATTTCAGGCAAGATTGCTTTTCTCCTGGACAACTATACGTTGCATTCTCAAGAGTGAGCTCGCGCAGCTTCGTCATATTACAACCAGAGTGCTGAACTGACAACGTGATATATAAAGAGAACTATAATAATCATAATAAACGAACAATAAAACAGCGGAGAACTCGTGGATTAAATAAAAAGGCAGCTTCCTTGGCAAAGCAAGGAAAAAGAATGGCTTTATATGTCTATCGTTTATAAAACAGCAGAGAAGCTTTGTAAAGGCTGCTTCACAAAAAACCATCGGAGCGCCTTATATGAGCAGGCAGTCAGCTAAAGAAGGGAATCAATTAATATCTATAATCATAATAAACAAACAAAAAATAGCGTACAAGCCGCGGATTAAATAAAGGAAATGGGTACCTGAACAGTAAAGTAAGTCTCGAATAGCTACACAATAACTATAACAATCGTAATAAACGAACAATAAAACAGTATAGAACCGCGAAGCAAGGAGGAATGACGGCCTTATATGGCGTTCGTTTATAAAGCAGCGGAGAAGCTGTGCGAAGGCAGCTACACAAAAAAACAGCAGAGCGCCACACTCTGAATGTATTCCTCGCACCACCGTTATACCCTCTGATCTCCCATTTCAATTCAAATGCCTCACATTTCCAGTAAGGCTCTGCTTCGCGATGACAATTAATAAGTCTCAGGGACAGACCCTACAAAAGGTTGGCATTGATTGGAGGCAACACTGCTTTTCCCCTGGACAACTATACGTTGCATTCTCAAAAGTAATCTGAGTGCACAGCTTGGTCATATTACAACCGGAGTGCTGAACTGACAACGTGGTATACAAAGAGATCCTTAATAGATAGTTATTGGTGTATTTTCCCTCAGTTTAAAAAGGTTTTCTTTTCTTCTTAATAAAAATTTAAAAGCAGTTCTTCATTGCTGCAAAGCGCGGGGATTTTGCTATATACAGTATATATATATATGTATGTATCTATGTGTATATATATATATAGATATGTAGATATGTATATATATGTGTATATATATATATGTGGATATGTATATATATATATATATATATGTGTGTATATATGTAGATATGTATATATATGTAGATCTGTATATATGTATGTTTGTGTGTATGTATGTATGTATATGTATGTGTATATATATGTTGATATGTGTATATATATGTATATATATATGTAGATGTGTATATGTATATATATATATATATATATATATATATATAGATATGTGTATGTTTAGATATGTGTATATGTAGATATGTTTATATGTATATATGTACAGTATATGTATATATGTTTATATGTGCGTGTGTCTGTGTGTGTGTATATATATATATATATATATATGAGAGCAACACTCATAACAGTGACAAAACAATTACATTGACAATCATGTTATGTTATTTTTAAAATGTTTCCTTTTCTTTTTCATAACTTCTTTAACACACTACTTCTCCGCTGCGAAGCGCGGGCATTTTGCTAGTTACTCATAATTTCAAAGTAATATTAATAAAATATTAAAGTGAACAGGACTGAATTGACTATTGCACTTGGTAAAACACTCAGACTAAATGTCTGCTCTGTCTTGTGAAACACCTTTAATGTGGCTAGATGCATTACATTTTATGTAAGTTCGCCAGATTCTCCTGGAACTGATAGGGGATAAGACAGGGTGAGATTGGATAGGGTTTGCAGCTTTTGGATTGCTTATAATGATGCATGCATGTTCCTTACACCACTCCATTTTCAGAAGTTATACTTTAAGAATATTTAGAGAAGCACGTCATAAATATTGACCTCTATTAGCCTTAAACAATATTGCAGGAAAAACAGCTGCTAATCATGACAAGAAAAACTACATGTCTTTACTAAAAGATGCATTGCAGACTAAAATAAAGCTGTTAGTGGACCAGGATTTGTACATACAGTATTGGATCAGCCCTTCTCTAGTGTGCCCATAGGAATGTTTTGCTTTGTAATGAGTTCACACTCAAATATTGTCCTAGATTTTGCCTGTAGTTCCTTCTTTCACATTCACTGTTTGCCCGTGACTCCATTGGCTTTTCTGTGCTGCTGGACAAAAGAGGTGAGGTTTAAAAGTGGAACACAACTTTTAGCTTGTGTTCTTAAATTATGCTTTTTGATCTCTGCTAAAGCCCTTGGGGTGTCATAGTTTTATGGGAGGGGATTTGTTTTGACAGTTGTGATTTTTATGATTTTTTCCTGGCTGCCTTTGTCTAGAAAAGAGATCATTAAATACTATAGATTTAACCTGACTGTAAATGCATGTAGCTTGGAGGGAAGCATTGTTGTTCATTCTTGTTGAGTCAAAGAATGTCATAGGTATTTTCCTGATGTGATCACAGATAGTTTAGGAGTCCTGGTGGGTAACCATTATTGAAAGTGCTATGGTTCTGAAGACAGTGGTGCCACACATTGAACTCTTTAATGACGATGAATGTTTTATAGTCAGTTGATCATTTCAGAATATTTTAAAGACATACTTTACAGTACATTTGTCATGGAAATGATGATCCACTGTATTAATTTTCCTCTTGGAACATTTTTGTTTTGATACCTAATTTGCAATGCAAATTTTGAACGTTAAACGTTATTTCCAGGCTTATCACTAAAGTCATTGGATTCAGTGCCACTTATGTGATTTGCATGGGTAAAAAATATGAATTTAAATGAATGAACTTGCTCATTTAATAAGGCCAGAATGAAATCCATACAACATATGCTTGGAGATTCATTATCTCGTGTAGATAGAAATTTAATTTGAGCTGACTTAACATGTGTGTGATGTGAATGAATGGGTAACTGGGTGAGAGTGTTCAGGAAAGAGGTGTGTGTTTGTAAGTGGTTGGGTGGTTATGGGACTGGGAGTTTGAATGATGGGGTTGATGTTACTGTAGGGCCTCTCTTTACAGACACCAAACCCTTTCTGCTTTTGAGTGGGGATGTCTATCTGCCTACAACTGCACCACAGCAAAGAACCCTGTCTTACTCTTTCCCTCTCTCTCATTCTTTGCTTGACTACACTTTGGCTTCTATTCCTTCAGCCATTTGAGTGCTCACCTACTCTCCTCTCAACTCTACATTCAATTGCCCTGTGCCAGTAAGGCAGTTTTAAAGCTCACCTTGGATACCAGCAGTAGAATTCTGTTTGTTCTAAGGACACAAAATTAGAACTCTCTTTATTGTCTACTGGTTTCTCTGTATCTCTGAGTCTTCAATTGGTTCTAAAAACCAAGACATTAATGGGGCAGCATGGTGGTGCATTGCTACCTCACAGTAAGGAGACCAGGGTTTTCATCCCAAGTCCTCCCTGCATGGGGTTTGCATCTTCTTGCTGTGTCTGTGTGGGTTTCCTCCAGGGGCTCTGGTTTCCTCCCACAGGCCAAAGATATGCAGATTAGGTGAATTGATGATCTTAAATTAGCCCTGGTGTGTGTGTGCATGCATGTTTGTCCTGAAATGGATCAGAGCCCTGTCCAGGGTTTGTATGCTAGCTCAGAGTGGCTCTAGCAAATCTCTGCAACCTTGTTCAGGACTAAGCAGGTTAAGAAATGACTGATTGAAGCTCCCTAAATCTCAGTTATCTGAGGGACAGCACAGTAGAGTCATATATGTTTCCCTTCAAGTGCCTCCTAGAAAACTGGATATATTGTCACCCATGAAATTTACAACCTGGCCTCACTTTTTTATGGAAGGTACTAGGTATTCCAGCAACTAAAATGTAGGTATTTCTACCTGTTGTCTTTCTGGGGTATAGGGATCACATATCCCAGCTGCTTCTGCATTACCAAAACTGAAACACATAAAGCTACCAATGTGGTTATGTATTTTTTCTTGGTTAGTGTTTGTTGGACATAGCTTTGTACAGAGCCAACCTATTTATGCTCCTGGAAACTTTTTGCAAGCCAGACACTTCCTCACAATATTTAGTGGATGGTATCCTTGTTTTTAAAATTCACTGTCCAGCAATTTATAATATGCTGAAGTTCAAGTTTTTCTAGTTGACTATGCCATCAAAGTGAGATCCAAATAGAATAGTCAAATAGACAGTGTGTTCCTCCAGTGAGAAATTTGTTAGAAAAATTATAAAGAAAAAAACAGGAGACTACAGGACAAACTTCTAGACAATAAACTTGCAGGGGTCTGAGCCAAACTAATCAAAACGAATCTAAATACCAGATCAAAATGCTAACCAAAAGCAATATTCAAAAGAATGTGTAAAGTGCATACTCTTTAGAAAGATTTGGCTTTAACAAGAACTACGAAAAAGTTTCATTTGAGAATCCAAAATCTTGGATGCCAGGGATAAAATGTTACCAACTTAAATACTATTCAGTTGATTATGTGACAACATCCTGTCAAGTGATAGCAGCAGAACACTTTTGCAAACAACAATATAGCTGTCATCTTAAAAAATACTCAAATTGGTGACACCTGTAATAATGAAAATGACAGCAAAAACTAATGCAACTCTAATTTATGTAGAACAATACAAAAGGAGTACAGAATCATTCAAAAGCCCTAAATTATAACAGCCCTCCCTCTAATGATTGAATGAAATTTATGAAAAAGTTTGCAGGCATAAATGTCGACATGGCACCCATGATTGATCCTCAAGACCACATGTCACACCATTAAACCAAGTAAATTAATCTGGAACCTTGTTGGTGTGAGTCTACAACCTTGCATATTTTAAATTTCTGTTCCTCATCAGTTTGAACCAGGAGGGAAGAAGGAGGAGGATGAGGAAAGCATGTTCTGTAAGATCTAGGATGCTAAAGCTTCAAACAAGATACATGAAATGATGGATGAATCTTGAAATGGATAAGCAGTCAGTTTATAAATGACTGGACCTATCCATTTTAGGACTGCGAACATTGGATCCCGATTCCAAGATTCAACCATCGGGCAGATGTCCCGTATTGCTAGCCACACCTTCTGCCTGGCCTTAGATTTTTAACACTTACAGTCTGTATTAAAAGGTCTCTGCCATCAACAGCTTCCCTCAAACTAGTTACCAAATTTCTTTTAGATATGATATATACAGTATTCCTTTAAACTCGGAGCCAAAGAGTCCACTGCAATTAAATCAAGAACAACATATATTAACATTTGAAGTAAGACATTTTTATATTGAAATTAAATACATCTCTCCCATTTATCACCCCATCTCTTTTGTTCAATTTTGATTTAAGTTACTTATGTTAAAGTTACTTTTGTTGATTATGTGCATTATACTTTGTTTTTGATTTTTTTTATGTATGTATGTATGTATGTTTATGTAAGCTTTAGCCTGTCTAATGTTCCATGTGTTTTGTGGGTGGTTCCCCAAAGGGGCAGGGCCACCTGCCAATCACTGCCATGATCACAGTCATAAATCTAGAGGGTCCCCACATTTCATAGTGGTAGCATATGGGAGTGGTGAGTTCATGTGTGTGAATTCTGTTAATTACTGCAACTCTGACATTTCGACTTTTTTGATTTTGCCATTGAAATAGTTTTGGGACTTGTTTGATTTGGATTACTTTCATGTTTTAGGCAATTCCATTTTGCCTTTGTGCTCCCCAGAGTTTCACTGTGTTTGGAATACTTTTACTGAGGAATAAATCTTTTATTTTTACTTTCTCATGTACATAGTATAGGGAAAGTATTGTAATCATGCAAAGATTCAGTCTCAAGATTTTGATGAATCTTTACGTTTTAGACCTCCCTGACTTTCTCGTATACGAAGTACAGGGAAATTATTGGAATCCTCCAAAAATTCCATTTTGAGATTTTGATGAATCTCAACGTTTTAGATCTCCCTGAGATCATAAATACAATTTTTGGAATTATGTCTGTGTGTGTGCATGTAAACACGATAACATGAGTACGCTTACACTTAGGTCAACCAAATTTTGCATACAAGTATTAGGTATAAAACATGGATTTCTATCAGCTTTTGGGTATTTCTGTTAACCGGAAATGGTACTTTACCTTTTGTTCCTGCAATTTCAGAATCCAATTTATTCAACTTTACTTTTATAATAATTGTTCAATATATTATTAATTTGATTTGTTGTTGATGGTCCTTTAATGGACATAATATAAAACTATAATCATTGTCTTTTGGTTTACTCCTCAAATATTCATCCCCATATCCGAGTATACAAGAAAATCTAGGGCAGACCACTCCTCTAGTAAGGATTATTGGAAATGTTTCAAACTATGTGCTTTCAGCCTCATTTTCCTAGTAGGTGGTAACCTACTGGACCTAAGCTGGATCTTCTGGCTCTTTCTGATAAGTTTGCATGCAGTTTGTGTGAGGAACTTATGGATTTGGGTGCGACATCCTAATGTGATGTAGGAGACCTTCCATGACAAGACCCTGAAGGTTGTTGAGGGTTGTGTTGGTGTTTCATCTCACAGGGCACTCTGGATATCATCGAGAGGAGTTGCAACATACGTCTTGATGGCAACTCCGGTCTGTACCAGGAACTGAGAAGGACGGCTGTAGGGGCTCTGAGGGCACATAAAGAGGCATTTGTTAGATGAATCAATGAGCAAGTGACACACTATCTATGGTTCTAGTGACTTACAGAGGAATCAAAGCATTACACACATCCAAATCTGTTCCTTGGAGCATTGCAGTCAGGGTGGTTGATGGAACGGTCTTTACGGATGACACTGCAGTTGTGACCGGCTGGGCTGGCTTCTTTGAACAGTTGCTTAAAGGTGATCCTCAAGCTAGGATGTTGGATATCTCTTGGTCCACGATTCTTAAGGTTGATCCTCCAATTAGCTGTGAACCACTTAATCTCACTTAGATTGCACAGGTGGTGAACCAGCTGAGGGTGAACTTCTCCCGGCTGGTGGTAAGGCTGTCCTCCAGGTATTGCAAGCAATCTTTACTTCCATTTAGGAGACTGGTGTCATCCCAACTGACTGGAAAACTGGACTTGCCGTCTCTATCTGGAAAGAGTAATTGCCTGGATTGTGGCAATTAAAGGGGGATAACACTGCTCTTGGTGCTGGGTAAGGTTCTTGCTAGGGTCTTCTTCAATAGGATCCGTGATTACTTGCTTACCTAACAGCAACCAAAAGCAGTCTGATTTTACACCTAAGAAGTCTACCATCAACCACATTATGGCACTGATGATTCCCATGGAGCACAAACGTAAATATTGGCAGGGTTTCTTTGCAGCCTTTTGCAATTTCCATAAAGCATTTGACTCAGTTGATCAAGATGTCCTGTGGGACATACAGAGACTTCACAGGATCCCCTCAAGGTTGCTGGATATCATGGCTGGCCTGTACACTGGTACTGTTAATGCTCTGCAGAGTGGAGGAAGAACCTCTGCATTTTCCCAGTTGATTCTGGGGTTCACCAGGGGTGTGTTCTTGCTCCTACTCTGTTCAATACTTGCATGGACTGGGAGTTGAGCAAGGTCGTGGGGTCAAGCAGCTGTGAGGCATCTGTTAGCGAAGAAGATTCAGTGATCTTGACTTTGCTAACGATGCTGTGATTTTCATGGAGTCAATGGAGGCTCTGATCGGGGCTCTCGAGAGACTGAGTGAGGAGTCTGAGTGTCTGGGCTTGAGAGTGTCCTGGATAAAAACCAAGAACCAGGCCTTTAATGGCCACAGACACAGCCATCAGCAGTGTATATGTCTGTTGAGAGAGTGTCAACCTTGTCGAGAGGTTTACTTACCTTGGCAGTGACATTCAAGTATCTGGTGACTCTTCCTATGAAGTCAGTAGATGGATTGGGAGAGCATGGAGGGTCATGAGGCTGCTGGAAAGGGACATGTGGCTTACCCGATATCTATGCAAAAGGATGAAGGTCCAAGTCTTGATGCTTCCTTTCTTGCTATATGGTTGCAAGACATGGACACTATCATGTGACCTGAGATGATGACTGGACTCCTTTGGTACTGTGTCTCTCCGGAGAATCCTTGGGTACCACCGGTTTGACTTTGTGTCGAATGAGCATTTGCTCATGGAGTCCCAAATGAGGAACATTACTTGCATTGTGAGGGAGTATCACTTATGACACTATGGCCACGTGGGATGATTCCCCGCAGGTGATCCAGCTCCCAGGACCCTTATTGTTGAGGACTCGAGTGGCTGAAGCAGACCAAGGGGATGCCCACATTACACCTAGTTGCGGCAGATAGAGGGTTATTTCCGGAGGGTGGGACTGGTCCATGTGTCTCCATGGGAGGTCGTCGACAAGGATCCTGAGCTGTTTCGTCATGTGGTGGGTGCGGCACTGTACCAGTGTATGCTCCCCAACCTGACCTGACGTATGTGCTTTGACTGATCTTATATACAAGGGCCACTGTGATGTCACACACCATGTTGTACTTAAAATATATCCCCTGACAATGCTTAGCATTGCAATTATAGTATTTAAAAATGATATTGACATCACTGAGGAATACAGTAAAAAAAAAAAAAATACTAAAGCAAATATACTTAAGTCCTAGCAGTTACTATACCGTGTTCTTTCAGTATGGTTTGGACAGCAGACTTTAGGATAAGAGCTCATTGGTCTGAGAAAGACAGTGGTAATGAAAGAAAAAGAAAATAAATGTGGCAAAAATACTCAGGAGGTGGGTAATTAAGGAGGCACATAACAAGATAGACATAGACTAACACATATTTATGAAGGATCAGAAATGCAGTACGTTTTCTTGTTTCATTTTAATGATTTAGTTTGGCTTCTCCCTAAATTTGATATATATTTTGTAGAAATAATAAATGCACAACATTTGATATGTATAGCTCCCATGATATTATTCTATTGGCACGAAGTGCAATTATTGCATAATATACAGAAATGTAATGTGTATTTGAAGAATAAATGTCAATTTTTAAATGTTCAAGAATTTCATGAGCATACAGTACATACAGCAACATGTCAGCTTCAAATATGTCAAAGCCTTTCCAATTTTTAAATCACACTCAGTTGAAGTCATTCTCTAAAATTATTATTATTACATTGTTAGACCCAACCCAGGAATTTGATTTTAATTGAAAGGGGAAAAAATATTTTATCTTTTTATTTTGCTTTTTACAGAACAATTGCTGTTGTTCAGATTTAAAACACCAATGAAAAGTTTGCCCATAAAGTAAACATTCAAATGAAGACATTCACCAGTTTTTGCTCAATGAGTTCTTTATTTGTTTGAACAGATTATTTTCTAGAAATAAAATTACAGTGCACTTTTACTGAATAAACAGAGCCTTGCTGGCTATGGCATGCATTACATACCTTATCCAGCCACAGAACTCCTTAATGACTAGTGAGCTGTGTAATCGTCTTTGATTTTGCTGATAGGACTCAGTTCTTTAGGTAAAAACCAATGCATTGAGAACTGGAAAGCAATATGACCTGGAGGAAAATAGAAAGTTTAATCTGGAATATATACTTATAATATTTAGGAAACCGCAAGCATAGAGTGTTCCATTAACTGAGCACAAGGCAGCCTTAGAAGTGAATGATCCGCTTGTCATTCTTACTTGAGCTTGATATGTTAAACGGCTTGAATGTTTACGCTACATAAGCCCACTTAAATGGTGTGAAGTGCATGGGACTCATCAGTTAAGTTCCATTTAACTTACTCATTATCTATTCTGGCTACACTGAACAAAACTGAACTTTACAAAATGTACCTTGTCCTTTCAAACAGCTGCAGGCTTCAGCCTCATACTGTAAGAGAGATTTTTTAAGTAACCTGACCAAACTGTTCCAGACATGTTTAAATAATTTAAAATTTACTTAAGGTCTTATTTTAAATAAATGAATGAATGAATGAATGAAATCTGAACACTTCCTGCATTGACAATTGGTAAAAATAGAGAACCCCTTCAAATTAACAACTCTGGACAAACTAAACACTGTGGTTTACATAATATAATTCCCATATCTAGAGAATGGTATGATAGCTCAATCTCAGCTTAAGACGTGTATCAGGGAATCCTGGATACTGAAGGCAGTTGAAGCTAACCTAATTTTAAAAGAGACATCAGATTTCTCATGCAGTTTAAAATTACCAGTAAAATATCATTTCATTAAATATTTATTACTGAAAGCATTTTTGTTAAGCAGGAAGTACCACATTCCAAATGCTAAAGCATGTGGTTGTTGGCCATCAACATTTATTTTCCAAGCTCTCTTAATATTTGTGTTACTAGTAAACCAAAATCAAATATTATTTGGCATTTATAACATTTTAATCGACCATAGAAATGTAAACTAAAAGCAAATAGTTTTTCTGTACTGTAATGCTGTTAATTACTTTTCAGTCTGCTTTGTGGCCGTGGTCAACATGAAAAGTGTTATATAACACAAAGATCGCTTGATTTAGCATACTTTTTCCATTTATTTATTTCTTTGGTTTTGTGTAACTAGAAGTTACAGGTTATTTTTGTGTTATAACTTTTATTTATTTTAATACCTATTTGCATTTTTTTTAAAGGATGATGCATATGCCTATGTGTGTGCAGGTGTATACAGTATATGTGTATGCATATTTATGCATGCACAGATATGTTTATCTTATTTTATTTTACTACTATCAGTGTTAAAAATGCAAAGTGCCTTTTTAATTCTTATGATTTAACTTTATTTATTGACATGCTATTATTATTAATTTCACACAGTGGCTTGGTGGTACCATATTTAGAACTGTGTCCCTATAGCTTCAGAGCCCAGTGCAGGTGCTGTGTTTGTAGCATTTACTTAACCATCCCATGTCTGCAGGGCGAGCTCTAGGCATAGGGCAAGTAGAAGTCGGCCTAGGGGCCGCCAAAAAGTTCATATACAATTGCGAGGGCACCAGTCTCCAAGGGGAGACTTCGTCTGACCATGTGGAAATAAAAGACTTTATTTTGGACATTTCTTTTTGGGCCTTGCAACCAAGTCTGCCTAGGGGCAAAAAGTACCCTTAAGCGCATGTCTGCATTACCTTTGTGAAGGTCTTGTTCCATAACAGTATATAAGTAATAGATGCATTTTTTTATTACCTAAAGTGTTATCATTTATTGTACTACCATTACTAATATTTGTATTAGTATTCCTAATTACTGCTATTATTACCACCTACTTGCAAAATATTGAGGAAAATTGCAGTTACTGTACATAACACAAGACATTTGACAAAAAGAGGAGACCATCAGGCTTATTTGGTTAACTAATAGCTAAGTTGTCCCATTGTCTCATTCAGATTTGATTTAATGATTATGTAGAAACCAAACAAGAAATGAGATAGTCAATTATAAAAAGGATGGAAACATCAGTAGTACAGTATTACTAAGCATACTATTAAAGATTATCTAGGAGAAGGCTCGATCCTATTTCTGATGCACAGAGGCTTGTTAGCGGACTGGGACACTGTATTGCTGAGCCAATGCTATATTTGTTGAGTAAGGATGTCTGTAAGATGGAGGCAACTGGCAAGATGAAAAAAAAATTAAACAATCTTTCACAGGTGATAAAATTTTGCATTTATGAACTGTTTGGATGTTCTCCACCTAACATGGAATGTATGACTATCCATCTACTTTATGGATCAAACCACATTTACTTCAGAGACTTCAGCTATATTACTTTAGGGAGCTTTAAAAAATACTTAGTATGTCAAATAATGTCTTAAAATAAACAGCACAGGAAACTACAAGAAAACAGGATAAAGGATTAAACAATTTTGTATCTAAGTTTGATGAGGAATAGGTACACTCTGTAAATGACCGCTAAATAATTCTGCATGTAGGGGACATAATGATGTAGGATGCCGGAAGTTTGTAGGTAATTGTAATGTTATGCGAGGTATGCAAAATTGAATACATGCGATTTCATTTATTCTGTTTCTGTGTGAAATCTGTGTGTAAACTGCTAAAATGTATGTTTATATTTTCTTTTGTTTACAGTGCTCATTAATAAACAAATACAAAATTTGAGTCAGAGATTCTCTGCATCTGGATTTTAGAAAACCAGCGACTGCTACAAGTCAACCAGGTATCCTTAAAAAAATACAAGCCTCCCAAACACAGTTAAAAATCTTACCCATGAAGAACATGAAAGTCCATTGAATATACATTTGTATTTATATTTGATGCTTAAATATTGATGCCAAGGTATTATAGTCTATTATTTCTTAAAACCAGAACAGATTAATTAAGAGCAGATATTATTAATTTTCACAGGATTCATCTTTCTCTCTCTCTCTCTATACAGTACAGGCCAAAAGTTTGGACACACCTCCTCATTCAATGTGTTTTCTTTATTTTCATGACCATTTACAGCACTCCATCACTCTCCTTCTTGGTCAAATAGCCCTTACACAGCCTGGAGGTGTGTTTGGGGTCATTGTTCTGTTGAAAAATAAATGATTGTCCAACTAACCTGACTTCTGCACAACACAACTGCTGGTCCCAACCCCATTGATAAAGCAAGAAATTCCACTAAATAACCCTGATAAGGCATACCTGTGAAGTGAAAACCATTTCAGGTGACTACCTGTTGAAGCTCATCGAAAGAATGCCAAGAGTGTGCAAAGCAGTAATCAGAGCAAAGGGTGGCTATTTTGAAGAAACTAGAATATAAAACGTTTTCAGTTATTTCACCTTTTTTGTTAAGTACATAACTCCACATGTGTTCATTCATAGTTTTGATGCCTTCAGTGAGAATCTACCAATGTAAATGGTCATGAAAATAAAGAAAACACATTGAATAAGGAGGTGTGTCCAAACTTTTGGCCTGTACTGTATAATATATATATATATATATATATATATATATATATATATATATAATCCAACATCTCTGTGTCTGTATGTCTGTCTGTTTTTGACAGATTTATATTGGGTTTTTTCTATAATCTGCTTGAACATTCCGGTTGATTTTGCGACTTCTCTCATCACGCTATGTATCAGTTTGCTTGCAGAACGGATTTATTTGCACGAATCCGAGAGGCACACAATGGGCCGAGGAGAGGGTGGTGGGGCCCTCCTCACTCACGTGCCAGCCTTACCTCCGCTTAGCTAGCGAACGAGATACAGTGATGCTTGAAAGTTTGTGAACCCTTTAGAATTTTCTATATTTCTGCATAAATATGACCTAAAACATCATCAGATTTTCACTCAAGTCCTAAAAGTAGATAAAGAGAAATCCGTTAAACAAATGAGACAAAAATATTATACTTGGTCATTTAATCGTTAAGGAAAATGATTGAATATTACATATTTGTGAGTGGCAAAAGTATATGAACCTTTGCTTTCAGTAGCTGGTGTGACCCCCCTTTGCAGCAATAACTGCAACTAAACGTTTCCGGTAACTTTTGATCATTCCTGCACACTGGCTTGGAGGAATTTTAGCCCATTCCTTCATACAGAACAGCTTCAACTCTGGGATGTTGGTGGGTTTCCTCACATTAACTGCTCACTTCAGGTCCACAACATTTCGATTGGATTAAGGTCAGGACTTTGACTTGGCCATTCCAAAACATTAACTTTATTCTTCTTTAACCATTCTTTGGTAGAACGGCTTGTGTGCTTAGGGTCGTTGTCTTGCTGCATGACCCACCTTCTCTTGAGATTCAGTTCATGGACAGATGTCCTGACATTTTCCTTTAGAATTCTCTGATATAATTAAGAATTCATTGTTCCATCAATGAAGGCAAGACGTCCTGGCCCAGATACAGCAAAACAGGCCTAAACCATGATATTACCACCACCATGTTTCACAGATGGGACAAAGATCTTATGCTGGAATGCAGTGTTTTCCTTTCTCTAAACATAACGCTTTTCATTTAAACCAAAAAGTTCTATTTTAGTCTCATCTGTCCACAAAACATTCTTCCAGTAGCCCTCTGATTTGTCCACGTGATCTTTAGCAAACTGCAAACGAGCAGCAATTTTTTTTTGGAGAGCAGTGGCTTTCTCCTTGCACCCTGCCATGCACACCATTGTTGTTCAGTGTTCTCCTGATGGTGGACTCATGAACATGAACATTAGCCAATGTGGGAGAGGCCTTCAGTTGGTTAGAAGTTACCCGGGGGTCCTTTGTGACCTCACCGACTATTACACGCCTTGCTCTTGAAGTGATCTTGGTTGGTCGACCACTTCTGGGGAGGGTAACAATGGTAACAATGGTCTTGAATTTCCTCCATTTGTACACAATCTGTATGACTGTGGATTGGTGGAGTCCAAACTTTTTAGAGATGGTTTTGTAAACTTTTCCAGCCTGATGAGCATCAACAACTCTTTTTCTGAGGTCCTTAGAAACCTCCTTAGTTCGTGCCATGATACACTTCCACAAACATGTGTTGTGAAGAGCAGACTTTGACAGATCCCTGTTCTTTAAATAACACAGGGTGCCCACTCACATCTGATTGTCATCCCATTGATTGAAAACACCTGACTCTAATTCCACCTTCAAACTAACTGCTAATCCTAGAGGTTCACATACTTTTGTCACTCACAAATATGTAATATTCGATCATTTTCCTCAATAAATAAATGACCAAGTATAATATTTTTGTCTCATTTGTTTCAATGGTTTCTCTTTATCTACTTTTAGGACCTGAGTGAAAATCTGATGATGTTTTAGGTCATATTTATGCAGAAATATAGAAAATTCTTTTTTTTTTTATTTATTTATTTTTTATTAATTTTATTACAATCCATACAAAGCAATCAAGTTTTTACAAAGAGAAAAATTAAGAACAGATCGATCCCCACCCCTGAGAGAGAGAGCAAGCCAAACGGCGTTAAATTTAAGGCTTGTAAACATACCTAAATTAATAAATTCTCTGTGCCTTATGAACTTATTTTAAAATATTACTGATTAGATCCTGCCATGTTTTGAAAAAAGTCTGTACGGATCCTCTAACTGAGTATTTGATTTTTTCCAACTTCAAATAATATAACACATCGGTTTCCCACTGACTTAAAAGAGGAAAGTTTGGGTTCTTCCAGTTTATGAGAATAAGTCTACGTGCCAAAAGTGTAGTGAATGCAATCACAATTTGTTTGTCTTTCTCCGCTTTAAACCCATCTGGAAGAACACCAAACACAGCTGTTAATGGGTTTGGAGGGATTGTGAGTCCAAAGCTGTCTGAAAGGTAATTAAAAATGTTTGTCCAGAATAATGTTAATTTGGTGCAGGACCAGAACATGTGACCTAGTGAGGCTGGGACTTGGTTGCAACGTTCGCAGGTTGGATCATGACCTGGGAACATTTTGGAGAGTTTTAGTCGAGACAGATGTGCTCGATATATAATTTTGAGTTGTATGATTGTATGCTTTGCGCATATGGATCTCGAGTGAATTCTCTGCATTGCTACTTTCCACTCCTTTTCTGATATATTAATTGAAAGATCTTTTTCCCAGTGTCTTCTTGGATCTTTGAAAGGGAGGGATTGTAAAATGATTTTATATATTGTAGAGATGGAGTCTAAGTCCTTGAGATTGAGCAATATTTTTTCCAGCATGGATGAGGGTGCAAGATGAGGAAAATCTGGAAGGTTCTGTTTAACAAAATTTCTGATTTGAAGATAGTGAAAGAAATGTGTAGCTGGAATGTTAAATTTGGAATGTAATTGTTCATAGGATGCAAAGACGTTGTCTATATAAAGATCTCTAAGCAAGTTAATTCCAAATTTTTTCCAAATATTAAAAACTGCATATGTTTGTGAAGGTTGAAAGAGGTGGTTCTCTTGCAGGGGTGCCACAGATAGAAGCTTCTCCATCTTAAAATGCTTTCTACATTGGTTCCAGATTCTAAGTGAGTGGAGCACAATTGGGTTATTAGTGTATTGCCGATAACGTGTGTTTATTGGAGCACAGAGCAAGGAATACAAAGAAGTACTGCAGGATTTTACTTCTATTGCGGACCAAGCCTGTGTATGTTCTTCTATTTGTGTCCAGGTTCTTATCGCCTGTATATTTGCTGCCCAGTAATAAAACTGGAAGTTAGGTAGAGCCATGCCGCCTTCTGCCTTTTGTCTTTGTAAGGTCGCTCTTTTGATGCGTGGATGTTTGGAATTCCAAATAAATGAGGTTATCGTCGAATCTAATTGCCTAAAAAATGATTTATTAATGTATATTGGGATGTTTTGAAATAAAAAAAAGGAGTTTAGGAAGAATATTCATCTTAACAGTGTTAATTCTTCCAGTTAGTGTGAGATGAAGGGTTGACCATCTATGCAAATCTTGTTTCATTTTTTCCATGCAAACGGCGAAATTTTGTTGATATAGAGCTTTATGTTTACTTGTGATGTTTACCCCTAGGTATTTAAACTGTTCTGCAATGATAAAAGGTAGGGTATCTAATCTAATATTATATGCTTGAGAGTTCACTGGAAAGAGTACACTTTTATTCAGATTAATTCTGAGACCAAAGATCTTTTGAAATTCTGTGAGTGCTGCTAAGACTGCAGGCACAGAACTTTCTGGGTCCGATATATACAGTACCATGTCATCTGCATATAATGAGATTTTCTGTTCCAGTCCTTCTCTGCTAATCCCCTTTATCTGATCAGTATTTCGACAATGTATTGCCAGTGGTTCAATGGCAATCGCAAACAGCAGCGGTGACAAGGGGCATCCTTGTCTAGTGCCACGTTCTAGTTTAAAGTAGTCTGAGCAAATGTTGTTGATGCAAACTGAAGCTTCTGGGTTAGTATACAGTAATTTAATCCATGCACAGATGTTTCGGCCAAACCCAAACTTCTCCAATATAGTAAAAAGGTATTTCCATTCAATCATGTCGAATGCTTTTTCTGCATCCAATGATAATAAT
This sequence comes from Polypterus bichir lapradei, assembly GCA_026402145.1. Classification (NCBI taxonomy): domain Eukaryota; kingdom Metazoa; phylum Chordata; class Cladistia; order Polypteriformes; family Polypteridae; genus Polypterus; species Polypterus bichir. The sequence continues at coordinate 35,950,679 of JANRMT010062808.1, read as the reverse complement.
ATTTCTCAGGTGTTTGATTTAGTTGGTGAGTATATTACATTAAACAGGCGTCGAAGATTGGAAGATAAGGGCCGGCCCCTAATAAATCCTGTTTGGTCTTGTGATATTACCGAGGGGAGCACTTTCTCCATCCTTCTGGCTATATAACGTCGTTATTCAGAAATGAAATTGGTCTGTATGATGCACATTGTAATAAGTCCTTATTTTGTTTTGGAAAGACAGTGATTAGTGCTTGGCGAAAGGTTTGTGGAAGAGATTGGTTATCTCTGGCTTCTGTAAATGTTGCTAATAAGAGGGGAGCTAGCTGAGCGGAGAATTTCTTGTAAAATTCTGCAGGGTAACCATCAGGGCCTGCTGCTTTCCCGCCTTGGAGTGATTTTATAGCATCTAGTAATTCTGATAACGTCAGAGGTTTACCAAGTTCCTCCGCACTAAAAGCATCTATCTGTAATGTATCCAGAAATGCATTAGATTGTGTATTGTCTTCCTTAAACTCAGTAGTATATAGGGATTTATAGTAGTCTCTGAAAGTATGCATTATATTTTGGTGTTCGACGATTTTATCTCCGTTCGTGCTAGTGATTACCGAGATTGCGTTGCGCACTTCTTGCTTGTGAATTTGTTGAGCTAAAAGCTTATTAGCTTTCTCCCCATGTTCATAGTAATGATGTCTGGATTTGTAAATTAGTTGTTCAGTTTCTTTAGTTGTCAAGAGGTTTAATTCTGAATGTAGAGCCTGCCTTCTCCTATGTAGAGTCTCGCTTGGTAGTCTGGCATGTTCTTCATCTATTTTAGTAATTTCGCTTTTTATCTCTGCTATTTTCTTGGCGTTGGATTTATTTCTGTGGGAAAGATATGAAATAATCTGTCCTCTTAAGAAGGCCTTAAGAGTTTCCCAGAGTATTCCTGCAGAGATCTCGGGGGATGTATTTGTCTCTAGAAAAAATTTGATTTGTTTGGATATAAATTCAGTACAATTCTCATCAGCTAATAGAAGCGGGTTGAGGCGCCATCTGCGGGGTGAGTGCATGGGGCTTAGTAATTTTAGCTCCAAGATCATAGGTGCATGGTCAGAAATAACAATAGCATCGTATTTGCAAGATTTAATCTTAGGCAAGAAGTTATTGTCTATAAAGAAGTAATCAATCCTTGAGTAACAATGATGTACTGGTGAGTAGAAAGAATATGTTCTTGAATTTGGGTTTAAAAACCTCCAGGGGTCTGATAAGTTGTGATCAGTTATAAACTTTGTAATTATTTTTGCAGTATTAGATGCCGTTCCCCCTGTGGAGGAAGTCTTATCTAAAAGTGGATTTAGAACACAATTAAAGTCCCCAGCCATTATAACTTTATGAGTGTTCAGATTGGGAAAGGATGCAAATAAATTTTGTATAAATTCCTTATCATCAACATTAGGTGCATAAACATTTATCAAGATCATTTTACAGTTAGATAAGTCTCCCATAACCATTACATATCTCCCTTCAGGATCCAATACTACATCTGATGCTACAAATGGAACAGTTCTATGTATGAGAATTCCCACACCTCTAGTTTTCTTCGTAAAGCTAGAATGGAACATTTGGCAAGTCCAGTCTTTTTGCAGCCAGAACTGATCCTTGCTTATTAAGTGAGTTTCCTGTAAAAATACTATTTTAGCATTTAGACCTGTTAGGTGAGAGAGTACTTTCTTTCTCTTTTATTCGTGATTCAGGCCTTTAACATTCCAGCTTACGAAGTTAACTGTCCCATCATGGAGACACTGATTCTGAGTTTTTGATGTCATTTTATAGTCTTATTATAATTATAAAGACTGAGAGGATAGATTAGGTATAGATCAGGCCTGCTCTCTTTCTCTCCCCCCCCTTAACCCCGCACCCTCCCTTTTTGCCTCCCCAAGTGAGGCTAAAACCCACTTCACACAGTCCCAAGTCCTCTGATATACCCAGAGACAGAGTACGTCCAAAGCTAAACAAGCTCCAATGCAGCGGCGCTTTAGGGTTAAAAGATAGAGATATCTCTATAAAGAGTTTTGCACTTAAAATATATATATAGTCTTCAGCAATTTTAGTGCATTAAGATGATACACCCAGATAATAAACCCGGGGGATGGTATTAAAAATGTGTCCAGAAGAAGCATAACCAGTGTTAATGCAGTAATAGCAATAACAGTAAACCTAGGGTATGATATGGAACAGTCTCGTTTAGGGTAGAGATGAAATAATTAGAAAAGAAAAAGAGAAAAATAAATAAATAATTAAAAATAATTAAGCACAATAAAACATAAACAGATAGCACCCTAGTAATACTAAGTAATAATGAGAATATATGCTGATAAAAACCCGTATTTTAAAACGAATAGATCAGACAAAAGATTATTAATCTTTGCTTTATCATTATAACCGCCATGACTCACTATTATGTATCAGAATAGTCCCGGGATCAGCTTTCTTAATTCCTTTTCTGCTTCTTCCTTGCTAGCGAAGACATAGACTTGACCCTGCCATTCCACTTTCAGTTTTGCCGGATACAGGAGGCTGTATTTGACACTGGCTTGCCGTAGCCGCTGTTTAATATTATAGAAGGCTGCGCGTTTAGTAGCTGTTGCTGGAGAGAAGTCAGGGAAGATAAGAATGTGGTTATTTTCATATATAATATCTTCCTTGTTTCTGAGGAGTGCCATCACCTCTAGCTTAAATGATAATCGTTCAAAACGAACTATAAAAGATCTTGGTCGGGGTCTGACGGTGTTTGATCCGCATACGCGGTAAGCCGCTGCTATCTCAGATTCTGCTTTAAAGTTGTCCCCGATTATTTTAGAAAAAAGTTCAGCTGCGAATTTCACAGGGTTTGAACTTTCTCGATTCTCCGGCAGACCTTCAATTCTGACATTATACCTTCTACTCCCATCTTCTAAAGCAGCCAGTCTGTCTCCAAGTTTTTCTCCGAGTTTTTTGCATTCAGAACTGACATTTATTGCTCTTTCTTCGGCACTGGCAGCTGAATGTTCGACCATTTCAATCCGATTCGTGAATGTCTCCTTGAGATGCTCCAATTGATCAGTAAGCGTGCTCAGTTTAACCGAGTTTTCCTGAATGCGCTCTTCAATTTTACCCAGCACCTGTCAAAGCTCAAGTTGCACCTCTTGACGCAGCCTTTCATTTGCCTGTTGGATTTCCTGTTTCAGTTCCTGTTTCAGTCTCTCATGTGCCTTTGCCCTTGCTTTCTCATTAGCCTTCTCGCTTTTCTTTATATCTTGCGTGAGCTCAACGAGCAACACCTTCAGTTCAGATAGTTCAATTGTGCATTCTTGTACCGTAGATGAAGCAGCAGACTTTGCTGTAGCCGGTGTCCCCGCTGCTCTAGGCTCGCATAATTGCGTAATTGAAGCCACGGACTTCAAGGCCCTTTCCAGTTTCATGTGATCTTCTCCAATCGGCGAGCTATCCAGATCTGCACTCACGATCGCACCTTCGCTCCCCTTTTCACTCTCAGCCGGCGACGATGTAGCGGACCGTGGTCCCAAGGAGTCTGTGCTTTCGCCCATCTGATCCAGGTCTGTCTCTGAAAGGCCGTATCTAGAACTGGGGCTTGCTGATCGCAGCTTGGATGTAGCTTTAGTTTTCCATAAACATGTTGGCCATGTTTATATGTGATTACATATACTGTAGCAGTCCCTCTCAGGTTGAATAAATACAGGATATCTCAGGATAATAAGCAAATAATATGAAAAATAACACCACTGCTAGCGGAGCTTCACTTCAGACGTCCATCTCTCGCATCGGACGAGAAATATAGAAAATTCTAAAGGGTTCACAAACTTTCAAGCACCACTGTAACTACTTAATGGCTTTAGATCGGGTTTTTTCTATAACTTGCTTGAACATTCCGGTTGATTTTGCGACTTCTCTCATCACGCTAAGAATCATAGTTCGTTTGCCGGAACAATATATTCGCGCTAATCCGAGACAGAGGCTGCAGGCCTGACGTGACGTCAGGAGTAGGGAACCAGGCAGGGCCCTCCTCGCTGTCGTGTTTGACTACTGTTTGAGCCATAGGGGACAGCTACTCTTATATAAACATCAGTAATGACACACCACCTTGAGATGTTACTATAGCTGGATGGAGGAAAGGCTTTTGATAGTACCAATTTTGACTACTTTTTTCCTGCATAGCATTGGGTTTGGTCCTAAGATCAGAGCCTTGCTTTGACCCTTGTATTCAAACTGTAAAACTGCTGCTCATTATAGAAACTGACTTTTTTATTGAACATTTGGGAAAACTGTGATGGTCTGGCACCTTTTCAGGTGTTGTTCCTACCTTTCATTTGATGCTGTGACCCTGGCCTCAATAAACAAGTCAAGATAATGAATGGATTTACAAATATGGTAGAAGAAAAGGTTTCGACCTTTACCACCTATTCTTACTATTTCCACTGAAACACACTCCAGATTGTGGGGATAGGCTCTGGCTGTCCTGCAACCCTGCAGGTTAAGAAATTGGGTGGATGTATATAGTAATTTGGAAGTAATAAATACAAGGATGGAAAACAGCCAGCAAAAAAGTTTCCCTGTATGTTCATTTGTTTATGTTAATATTGTTGGACATTTAGTTTTCATTTATCTGTTTACCTTCTTTTGTGATCTGTGTGTTTTCTGGGTGGTTTCGCCTACCTATCATCATCAAGGGGCTGCCCTCGGCCTTATAAAGGCTGAAGAAAAGCCTGCAGTCCCTTCTGGTTCATTCTAAATGTGCTGGTGGTGGTATTGAGTTGTTTTATGTATTTTTGAGTATTTTGTCAATTACTGGATTTTTAACCTTATGTTGTCTTTTTGACTTTGTTGCTGGATTTGTAATTTGAGACTTCTCAAGTTCATAACAATGTGTAATTCAGCCTCTTATAAATATATGGGTCATTTTGAGTACTTTTTGGACTTTCTGTGCTTGGGGACTCTCATGTTCATAACAATGTGTAATTCAACCTCTTTACTTATATATTATAATGATCATGTTCACATAAAAATAACATATTCTAAGTAATACACACAACTGAGTTACTGACAAAAACCATCAAAGAAACAAGCACATACTGTTAAAAAATCCAATAAGCCTGAAAAAGAGAATAAACCGCAGGGTCAACACAAAGCTTACAAGAGCTTTCTTCACACCCTGACTTTGTAGTTAGTGTGGGTGGCTGCCTATACAAACTATCGCCTGTATTAGCAAAAAACACAATGGTAAAAGATTATCAAGCAATATAACATATGTTAAAACTGTTTAAGCAAAAGAAAAGGTCCAACACAAATGCAATCTTTTTTTAATGAAATATTTCTGAAAAAATTAGAAAAGTGTGGTCTCATAGAGGAAAAAAACGGCATTACAAATTACATATATCAGGGAATTTTTTATTTAAAACGTGTGAATAAATTCTAAATTGTTCCCCAGATTTTTTTTTTTCTAGCCATGACTGCTCCGTAGTATTCTTTTAAGTTCTTGATAGTAATAACTACATTTTAATGTATACACATATTTAGAAACAGTTTAAGAGGAAAAGGGAAAAAAAAACCGACAGAAAATAAACTTTTCTGGTCATTGATAATTAGAAAAAAGGGCATTTAAATTCTCTCTGACCTAACCAATAATTTAATCACCCAGTCCTTTAACATCAATGACATCATACTTTGGATAGGCTGGTCAATAATACTGTCTGTGCTATTGTTCAAATGAATTTTGATGTTTCACTTAAAGGTCAATGTGGTAAAAAACAGGCAGCAGAGAGAATAAAGTTTGGGGATGGCCACCCTGTATACAATACTGAAAAATCAATAAAATAAAGCAAATGTATCTTAACAAGGCAGAGTTCAAAACTGAATGTGCTGGTCAACAAAAACTTTACTGTATGGACAGAAAAATCACGAGTGAGTAACGTTTCAGTTTATTTCTCACTTGCCTGCTTTTTGATCACAGTAATTTACCTGCCACTTTTCACACGAAGTATAGAGAAAGTACAGTAATCATGAAAAAAATTTGATCTTGAGATTTTGGTAAATCTTGACGTTTTAGAGTTTTTTGGAATTATGTGTGTGTGTAAACACGACAACTCAAAAACACAACTAAACAGAGGGATGAAATTTGGCATGTGGTCATTACACCAAAATTGTATATCTGTATTAACTTTTGGGATAAATCCATTAACCAGATGTGGTACTTTACTTGAAAACATACTCGATTTTTGTTTTTTATTCATGCAGCTGCAGTGTCCGATTTATTCAACTTTACTTTTATAATAATTTTTCAATATATTATTAATTTGATTTGATTTGTTGTTGATGGTTCTTTAATGTACATAATATAATCATTGTCTTGCGGTTTATTCCTCAAATATTCATCCCCATATCTGAGTACACGAGAAAGTCTACGGGAGAACACTCCCGATTTTTGAAAATAAAACGGCACTGATTGAGAGACTGACTAGGTCATCATACAATATCGCCATATTGTTGCTGACCAATCACTTTTGCTTTAAAAACGTCTTTTAATAACGAGGCGTTACAAACCTTGTAAAACTTCTGAGTTGGCAATGTCTCTACTGAATTACAGTTAGGTAGGGGAAGAGAGTCTGCCAAGTGATGAAAAGCTAAACATACTATTGTGTTTTTGTATTCATGCTATATTTATTAATTTATCTTTTTTAGTTAATATTCATCATTCTTAATACCAGATACTATGAAAATAATCCAATAGCAGAATTATGTTTTAAAATATCTGTCCCCATTTTTTCAATGTTTCTCTCTCTCTCAAAATAGAGAGTTGAAATAATCATATTCTTTTATTGTTTTTAACATCAGCCACATCATACATTTTGCATGCCAAGGATTTTTCCTGCCTTGCATTTAGACCTGCTTGGGTTGGCTCCAGGTTTCCTGTGATTGTGCTCTGGATAAACAGACTTAGATAATGTATATAGTGTTCTTAATCTCAGATGCTGTCTCTGTCATTTTGTTCCTGTCCATACTCTTATTATCTGCTTTTGCTCTGCTCATTAAGGGTTTACTGTTCTTATGAATGGGCTATTCTAGTCTCCGTGCTGCCCCTAACCTTCACACTACATGCTTGTTTTTCTTTGTTTCCCTCAATACAGCTAGGTGGGGTCTGCAACAATGATTCAAGCCTACGAGCCCTGTTCTTCCTACGCCCCCTTTGATTTTCATGGTTACACCAGTCAGAACACAGTAGAATCTGTTTTTTGATTTTTGATCTGTTTAGGCCTGCGGGTGGCAAAATCTTGTCTATAAATTATTTGTGATGGAATCAGAAATCACTATGGGTCTTAGAAAATAACAAAGAGCAGTATGGGAGATTTTTGAATGCAATATTGAAGGCATTAATTATAAGCACGTTGTCGTTGGAGCAAGATATGTTGTGTGCTGTAGACATTTAGAGTAAAAAACCCTCAAACCTTAAAATTCACCTAAATTTTATTACAAATTGGCCCATTCTGGGCAATAAAAGGAAAAGAAAAAAGTGCCAACAGTCAGCGTAGATTTGTTCAGCACAAAATATATATAACATATTTTAAAAATTATAAAATTGTTCATATTCAGTACCTGGTTTTGATTATGCTTGTTTTTAATCAGACAAAAATAAAACTAAACAGTAAACTGTGTTATGTAGTGTAGTAAGCTTCCACTAACATTAAACTCATATTATATCCCAACCCGTTAAGTGTACAGTTCTGTCTCATTGTGACAGAAAAACTAAACTCCATAGTAGCTTTTTAACCATACCATAATTACTGAAACTAAAAGTAAAACTAATAGATATAAAAATAAAATGGAAATGTCTTTGTAAAGTAAAAACTAAATTAAAACTAAAAATACACAATGAAGGAAAACTAAAACTAAACTGAATATCCAAATAAGGCATGAAAAATATAGAAATAAAAACTAATATAAAAAGGCAAAACTATAATAACCTTGGTATAAATCTTAATATTTAAATTGGTTCAGAGAACTGCAGTATCATGAATGCAATGTATTCTGTGTCCTGTCGGAGGAAGAGAAAACCCATTTAAGAAGCACGTAGTGATTCACACACTTAGAGCATATAAAAGAACACATAGAACACGAAGCATTTACCGTGCTACTTTAGTTATGATGGGATCTGAGAAACTAGTAAATTAAATGATTTTAAGATGAAGTTTATGACATTCTACTTTAATGACAAAATAAACTACATGATTAAAGTGTCCCTATTTTGATTTTCTTTTTTCTGTACCCTAAAACGCTTCCATATGACACTCAGACAGTGGGCTACGACTCGCCTTTTCACAGCGACTTTGATATCTGACCACTTCTTATTTATTTTGGGCACTTTACGACTTTCTGAACTTTCGAGTTTCTCCACACCTCTGTCACTCCATCAACTTCCCTTTGTTGTATATCACTGCTTAAACCAACAAATAGTAAGTTTTTCCTTGCCTCTACTTGGTATGCACTGAAATTCTTCTTTTCCCCTATGCTTTTGCCATTGTCTTTTCACAGAACGCAAAGCATAAGGGGCTATTTATATTGATTTGCATATTCAGAGTTGTAATTCTGGGAGGAGTCTGGCAGGGGCGGCAGGCACGTGCATGAGTGTTACATTTCACACAGACCGGGATTTATGTAGCTGAAGAACGTGGAAGTTGGTGTACACACAGATTTATGCATCTGGATTTTTTTTTTTTTTTTTTGTGCATACGCAAATTTCTGCTTTTGTCCGTACACCATGTTTTAGTGTAAATTCTATGGATGGCAGGGGCCTCGTGTATAAATGGTGCATATACACAGAAATGTTGCGTAGGACCATTTCCATGCTATATAAAAGCCAAAATTGGTGTAAAGCCACGCACATTTTCATGCCAGCTCAATCCCTTGTGTACCCAAGTTCTCCTCTCGGTTTTGCAAACTGATGGCACCCAGCATCAAAGCAGTGCTACTAATCCTGTGTGGTTTCCCTTTCTTTTTTAGATCCACATTCATGACGCCGGCTTTATTAAATACACTGAAATTAACCACATATGCTTTATATTTTTAAGGCAACTGATTGTAATCAATCTGTGACTGGCCAAACTATTCCACTGCCATGACTGCTTTAACAATGTTAGAGGACTTCTCAAATGGAAGGATCAGAAGAGAATGCGTATTCAGAGATCATAATGATTTGTTGGCACATGATTATGACTGGCTTCTTAGTCGGTTTAGATTTCCAAGAGCAATCCTCTTGGAGCTGTTTGTTGAACTGGCACCGACTTTACAAAGAGAGACCTTTGAGGAATTGGCTCTACCTGCTCCTTTGCAAGTTCTGTCCACTCTTGGGTTTTTAGCCACAGGAGCTTTTCAGCGTGAACTGGCTGACCAATCCGGTATTTCTCAGTCATCACTGAGTCATGCAATGCCAGCTGTATGGGATGGTGTTATCTGCTTGTCATGCAGATATATAAGATTTCCATACATTGTGGTTGAACAGGCAAACATCAAAGACAATTTGCAGCAATGTCCGGTTTTCCCAATGTAATTGGAGCGGTCGACTGCACACACATTGCTATAAAGGCACCTTCACAGAATTAATTTGTTTATGTAAATAGAAAGCATTTTCACTCTTTTAATGTGCAAATCATCAGTGATGTAAAAATGCACCTCACTAATGTTGTTGTGAGATGGCCTGGCTCAACTCATTCATCCTGAGAAATAGCAGTATGGGGAACAAACTTGAAAATGGTACTGTGTGTGATGGCTGGCTTTTTGGTAAGATAAGACATTTATTACCTTTTTGGTCACTGTTGTACATTATCTGTATGATTTAATCATATAACACGATTACTTAGGTGACAATGGGTACCCGTTGAAGACATGGCTTCTCACCCCGCTCGCCAACCCACTGACTGAACAAGAGCGACGCTATAATGACCTCCACTCTCTGGCTCGGCCGGTGGTTGAATGTACTGTTGGGCAGCTTAAGTGCCACTGCCTCTGTCTGGATAAGATTGGTGGAGTGCTGCTCTGTAGTCCACAGAAAGTGTGTCGCATCGTGCAAGCATGTAGCATTCTACATAACATGGCACACATTCGTACCTTGCCCGTACCTGAAGAGATGCGGTATGATGAACCTGACCCTGAACCACCAAATGATCAACCACATTGGACAGCATTACAATGTCAAATGAATGTAATTAACAGAATGTAAAAACGGATGCAGATGCATCACATACTTTTTCACAAATTCATTTAATTTTTGGTCAGTATCACATAAAACTGTCTTTATATTCTGTAGTTCATTGGCTACATTCCGTTGTGCATTGGCTACATCTCTCACCGCATCCACCAATGTATTTTGTGATTCTAGCACAGTGTCTGTCAGCGCACAGCCAGATGATTGCCCAGTGGTTTCCAAGGCAGGGGTGTGTGAGCACCCCTTCAAGATGTGGTCGGCACACAAGCAGCACAGGGTCATCTTTTGTACTATTGTCTGGAACTGAATAAATATTAATTAATACAGCATCTGCTGCCTGATTGTCTTATTACACATTCAATTTTTTTACGAGTATGGCTAATGGTAATCAAAAAAGAGATAAAAACTCACCGTCACCGTGACATTATGATGTCAGAATCTTCCTCCCCCGCTGGTAAAATGCCGGTAACAACTGTGTCACCAATAATTGCAGCAACTTGTTGCTCAAATGGCGTGAGCCCCGGGAGTTCACTACCTCCTCCAGTGATGGTGAATTTCAGACGATGGGTTGCGACTCTCCTTTTCACAGCCGCTTTGATGTCTGAACACTTCTTTTTTTATTTCGTTCACAGTGCGATTTTCTGCTCCTGAACTTTTGAGTGCATCCGCCACTCTATGCCACTCCATCATTTTGCTTTCATTGTTTATTCCACTGCCTAAGCTACCAAATAAAACATTTTTCCTTGCCTGTACTTCACTTAGCAAGACCTCCATTTCACATTCTATGAAGTTTTTTTCTTTTCCCCTCATGCTTTCGCCATTGTCTTCTTGAAGCGCTGAAGGTAAAGGGCTAATTAATATTGATTTGCATATTCAAAGAGGCGTAATTCAGGGAGGAGTCGGGGTGGGGCAGCAGGCGCGTGCATTACATTTCACACTGATTGAGATTTATGTAGCCGAAGAACGTGAAAGTTGGCTTATGCACAGATTTATGCATCTCGATTTTTTTGTGCATACACACATTTCCACTTTTGTATGTACGCCATGTTTTAGTGTGAATTCTACGCATGGAGTTATGCATGAGGCCCCTGGACATCAACACAAATTAAGGAACATGTACAAGCCTGGTCTACAGTAGAATTAAGATCTTAATCTTAAGGCCTAATTCACCTTAATGGTGGCTCAGGCTCTGGTTGCACTTCTACATGAGAACCACTTTTTTCCTCCTATACATAGTATTTAATGCTTGGAAAATGTCTGGGATTAAAACATTTAAAAACTTGTACAATGGTAATGTTTTTGCATCCTACAAGCAATTAAGCTTCAAATTTAACTTCTCCTCACCACAGTTTGTCCACTACTTTCAAACTAGAAACTTTGCCAAACGGAACCTGCCCAATTTTTCTCACCTTCCACCTATTTCTATTCCAGAAGAAATATTCATCAGTCTTGAAGGCTCAGGTAGTATCTCCACAATTTATAAAAACATTTTAAAGTCCCTTCCTTTCAAAGATCCCAGGTTACAATGAGGAAAGGATCTCTCATTTAACATTTCAGAAAAGGAGTGAAAGGCAGCCAAGCACAGAATACACTGTAGCTCAATATGTGCAGAGCACTCAATTATTCAACTTAGAAACTTCTATTGAGCACATTTATCTTGATTAAAACTATCCAAAATGTTTCCAGAGCAAGATTCAACTTGTAAATGTTGCAATCGAGCTCCAGCCTCTTTGGGACATATGTTTTGGGTGTGTACCAAATTAACATCGTTTTGGACAAAAATCTTTGAATGGCTATCAGACAGCCTTGGTGTCATAATCACTCCTATTCCATTAACAGCTGTGTTTGGTGTACTCCCAGATGGGCTTAAAGTGGAGAAGGACAAACAAACTGGAATTGCCTTTACTTCACTATTAGCACATACATTTATCTTGCTCAACTGAAAGAACCACAACCCACCACGTTTTAGTCATTGGTTAACTGAAGTCCTATACTATTAGAAATTGGAAAAAAATCACTCAGTGGATCTGTTCAAAACTTTTTAAAAATAAGGCAGGATTTAATCAATAACATTTTTGAATAATCTATATCAGGGAAAAGGATACTCTTCCTTCTTTTCTGCTTCAAATCTTTGCTTTGTTGGCTGGTCTACTCTCTTTTTTTCAGGTGGGGATTGAATTTTGGTTTTCTTCAGTTAGATTTGATTGTACAGATTGTTATTTGCTTTTAACTAAAATTAATAAAAAAGGAAACTAGTTTAATCAATAATGCCTTTAATATTTTATTTATTGTAATTTTAAATTTAATGTAGCCCTCTATTTCGTTATAGCATTATTTTGAATTTTTTTCATTCATATGTTTGTGATTTTATTTTGGATCATCAAGTCATTCCAAAACATTTTCTTTGTAAAATTAATTTTTACTTTGAATTTGAAGTTTTGTATTTTATTTTGTAATTAGAATTATTTTGAGGATATTTTTGGGACAGCATCACATTACCATTTTTTAGTTTTGCCATGGGCACTTCCATTATGTCATTTTATTTTTATGCATGCTGCCATATTGTCTATTATAGTGTGACATGAATACAGCACAATGTGTCCTGTTACCATGTCACTGCCATAAAAGATAGTGGTGCCTGCAACAAGACTTCCAGACTTAAAAAAAACTAAAGGAAACACTTTATTTACTAGCAATTGTTTAGGAAATGGCTTTAGGAAATTGTCTAATCATCTTATACTCACTGGAATTCATTTAAATTGACAAAAGTTAGTAAAAGTCCATACACTGATCCTTGCAACAATTTAATATTATTACTACATCCCTTTGGCTAGTTTGCCTCTCTACCCCTCAAATAAATAGTGATAATGCATAAATTGTGATATTTTTCATGATCCTTCTAGGATATATTATTTGACATTTTGGAATTAATTACAGTACATATATTTTTGTTAGTAATTTTGATTTTGTTTTTCCTAAGCATTGCCATTTTGTGAGTTTTGGACAATTGAGTTTTGTTTATGGTTGCCATGGCCATGACAGATCACATGACCCCCCCCCCGTACATCATTACCTTCTGCCTATAAAAAATACTGTGCATTACCTGATGTTTGGATAAGTGATAAATAAGCAATGACTATCAATTTATTTGCTTGTTAGAGACTCCTTTTTGTAGTGTCTGTTTTAAACTTTTGCTAAAGCATTTTGGACTTTTTTTTGCTTGTTCTTTGTTTTTGACATTCTGACAACAAACCCTCTCTTGCTTTTCAATTTCCCTTTGTCTTACCCCAAGTGCTTTCATGTTCTGTCCATTTTACATTTTATCCTTTTTAGGACAAGTGTTTTTTGTTTCCTTTCAAAAGAAAAAAAGTAATGTAAAATATTTTTATTTAAACTAATAATTTTATGTATCTCTGATTCGCAGCATTTCCTGTTTAGTGGCTGTTCTAAAATATTGATTAAAATTCTAGAACAAACTATTTTTTTTCATTTTAGTTATTAAAAACAAATGTCCTGTGATGACAACCACCAGCACCTGTGTAGGTCTTTCATTTATTTGAAAGAGATGTGTGTGGGAGTGAAAACTTTTTTTTAATAGGCTTGGCTTAAGAGGTCCCCGTCTTCTATTAAAACATGGGTAGTACAGTCTTGAGGTTGGATGCATGTAACTGGCTTCCCTCCAGTGCCTATAAAAAGAAGCAGTGAAATCGAGCAGAACTAGTTAACTGACAGAAAATTATTTGCTCAAATATTTTGAACAGATAAGGATAACATTTGAAACTACACAATAGATATTTTGAAGAAATGCTTTTCAGGAGAAAGACACTTACAGCCTTGTTTTCTTGCAGACGCATGAGAAAGATCAAGTTAAATGGTCTCTTTTAAACAGGTATTGAAAGGCAGTCCTATTGTGTTGCTCCTGAGTTAGTGCACATGTAGGAAAAAAAAGTGTAATAGTAAAATGTTAATAAGCCAGTTTGACAATAAATGTGCTCTTGGGAACCAGATTTTACAACATTAATATGGAGGGCCTCATTTATTATTGGTGTTCAGCACACATTTGTGTGTAAAGAGAGTACAAGAACCAGTTTACACAAATGCCTGAATTAATCCTCTATTTTCCTGTGAAAAATTGTTCTCTAATACAAACAAATTTTAACATGGTCCCATACCATATGTAGAACTGCAGAAGAAACAAGAGTAGACACTTTCTGCAGTTTTTTTTTAATGTCACTTCTAGTTCACATAATATTTTCACAAACTGATTAATAGACTATAGCTTTCATACATCTATTTTTGCTTTTCCATTACCAAAAAAAAATCATAATTATAAGTCATTCTTTCATTTTTCATTAAAGGTACAGTATTTTTTCAATTTATGTCAAATAGGCAAGTGTTTTTAGTAAATATAGATAACAGCTCATTTAGCATTAAATGATTAATAACAGTGGCAGGATTTACACTTTCACAGGATTTGGCTAATACACAGAGAAAAAACAGGTGTATGACTGAATTCTGCATATACAGTAGAAGCCAGAATTTAGAAAACTATCCTGCTGTCTGCAGTTCCATGTGAGTAAGAGTGGCTAAGTGTCAGAGTCTGCACTGAATATGACTTGCCTCCTTTTCACAGTTGTTTCCTCTATACTTGCTTCTTTGTTTAGCCAAAATCCTCTAATATAGGAGCAGATGTGCAGCCTAACATAGCTCTCCTACTGAGTTGTGAATGCACATACTGTAAGATTATGGCAGAAATGAAACAGAAATTAACCAATACATGATTGGTTACCAATGAAAAGAGGATGCTGCCCTAAATTATCCCTGTATACTTCCCCCTAGGCACTGTTAACCATTAATTTTCATCAAGAAAAAAGAAATGTGGTGTACCAATGCTTACCAGCGAAAGAGATATTTGAAGATTGAGATGTTACGATCAAATGCACCTATACTAGAGAAACATGCTTTCACCATCTTTGAAATATACAACATTTAACATGTGCAATATGCTTAATACAGTTTTTTTTTATATTAACAAGGTATTTTCAGCCTTCAGATGACTGTGGCTCATACAGTATATAACCTCGTATCAACACATTTCTTTTTCTACAGGCAAGTTAGAGATTTTACACAAATTAACCTACCTGAATTTCCCAACATTCTGCTACTTTCTACTGTACAAATAATAATTTTAGATGTAATAAAGATATCTGTTATCTCCAAAATATAATTTTTAAAGGAACACTAGGCCGCATAAAACAATTTTAAGACAACAAACTTTCAATTAAATTTTAAGATAATGAATGGAACATAGTTTTAGAAATAATTTCTTCTTTGTATTGTGCAAAATATGGTTAATGTAACATGGTACAGCACACAATTTCTATAACACCTCCTTTTGGGGTAATACCTGGTGTGATTTTTACTATAAAGGGTGCTAGGCCAAGCATTAGTAATCAAACTCTATTAAAATAGAATTATTTACTTCCATTAAAGACAGTGTATTTATAGACTTAGGTAGTGCAGAAAGTTTTATTAGTTAGCAATTGGACAAACAATGTGGTGTTATGATTAGGCCATTCAAATTACCCCTGCAAATATCATGTATTGATAGAGGTGCAAATGAGGAGGGACTGGCAAAGTTTCTTACGCCAGCAAAACCTTAGGCTGTTTTCATTCTGAAGAATTACCTTTTATATATTGAAACCTTCTGAACTTAAGATGAAATTGGGCTATCCATATCTATCCAAGTATTCTCTAGTTATTGACTGTGCAAGAGGCAACCTTACTTAATGGAATAAGGATGGTTTTCACTACTGTCTGTAGACCATTTACTTAATAATAATACCTTACCACAACATGTTTGGCGCTCACTGATATATTCAATAAACAGCATTTCACTTCATCATCAGCATGACTGTACCATCAATATACTGTCTAGGGTTTTGTCACCTAAGGGTATCCTTTGTCCCATAATAAGACTAAATTAGTGGATGAAAATATCAAAGAAAATCTTACAAATGTTTGTGATTTTATAAGACCTTGTTTTAGTCCTGTAGGAGCTGAATTTTCATTTGTCCCCAAAAATGATGGTACTCTTAGACAGCATATTGACAATAGAGATAATAGTAAAAGTAATTAGAAGAATAATTATCCTTTACTGCTGAACTCATCGTTTTTCAATCTTATCTGTTTTCACCAAACTAGATCTCAGAACCACATATAACCTGATTTGCATTTCAATGGAAGATTATGTTTAGTACCACTTCTCGCCATTTCAAATGCCTAGTAATTCTGTATGGCTTGCACTGGTGGTACTCCAATCATTCGTAAATTACACTTTTCATAATTTATTGGACCATTTTGTAGTACTATACATTGATGATATTTTGATTTCTTTTCTCTTAACATGGAATCTCATTTAAAACACATTAATGAGATTCTGTCTTGTTTAATGTCAAATAAACTAGAGACGTGCAAGTTTCATCAGTTGTCAGTACTGTTCTTGGGTTAACACATGAGTTGTACTGGGTTAGGTATGGATCCTGATACCATTGTTGTGAACAGGAAACCACTTGATTGTGTTAAAAAGGTGATAAAACATCTGATTACTGTTTTTATTTACAAATATAATTACACAAGTCTTAGAACAACTTAAAGATTAAATGCAGTCTCACACATTTCTTCAATTTCCTTTCTATCACTTTTCACCCAGGGGAACATTATATGAAGACTGATGCTTCATCCTGATTAGATGAACCAGAAAATATTATACTTTTAGACAGATTTGTAGGTGCAATTATGTTTGATCTTCTGAATAATCTTTAAGAATCTCTTCAATCAGTCTGGTCTTCTTGGCCACCTCTTCAAGCTACACCTGTAAGTAAACTGTTTGTGCCTGAATAAGTAAGAGGACAGATGTTGGGCTGGAGTGGAGACATCCTGTCATTCTGGAGGGTGTAGTTTGTCAAAAGGTATTTATGGTGGCCAGGGATTAATAAAGATATAAAAAAGTTTATATTGGCCTGAGAGGTAGGTAGTAGGTCTAAATCCTGTCGGTGCTTGTTTGTGATTGTTGTAACTTATTCTATCATTATTACTATTAGAACAGAGCTTTCATCACTTTAATCATCCAAATAAACCAGATGGTAGGGGGCTATGACTGGTTAACCCCAGCTATATACATCCTGGAGCCTACTTACTGCCATTGCAATATTAAAGATGTCTGTAAATAGATTCTTTACACTGGTCTCCACTAATATAATTAAGTTGCTGGAAAACTCAAATGCAGTTCCAGTTTCACTTATTCTGGACAACCTCTACCAGGTCTTGCTATAAATGATTTCTAACTGTACTTGGAAAAAGTCTCTCATATCTGGAAGACTGAGCTATAATACAATTGAATATCTGTCCAATCGTTTCAATTCCATACATGGAATATGTGGTATGTTATGTGAAAAAGAATATACACAGTTATTCTGTGTTGCTTTGAACAATATGCCATATATAACGAAATAAACAGTATTTTGTTTATTACATGTTTTTCTAACAAGGAGTTACACCCAAGAAATAACAGTGATAATAGAATATCATTATAATTAGAGTACATAACATTTTATGATAGCATGTAGTTAAAATAGATTTGTTTTGGCTAACAGATGTGGTGATGGTGACTTCCTCATCATGTATGTAATTCTGCTTGCTTTTCAATAACTTATATTGGGGATTTGTTTTGCTACCAGGAAAATATATGTTGAAATTGCCTCTCTCAAGAGAAATTTGAAAGTCAAATGATCAGTACTAGATATCACACAGGATGTTTCAATGTTCTAAAATAGAAAATATCACATTTTTTAATAGAAATTCTTGAAACCTCAAAAATATTTACAGTGTTGTTGGTATCCTGGCTAATTTCCTGGAAAACTTCCTTTAAGAATAAGTGTACCAAATATCAACAAAATTGGCTCACTGGAAGCCTAGTTGTTTTATGTGGATAGGCAGAGGGCCAGGCAGGCAGACATGATGTCAATAATAAGAGGCTTCAATATTTTATGCCTTTGCAGTTAGGAATTTATATGCTAACATACTATGTAGTGAAAAAATACACTTAGTGATGAAAGTATTTTTTATTATCTTACATTGCAAATTTTAACAGAGAAATATATGGTTTGAAGTATAATTTACTTTTTTAATGCCTTACTATACATACATGTTAAAAACCCATTGTTTTAACATGGCGTTCTCATAGCTTCATTTTAGTGTAACCCTGATATTCTGCATACGCATTTAATTACTGTTTTTATCATGGCATATCAATCCGTACCACTATCCGATCAAGGCACCATGCAGTCCCTACCTTGATGGATTGAAGGCCAACTGACTATCATCATCTAATTCTTTCACATGAAGCCTGAAAACCATGAGGACTGATTGAGATCTTTTATGTTAGGTAGAATGCCCAGTGGTCGCTGGTTGGTCTTGTGGCCTCGGAACCCCTGCAGATTTTTTTTTCTCCAGCCCTCTGGAGCTTTTTGTTTTGTTTTGTTTTTTCTGCCCTCCTGACCATTGGACCTTACTTTATTCTTTGTATTGCCTAATCTTATTTTTATATTTTTCTTTCTTCATCTTGTAAAGCACTTTGAGCTACATAAGTTGTATGAAAACACGCTATGTAAATAAATGTTGTTGAAGTTAGTACTTATTATAATATTTGTAAATATTGTTTACTTCTAAGGTTTCTCAGGATCTTTTGAAAAACCTGACACTTAGCAACATACCTATTTATATTCACATTTATACAGTAATTGCAAAGGTAATTGTTATCTAACAATCTAAATGTTTATTTACAAATTAGTTTTAAAAATTACTTCTCATCTTTTGTAATTTTTATAGAAATTAAGCATAGATTTTTATCCATTGTTTTCCCAACTTTTCTTTCTCCACAGAATGGCCACTCTAATGGCTTAGTTAGTGTCTCTGTGTCTAATTTCTTTTGTAGATGGACATAAAATTATTAATTTAAATATGAATGGTTATAAGTATGTTGGCAGTGTGGCACAACGGTTACTGCTTCTTCCTCATGGTGTCCTAGTGCTGCTGTGTCCCACATCCCCCAAATGTTCATGTTATGTTTATCAGCAACTCTAAATTGAGATGGCGAATGTATGTACAGTATGCATGTGTGGGCCCTCTGATAGAGTGGTGCCCCCTCCAGGGTTGCTTCCCACCTTTTGAACAGTGTTCATTGTCAATTCCATTAAGTCAGAGAGTGGTAATAAAAGTGTGATCACGCGTACAACCTGTGCCTAGTACATATACAACACATAACATGTAACACTGATTTTTATGACATTATTGATTAAGGTATTTTATCATAATGAGGTTGCAGAAGAAAGAATTAACCTGACAGGTCTCACAATTTATGATAAAACTGTAATTAGTAATATATTTGCATTGTAAATAGCTAATTATTTTGAATTGCTATAAAATTTAGGATTTAGTTGCAACCAATAGTGAAGCAAAGCTCTGGCAAATCTGCTCAAATATCATAATTTAAGCACAGCCTCGACTGACATATACATTCTCAGCACAATTGGAGTACATTTCTGGCTGACTATTTAGACATAGCAGTAGGTTTTTTCAATAAATATCTTCCTCTTCCAAAAGTAACAGAATTGGAAGTTTCCTATGCTAAAATTGAAAGGGATCTGAAAAATGAACTTCATAAATACCAATGAATTTTGTCCAGTATGAAACAACTCATTACAATATTTGACTAATGTATTATATTTCTTCCAAGTTTCAGACATCATTATCTTTCTTTTCTGATGGAATTATGGTTTAAAGATAGCAGAAGAATAAAAAGATTTAAACAGTGCTACAAAGCTGTTACAGAAAAAGTTCAGTTTTTAAATATGCTGGCAATTTCCTTAACAATTTACATTTCTAACTGAGTTTTTATAACAGGAAATCATCACCTAGTCATCTCATCAGCATAGAATAATATCAAAACAGTCCGAAATCACAAATATCAGGAAATATTTTTGAAACCAAAACAGAACAGTGTGTTTGAGTGAAGGAGAACATAAAATAGTAAAGGAAAAATGATTAAAAAAAATAAACACTATGGCCTTTCTAAGCTTAGCTGCATAGTCTGCTGCTGCCGCCTTCAAGAGGGTGACTTGCTTTCTTTCCAATTTCCTAAAACACCACAAAGTACTCCCCATTTCACCTTTTATCTGTTTCTTTCTCCATCTCTCTTAATTTGACCTTACTGCCAGCGAACCTTCAGTCATCTGACACACCAACTCTAAACTTTGTTTCTAAAAAGAGTTTCCTTTGAAGTTCCTTGCCAGCTTTATCTACGTGGCCAAACCTTGAAATCAATTCACGGTAAGAGGCAGTTCTTAAGGCTGCTTCAGGTTCACCATGTTACAGCACCTTCTGCTAACCCTGGGGTCCTAGCTACCCTGAGTCCTGAGCTGTCCATATAATACCAGGCATTCCATGTCCACTTGTAAGCTAACTGATGTCTCATTTGAACAGCATGATCCCTCCTTTCCCTAATGGAATATCAGTACAACTAGTTTCTACCCTGGGGAAGCTGTACTGGCTTTCATTTAGTCCACTATCGTTTTTTATTCCGTGTACTAACCTTAGGGACGCCAACAGACTACCCTCTGGCAGAATTCTGTCTCAAGGTATTTTAGGATTACTCCACCCAAAATTAATATTTTTTTATACATTGTTTCTTACTCCATGTAATTAGTAGAAATGACAGAGTAACCTTTTTAATTTCATGTTTTTGTGCAGAAAAGAGATAATGAAATTTCTGATAGAACAGGTGTCTATGGTAACCAACGCTGGACAGCAGCAAACAATACCAATAATATCCTTGAAAAATTGTCAGGTTACTCAAATTGAATAATTTACATGTCAAGTCATTCAGTTGTATGCTGACAGCATCCCAAAACTATGCATTTTAACTATTTTTTTTAAATTGTAACTAAAATATTGTTAAGTAAGACACTTGCAGAAATAAACATGGTGAATAAACATGGACTGCATGACCAAGCATTTGAATTGAAGACCCACATCCATCCCTCATTTATTTGTTATTAGTACACCCGAGTAACATCTTATTAATTGGTTAACACTGCATTCTACATAATAGAAACATTTTAAAACACACTGGGAGATGATTACTACTAAAGAGTAAAAGAAAAGTGAGTGAAAATATCAGGAAGAGAATATGCCTCATACGTATGCTTCTACAATCAGAAGGCAATTCATCCAAGCAGTTTCACAGAGATCCAGTTATGGATATGTACATGTAACAACAGGAGTTGGGTTCTACAACTGCTCCTTTGTATTTCAGAGTGTCTGGAAGTGGTGTATTAAGCAATGTTTCCATAAACATACATGTGTTTGGGATATAGTAAGCATATGACTGGATTATGTGACAAAAATAACATAAGATTTTTTCATGGACATTTTAGATATTTTTTGCTGTTTCCAGTATTGGTCACCATAGATGCCTATTCTATCAGATTAAAAATTTTCTTGGCTACCACTACAAATGACATGGTTAAGTAACCTAAACAAGACTATTTCTGGGTGGAGTATTACTTTAAAGATGCTCTCTAATCGCATTTTAAAAGCTCCATCCTCAGAGAAGTGCAGAGAGCTAATTAGTACTGTAAAGCCTATCTTGTTACACTTCCATTTATTGATTAAAACAACAGGAATTAAGCAAAAAAAATCTTATTTTAGTGCATAAGATTAGTCATAATCTTGAAATTCTCTTACTTTGTTTATCAATACTTTATGAAAATATCCAGATAAACTGCCTGTAGCTAGAAGCTGTTCTGCAGCAAGAGCGGATTTGGCACCCAGCAAAGGAAATAATAATAAATAAGAAAGAAATAAAAATTAAAACTCTTACTATATGCATCAATTCATTTTCTGAACCCACCTCACAGAAGAAGACCACACATATGCTCGTGGCATTGGGCACATGGTACATTTTAACCATGGATGAGATATTCATCAATCTGCACTCTCATACACTTCCCCTCCAAGAGTCATGAATCAGTTTAAAATGTGGGAGCACACGGAGAAATTCTGGATGGAGATAAGGAGAAAGTGCAACCTTCAGAGACATTAATCATGCATAGAGTCTCAAAATCAGGTTCCAGGGTCTGTTAGGTTTAATCGCTGCATTTTTCAAAAATATTATTAATTAATAAATATGCAATAAACATTTTCCAACTACCAAGTTATTGCTAATCTCTTCATTTTAAATGCAGAGTCTAATGGAATAACCTTTACATTTCAAAGCTTATGTAGTGTGTATTTTCTTCCTGTGTACATTTCTCCTAACAATATGCAATAAGAAAGTCCAAAAACACAGTTCCAGGTTCAGTAATTTAAAACTGGTTTGGCTTCTGTACGTCAAGCTGTGTGTTTGTATCCCTGTGTGTGTTCTTTACAATGGACCCAAGCGCTACTTCCTGAATTGTGCCCACTTTTGAGAGAAGTTGCAGCTTTCTAAAAGTGGACAGTAGGAAAAATCATCCTTGTTTTAAGAAATCTAAACATTGTGAGGTTCTGAGCAGTACTTATCCAGCATTACAATTATTGTTGCAGAAAGTAACATTGTACGTGTATTATATTGAAACCATTCATTTTTATTTCTTCAGTTTTGGGTTCAGGGAGCTGGAATTTATTGTGTTGTAACATTAGATATGGCATAAAAAATACCTGGTTCTAAGATTAGTGAAATAAGAGGGCACAAGATAAACCACAAAGTGCTCAAACAAAACCAACACACATAACAAGTCAGAACACTCACATTCCACATGGGATGGGAACTGAACCCAAGGCCATGGGCTGTGAGGCATCTGTATTGATCACAAGACAACCATGCTATCCCAAGTTCCACTGTTATAACTTAAAAAGAAGTCATCTGGCAAATAAGTTACTCAATAGAAAACGTTTGCTAACATGGAATATAAATCATTTCTTAGTTGAATCTGCTACCTATGCAACTTCATGCATGCATCAATTTTTTTGAAGTTTTTAGATTTAAATTGGGTAATACAGATTTTTATACTAGTACCATGAGAAAAGCAACTGGAATCAGAGAAGTACAGTTTTGTGTAAAATCTTAAATCGCTCGCAGGTATTTACTTGTCTTTATTCAATAATGACAGTCAACCACACAGAAATCTAATTTGTAATTATTTTTTAATGAAAATGAGCTAAATAACCATTATAATGATGACACATTTTCTGTAATCATATTTGCTAGGAATTTGAAACCCATGAACAAAAATATGATTTTGAAATGTATTCCTAGCAGCCATTGCTGTTAATTTTTAGAAAGGCATTTGTTGAAATTAGAATGTCATCAAATCAGTTATAATATCAAGTATGCTATTTACTCAGATAATTATTCCTATTATAAATAAAGTGAGGTAATAATGTCTGATTCTCTTTATATTTATGAATTGATTCTTTTTAATTATTTTTCATTTTATAAAAATAGAACATGTTTTCATTAACAGTCATCATGCTGTCACACTGCTGAAGAGAATCATTTTGATTCTGAGTGATTCATGCCTGTTTTGTGATTAAAATAATTAGGAAAAATTATATCAGTGTCATGAAAAGAAAATCCTGTGAATTTCTAAAAGTTGAAATGGTCACTTTGAACCTCTCTAACAGAACGTCTCAGTTCTCTCTCTGGCAGCTATAATTGAATGTAATAGCTCTTACTTAGACATAAGGAAACTCTTTGACACCTAGACCAAATTTGTAAATGAAATGATCAAATAATCATCATCTAGTTTTAGAAAAATCAAAGAAGTTAGTTCTGGCAGGGTGTTGTGCTAGGATTTTTCCTCTTTTAATCGGTGCCAGCTATGTTTCCATCCTTACAAGTACGTTCCATTTGTCTTGCGGTCATAGCTTTTAATCAGGCCTCGTTCTGGCAAGTGTTTTAGAATATTATAACTGTTTTGTTAATTTTTTTTTTTTGAAAATCATAGTGGCATCTCTAAACCTCAAGATTTGGAATTAGAGAAGGATGTGCAGTCTAACAACTGACTGTGTATTTTTTATTTTGCCTGCTGTGGTTCTTGAGGGTTTAGCCAACATCTCCTTTTTTCAAACATTTGTATAAAATACTACATCTTTTAAAATAAAATATATTTCTTCTCAAACAAAGCTTTATTCTCAGCATATGGTAATTCAATCCTGGTGAAACATGATATATACAGTAGATATTGTATGTGTAATTTCGCTTTGTCAAGATGACTGCTTCCCATTCAGTTGTAAGCATTGTATTCACTTCTTCCAAAGTTCTTTCATGTAGTGTTGTCCTATTGTGTTCATTAATTATTAACAAGCAGATGTATTAATATATTTGTTTATATTAAAACAAATTTAATCTGCTTAGATATCTGTAAGCATATACACATAACCCTCCTTCAGCATCACTTAATAAGTGGTGAGCACAGTATGTAATATTCAACAGGTGCATTGACAAATCAAATAGTAAAATAAATCATTTTAATTCAATGACTCTCCAAGCCATACTAATTAATACCAACGTTTGCAAATTCAAAATAAATGTGAATGATCTTGATCATGGAAAAACACTTTCAGGCTGGCATTTGGGAGATGAATTTTGCTGGTACACATTATGTATAAAATGAAACATTCGTCCCTCTTCAAAACCATTTAATCCCAATTATCTTACCGTAGCAAAATCAGGCATAACATGGGAACCAGTGTGGCAGTCCACTGCAAAGCACAACCATGCACACACCTACAAGCACTTCATTTAGATTGTCCAGTTAAATTCCCACTGTCATCTGGGGGATGTGGAGGGAAAACTGGAATACCAGAAGAACACACATGGCAACCAGGCTGTCATTCAGATTCAATTTCAACAACATCTACTTTCTAAGTATTATTGTTCAAGGACAAATCTGATAATTCAATAGAAAATTTTACCTTTAAAAATGTATGGTGAGCATTAATCAGAAAAGCGGCATTACAAATCCAGTGTCTAGGATTCACATCTTGCACCTCTTTACACATTCAGTAAGTGTCTTCTTATATCCAAAAAAAGTGCATGTCCTGTGATGGACTGTCACCCTGTCAAAGTGTTGTTTCCCGATTTGAGCCCAGAACTAGAATCACTATATTTGAGAACACTTATATATATATTTTTTTTAAATAAAGTGTTTTATTCAGCTGCAGTCTGTTTTATCGGGGCAAAAACATGGTTAATAAATAATAAATTTCCTGAGACATCAAAATTAAACATTTCCCTTTTTCTGTTACGTTCTGTATTTAACCTGTTTAAATAATACAATATTTTTGATTTAAAGAGTAAATCATTATTGGCATTTTACCTTTAATATTATACATTCAAGTATGATCGATTTAATTGACATAAATTGCTATAGGTATATTCAATTACTGATATTCAGTGGAATTACAAGGTACAGTATCTAGAATAATTAAAATAATTTAAACGTATGATTGTGAAAGGTAATTCATAAAATAAAATTTAATATGAATTATTATATGATCTGCGTAATGTGTTAAACATATACCAGTTTCTAGCAGCAGCACCCGGCATTGTCTGGCAAAGTAATTTTAAGGCAGAATGATCTAACTGCTATAAATGGTGTTTTGTAACTTCCTAAAGATAAATTAATTTAATTTATTTCAGTGCTGAAGATCTGTAGTAAAAATGATCCCAAGGAGTCCTCATAAAAGAGTCAAAAGTTTGGGTTCTAAAGTGGTCTGTTGTCTCATCCTGACAAAGAGAGATACGTGTGCAAAAATTTGTTGAGAGTGGACCAAGGGGGGTGGATTTGTATAAAGAACAAATGCAAACACATGCACACTTATTGAGCTTAATGTATTAGATAATATATAAACAGAAATTTGGATTGGATAACTTGGCACACAGTCTTTAAGGAAATGATTTTAAAACTTATAATTTGTTAATATATTAAATTTGTATAAGAATGGAATTATATTACTTTTGCTGTTTTAAAAATATATCTAACAACACATCTTACTTTTACAATACCATATGTAATTCACAAACAGTTAAAATCTGTTATTTTATTTAAAATGATTTTAAAACTTCTCATCTGTTAATATGTTAAGTTTGTAGAAAAATTAAATTATATTAACATTTGCTGTTTGCACATTTTACTTTATCAATACTATACTTAATTCACTAACAGTTAAAATGTATTATTTTATTTCAGAGCAGACAATGTCTAAATAACAAGAATAGTCCAGATGCTGCAAATATTCAAACAACTGTTGATGCTGAGTATAACCTGACAGATGTTATTGCTCAGATGAACTGCTTTGTAAAACTTCACATGCACTCACAGACCAGTTAGCTTACCTCTAGAAGCTCTTTTTCTGGACTGTATTACAGGTATATTGAATATAGTGGCTCCAGAGCTTTGGAACTGGTAATTAATTTTTCTAGTACTAAAGAACAAAATAAATTATTTTTTTGCATCATTTGATTTTTGATCAGATTGTATTAAATGTCTTGTCCTAGGGACTGCACACCTTTTAGATTCTAGCAGCAAGGCATGTTGAGGATGCCCTGTTTAAAATGCCATGAAGGTTTTTAATATGATTATTAGCCATATATTGAATACTGTTCAGCTGCTTCTTCTGAAACTCATAAAATAAACAGATAATAATTTGTAATTTTCCTGTAACTCACACTCAGCAAGTAAGATTTAAAACCTACATCCTTAAAAGCTCCTAAAAATGTGTATGTTTGCATCAACCTGTATTGTACTCTACAAATGTCTGCTGAGCAACATATACTAAGCATTTGGATTTTAAAGTAAGACATCAAAGTTTATTACATTATGCTGAAACGGCTTTCTCAAGGTACATATGAATAAAATAAAAAGATGCTCTGATACTTTAAAACTAACAAAGTCAGTAGTCCCACCTACTCCCAGAAATTGGGAATTTGAAAATCCAATTTGAGAATCATGTGAGATTTTCGGATTATGATTGAAAAATGTAAAATGAATGATGTCAATGTTGTGTTAGTATTTTAAAGAAATTCTGTATATCATTTTTGCAGACTGTCCTGCTATTTGCTCTAATATGTGGAAAAATGCATACAGAAGAATGCAGGAATAAAGCAGTAACAGCTATTGGGGATTTTAACAATCTCGATCAAACCCTTAATAATCTCATTTATCTTTTCTAAATTCTAAATTCATTTTTAGCAAGTTGAAAGGTATAGAACCCTGAAATATCGAATTAAAACAATGTAATGTAAGAAATCATATGTACATTAGCCTTTAGGCTATTTAATACTAAAGAGTCCCTATTTTACACATATTGCATGTATGGCAAGTAAACAATAATTTCCTTTTATATTACTGTATATTTACTGTTTATTTATTTGTACAAATCTGACAAATTGAGTAATAGTAAAAGACACTTTGCCCTGGAAAAATAACTTCTTGTAAATATAATACCCCTGTTTTCTAATGTGTGTGGTAGACTGGCACTCTGATTGTTCCTACCTTGTGCCCGATGCTGCTGGGATAGGCGCTGGTTGCCCATGACCCTGACATGGATGAAGTGGTCTTAGGAAAAGAAGGCAGATAGTCCATATAATCAACAAATGGATTCATTTTCCAGATGTAATGTTTGGAGCTAGATTTTTCTCATTCAGTAAGAAGCATTCTTTTTATAATATCGACTTCCTGTAATTTACTTAAGGTTCCACCTAAGTAGATGAGCTAGTAGAGCAATATCAAATATATATTATGATGTTAAATTTGCACAGAAAGAAAAAAAATTAAGTTCTTTTAAAGATGGTTTATTGTTGTAATAGTTTAATGCACAAATATTTTTATTATTTCGACATTTTTTTGGAAACCAATAAGTAAAATTCTACTTAAGGCAGCTGAATGCTGCTAACTACTGAAGATAATAATGAAATATTTAGTTTCACTTTCTTGATTGCTTGAATTTCCCAATTGACTGTTGCTCTGCATATGTCCCTGCTAAGGCTTTCACATTCAATCACCTTGCTCTTTCCTAATCTGTCATTAACAGTGGCAGTTTTGGAAAAAAAAAAGTATTTTGACTCATCACAGTAATTGAGAAATACAAAGCAATCTCTGTTGTAGGGAAACAGACCTGCAGCTGCTGAGAAATGGAGTGTTAGGACATGCAACTGTTTAAGAAATGGTAACTATCAAAGACCCTTCTCGGCATTTCTTATGTACCTATTCATGCCGAATCATAAGTATCAAAGACTCTCCTTGGTATTTGTTATATACTAGTTAATGTAAAATCCCTGCAATACAGAGTTATAATAACTGTGAATGAAATAAATGATTTATATTTGTTAAATTTACGTGAAAGTGAAAGCATTAAAATTGTTTGAAAGTTTGCACATTTACGACAAAATTAGTTATCCCTCATTTCAATAAATCAAGTGTCTGTGTGGAAATATTTAGAATGATTGCATTGTTTTCTTATTTTTTAACTCAAACAAAGTCTGCATAGTAGTAACACAAAACAAATTCATTATTTTTTCTTTACTGAACTTATCATGTCATACCATTAAAAGTAAATAAATGAATGACCAGAAAGCAGACAGCTTACATTTCGAACAAAAGTGCACAAAGGAATTGAAAATTGACAGGATTGTGAGACTGGAGAGTGGTGATGCCATGGCAGTTAAACACTTTATGAGTAACATACCTGAAGTAGTCTAATTGAGGGCTGCTCCCAGGCTCCCTGACAGGGCACACTCACGTATCCATCCACACAGACATTCGTATGCAGACACGGCAAAAACGTACAGATTCTGCACAGACAGTGACTGGATGCGGGATAATGGATCCAGAAATGCTAAACATCATGCAACCCCAATGTTACAAGATTCCTTACATTAATTATACTGTTATTTCTATCTGCAATCATTTTTAATAATATAAATATTCACATATTTTCATACAAAGAAATGTAAACATTTTTCAAGACTCTACATTATAATTTTGAATACTTTATACCACCCCAAGAATACGTGTGATCCTGCTTGTTTCCAATGACACTTTAGGATATTAACATTCCTGGCAATGCCTTGGGCCAAGACATACCTGTATATGATCTTGCAAATAGGCTACTTAATCCTAACACTAAGGTTAGAGCCATTTGAGTTGAAAAAACTTTTAGTAAAATTAAAAGTTTTCCCCAAAAACAATTAATTAAATATTTTTTATAGAATTTATAAAACCAGAAAATTGGAAAGAAAACTTTGTCAGCATCTTGATTCTGGAGCAAACAGTACAGCTCAAACAAACACAGCAGCACATTAGACAAAGGAGGAAATAACGACTGGAAGCATTTAGCCTCATGAGTCATCAGATCATCAGTTCTATAAAATAACCTGAAGGGAAGAAAAGGCTCTCTGTATCATGCTTACCCTTGACCATGGCTGCAGCCACGCCTCCCAATTACCGTTGTGTTTTGACGCCAATCTCTCAGCTATTATTAGAGGCTCAATTTATGATAATCTGACTCACTATTTACATAGGCTCTTGACTCGCTTTCTTTCTCTCTGTCAGAATTTTGATGCTGGGCACATTTTTAAGCAATTTTTGCTTTTTTTTTTTAACTATTGCTTTTTTCTTTGTTTTGCTTCTGTTTTGACAAAGACAACAAAAAGAAAAAAACAAATCAATACATAAATTATCATGTGAAACAAAATATATAATATGTAAAACATCTCACTTATGCAAAAACAAATTAGTGCTTTGTATTTGTTCTAACTGCCATATTTAACCTTCCTGTATCAAATTTTCCTTGGATTATTTTCCAAGACGTTGACAGAAATAAATATGAAAATATATTTGATCAACTTCTATACTTTCAAAGCACCTTGTTGCAACATTGAACAGCCTAATTACTGATGTTTTCAGTGATACATAGATAGAGAGTACTTTGTTTGTCTCCAAATGGAAATTTGTCTTTTTACAGAAGATCAGCAAACAAATAAATATAATGACAAAGTACAAACCATTCTCAAATACACCAGAATGACCTGCTTACACTTATATATCAGTTTGTGTGTTTTTTCTCATAGTGAGTGGCAGAAGATTAATCTGATACTTGGACATATGACAAAGCGTTACCTCAAAGCTGTGCCACAAATATTCTGGTTTTCTCCAAAATTGTTAATAATTGCAGTAGTGTTAAGCAATGTTAAAACAATTTGCCATTTAACTAATAATGAAAGGATGGTCAACATTTTTTAAATTATTGATGACTCTCAGGTTAAAAGAAGCGAGCTGCCTTTTTGGTTATCTCTGAACAAAATATTTTTTACCTCATTTTTTTAGATTATATTACATGGCATATACAAACCATGACTAAGATATTATGTAAAACTCTCAAACATGAACAACATCTTATTTGGCGATTATGCTAGTATTTATAGGCATACTCCATACTTTTGAGGCAACACCACTTGGTATGGCTTTTGGTTAAATTACAAAATCAATCTGAAAATATAAATAAATCAGTTTTGTGTCTTAAAAGTCGTACTAAGCCATTTAATTCAATTGAAAGAAATTTAGAGAATGAAGAGCAAAAAATGAGCCTATAAAGTTTTTACCATGAACTGTTTTTCTTTGCCAGCTTTATGGTTTATATAAACTCATTTATTTAAATAATGAAGACTGATAGGATAAGTTGGTGCATGAACTTGAACCCTGTATTTTTCAGAAGATAGTAACGTTACAACAATGAGCAAGAGATTTTTTTTTCTGAACTTAGAAAGGTTATATGAAGTTATTATTTGAGGAAGGAATATTACTTTGCAAGACCTCAAATTCCTATGTGGTTCCACCCAGGGCAAGAGTGGGACTTGTCACTACCTATCTTGTCTCTTTCCTCCACAGAATACAGAAGACATTCTAGGAAGCTAACTGACCACGCCCCCATTGTTTCCTCAACTCCTGCCCCTCCCATTTGACAAACATAGAAAGAGCCCATCAGTTAAGGTGGCATCTCACTTAAACACAGACTCGCAGAAGGACGGAGCTCACTATTAGACAATTCGAATGCATATTTGGTGTGGGAATTATTTTTGTGACTCTGCCATTTCACTCCATCACCACAACATGAAATTTGTAGACTTTTTTTTTTTTGTAATGTAGCAGTCACGTTGGCTTCTACAGAAAGACACTTTTAAGAGAGAAAACAAAAAAATAGTCAAACTTTTTGTCTGTTACATTTTTTTGAGGTTGTTACCAAAACCAAAGCAGAATTCAAAACCCCAAAATCTTCTTCAATAGATTTTCATTACTTCCTCAGTCACTAGCCTCTTGTAAGTCTTTCATATGTTTTACTAAGGTTAAGCATAGTGAATAGACACACAAAATGGTAGCACCCATGAAATCTAGAAACACAAAAGGTAGCACCCAAAGAAAAAGCAAATACACAAAATGGCAAACAGATTATGTCGCCAAAGAACTGGTTAAAACAAAATGTAAATAATAAAATTTTAAAAATTGAAATAAAACAAATTTCTAACACCATGCAAATGGTAAACATAGCAGATTCCACTCTCAGTCAAGCTAGGAAAAAATGTCTAGGTCACTCTTAAACATACAGTATTTGCATTACACTACTTTTTCAAAAGCCGGTATTATGGTTTATATTTCATGATGTTCCTCTGTTTATTTATAGACTTCTTTGCCTACTGTAGTTTTTACAGTTTCATCCACTAACTCGTGATTGTACATCTGTGTAGAGCTCTTACACCATCATTAAGTTTGCAGATGACACAATGGTGGTGTGTCTCATCTGCAATAGGGATGAGTCCTCTTTCAGAATGGAGATGTGATGATTGGCAGACTGATGCAAGGGCAATAATCTGTCTCTTAATGTGGACAGTACGAAAGAGATGGTTGTTGACATCAGAAAGGTCTATGCTGTCCACACCCCGCTGCATACTGACTCTGTGGTGGTCAGTTAATACCACCTCCATAGTCAAGAAGGCATAGCAGTGTCTCCACTTCCTTTGGTGGCCGAAGAAGGTAAACCTATCTCACTGTTGTCACCTCATTCTTCAGGATCACCATCAAAAGCTTTCTGACCAGCTGCATCACTGTCTGGTTTAGGAACTGTATTGTCTCAGATGGTAAGATCTTAAAAAGGATAGTAAACACAGCAGAAAATTCATTGGGAGTTCTCTGTCCACCATTAAAGACATCTTTAAAAAGAATCGCATCCACAAAGACTATAGCATTGTGAAGTACCACTTCAATCTAGCAGAGTGTACTATAGCATCTGAACCAATTCTGTCAAGTTCTGCAATAGCTTCTACCCCTTGGCTGTCCGGACTGTGAACTCTGTGCTGCCCCCCTGCCCTCTGATCTGCTCCTAGTAGCTTATTTATATGAAGTACATTTGTTACACTAGTTATTACTGTTGTTTTTATTATTAGTTGTTATTATTTATTACTATTCTATTTCAAAATATCTATTCACTGATCTATTATTTCTACTATAGTATAGTTCTTTACCTGTCTTACACTTGCCATGTGTTTATGCAGTCTTTACACCGCAGCCTTGAGATACATTACTTTGTGCCACTGTATCTTGCAGTACTTTATATGGATGGTGTGACAATAAAAGCACTTGACTTGACTTGACCTTAACTTCAGACTGTGATTGGATGGTCAGTAAAAGTGTAATGTTCAAATATATAGTAGGTGCTCAAGTTTGACATTATTACTTCTTGCTAAGTGTCAGCCTTCTGCTATGTTAATTAAAGTGCTCAATATAAAAGAAAGCACAGAGTGTAAACACAAATCAATATATCTTAAGACTAGTTATTGCTAGTTTTAATGTTAACTTATGTGTGAGCACCAAACACTTGTTTAGAAATGTCTCTAAATTCTTTCCCTTGTACCTAAATGATATGTCCAACACAACATAATTAAGACCAGGGCATAAAATAACAATTCTAACTAAGGAATACTTCTACTGGCAGGCAGTGTGGTGTAGTGGTTAAAGGTTTTGACTTCAAACCCTCAGGTTGTGAGTTCAAATCCCACTACTGACACTGTGTGACCATGAGCAAGTAACTTGACCTGCCTGGCTCCAAATGGAAAAAGAAATGTAACCAATTGTATCATAAATGTTGTAAATCACCTTCTATAAAGGCATCAGCCATATAAGTAAATGTACTGTCTGAAGCTAAGAGTTATTTCAATGAGCAGCCTTTGACCTTTATATACTGTTTGACTATTAAATATGTTTTGTTTTAAATTGTGTTTCTTTTAGTGGCATGTATTCAACTTTTTATATTTGCATGTGATTGGTTTTTTTTTTAAATTACAGTTAATCATTGGCTATTAATCCATCCACTTTTGAACTTACTTCATCTGGGCCATAGTCATGAGGGCCATAGCTTATCCTAGCATTATTCAAACCAAACCTGAAGGGAGCTCCAGTCAATCACAAGACAAACTTATGCCCGCACCCACTCTCAATCACATAATGACCTATTCTCATCAAATTGCTTCAATGTAAAAATACAAATCAGACTAACCAAAAACACATATCTATAGGACATGGGAAGGAAACCAGACTACCTGGAGAAAAGCCAGAAATGAACAAGGTTGAACAAGCAGACCCCATACAATGAAAAGGCTGGGTTTTCAACAAAAAACTCCAGAGATGTGTGGCGCCGTTGTCTATCTGTCCATCAATGGATTCATCCAGTTCAAGAAGGGTGCAAGCCTGTGAGTTAACCTCAGCAGCAAATTGAGAAGACTGGCAAACCAATGCTAATATGCTTAACTCACTTTACTTTAATTACAAACTATTGCCATGTTTATTTTTAGCAGTATAAATTTCTTTTAAATGAATATAATAACTGTTATATCATTATAGCCAAATGCTTATTTTCTTAGTCTCTATACAGTTCGTGTTCACACACTAAATGTCTTTTGCTTGACTTCGTTTATTGACAAAAAGCAGATTTTATGTACATATAAACAACAACCTTCTGAAATGTATTTAGCTATTAAACACACTTTTATGCCGTCTTTTGAATTTCGTCAACTGTGCCTGATTATGTTACGGTTCAAGTTATCAGCCACTGGAGTGCTCTTTCTGTGTTTTCTCTGCCTTCAGGCAATCTGTGAAATAGGCATATTATCTTAAAGAGCAATTTTAACTTAGTGTTTAAAGGGAAAGCATGGAGTCAGACGTGATGTGTTTATTTGTGGAGTATTTTTGACACCTTGTTACACCAATTGCTGCCACTTCAAGTTTACTATCTAAATAATCCAGTCTGTTCTTATGGTGCTTACTCTTTACCAAATATTGTGGTGACACCACAATCTGAGATATGAAAAATAACATTTTAGGTAATTTTATAATTTTGTAAATTTAGAAAATATTGTAAAACTTTTAATTCTAATTGATTTAAAGCTCCAAATATTATACTTAAATACCATGTAAATCAGTGGGTGTTAAATTCAGGCTTTGCGGTCAGCAGTGACAATGGATTTTTAGCAAGCAAATGTCATTAGCAGTGGCTTTCTCTTTCCATTTGAACTTTTTGTTCCATATCAGGCCTTTTGTTGTTCTTTTTCTGTACACAAAAAGGCACTTCAGTGTGCAGTTTACTTCTAAAAGACTGTAATGGACTGCATGCATGGGCTGGCATCCCAGCCATGATGGTTCAAAATTCTTTAACTGGCTGGTATGCCACACCAGTGAACAAACAAGAAGAGATGCCCTGAGTCTGGAAAATAATGCACACATTGTAATGAATAGTGTGGCATCCCAGAAGGGCACAATCAAGGACCTTTGTCCAGCTGGGAAGCCAATATTATGGAGGGACAAGGGAGAGGCAACTTAGTTGGACTATTTACTCCTTTGGCACCCAATGGCAGCATCCCTGGGCAACATTACAGGGACAGAAAACCTCAGGCCTTGTATGGGAGTTGTGGTCCTGCAGGTCAGCCCTGTTGGGTTCAGGTGGTGCAGCTTGGGGGTGCTGCACAGATTGAAGGCCCGTACTTTTTCGGTCTTCTGTCTGAATCAGAAGAGCTTCAGTCATGCAGTGCTTTAACAGCGGAATTACTCCTGGGTCTGACATAAAAGGAAACTCCTTACCTGCCTTGACTGAATCAGAGTCAGGGGGCAGTGGGTGACACTCACTACGAAGGCAGAAGTAGTAGGAGAGCATTGTGATTGGGTATTTTTTTGCTGTGTTCACTTGTGAAGGTGGGTGACTTTGTGTCTATGGTTTGTGGGGCTCCCTTGTGCTTCATTCTATACATTGTACAATACAGAAGCATTTTCCTTTATTAACAACAATTTATTGCCTCAATTGGCATTATAAATATTTTCTTGATAAGAGTGCCCCATAAATTGTACCTAATAGGGATGATTATGAAAGAGTTTAAAAGAAGCAGTTGAGAAGACAAATAATTCAGAAAATTATTATCTGACTTGAATGTCATATCCACATTTGAGATCAATATGCAAAAACATCTTAACAGGAAACACCAGGAAAGTGAGTTCATCCCTGTGTAAAAAAACTGAAAACTTCTTGCTAAACTCATAATATACCGTGTTGGGAATTTCTGGATTTACAGAATAAATAGCAGTGAGATAGGAAATCACAGCACATTACTTAAGAATGGAGAACAGTTAAAAGCTGAAGCTGACATAATGTAACATTCTCAGACCCACTTAATTCAATCAAGGGTCACCGGGGGACAACATCTTATCCAAATAGAAGCCTGGACAGGACAGATGTCCATCAAAGGTCCCACTTGTGCCTACATCCACACTCACATAGGACTACTTTGGAACTGCCAATTAACCTAACCAGACAGCTTTGGGAATGTGGGAGGAAAATCTGCAAAGATAGAAAGAGAACATGGAAACTCCTTATAACCAGTGACCCTTACACATAGGCTTGGTTTCTGTTTTCACATAGAGCAGTGGTCTCAAACTCCAGTCCTGGGGCCTCATGCATAAACGGTGCGTACGCACAGAAATGTTGCGTAAGAATGTTTCCATGTTCAAATCACGACGTATAAAACCTACACTTGGCGTAAAGCCACGCACTTTTCCACGGTACCTCATACCTTGTGTAAAAAAGGCGCTTTATAGCGCCCGACCCGGCACAGACCACGCAGAGGCACGTGTATAAAATCACACAGGCTTTATTGTTTCTTCAGCTGTGTGACACGTCTTCCCCGTGCCCCACAGCCCAAACACAGTCCCAAAGCACAAAACACACAAACCAAATGCTTCCTGGCACCACCACTCCTCCCAGGCAACCTCGTCCTCTTTCTCCCGATTCTGGCCCTGATTGCTGGGAGGCACGCCCTTTTATACCCCACCCGGAAGTGTTCCAGGTGCCTGACCATTTGGTCTTAATTGCACCTCCGGGTGGGGCTGATAAACCATCCAGCGTGGTGGCTGGTCGTCCGCAGCACCCCCTAACGGCCACCCCATCTCCCAACCGGGCTGCTGTGGTGGACTCCATGTCCCATGGAGCCACGGGGGAGATTGAGGAGGGATCCACGGCCAGGGAGGCTGCCCCCAAGCGCCCCGGGGAAGGTACTGCAATGTCCATGATGGCTTCCCCGGGACGTATGCAGCAGAGGCGTCCCGGCCGGGCATGGGACCCGGCTGTCCGTCACACTTGTCATACGCAAGTTCTCCGCTCGGTTTTGCAGACTGGCGGCACTCTGTGTCAAAGCAATGCTACTGTTCCTGTGTGGTTACTCTTTATTTTCCTGACGCGGCTTTATAAATACACTGAAACTAACCGCATATTGTTTATTAGTGTAATGCATCTGATTGTAATTAGCAATATAATGGTCCAGGGAATAGCCATAGTATTCCAAATACCATAACTGCTTTAGCGTTGTTACTCTCACTGCACCTTCTTCTTCTTCTTCTTTCAGCTGCTCCCGTTAGGAGTTGCCACAGCTGATCATCTTTTTCCATATTACTCTCACTGCACCACTCGAAGTATTTATATCACTGTATCTGAGTGGGGAATCACAGCAGCAGCTGATCGGAAAGAGAATTATCGGTATACAGCATCAAGCACATGATGTCTCAGCCACGGCAAAACGTTTCAAAGCCTTTCCTGTACGGACTTCGTGTTTCAGAAACAGTTTCATCCCAAGAACTTTAAACGCACTCAATCAGTTGCTCCTTGTAGAACTGTTTGTACTTATAAGTACAATCACCCCACTGTAAACTTGCACTGCAGTTATAATATTACACAACCTGAGCCACTTAATAAAGCGCATATTTACATATGATGACGATATCATTTTTAAGATGAAGTGCAGCAAAATATGTTTATTATATTATAGAGATAAAACTTTAACTTCATTTAAATAATTCATATTCTTCACTGGGACTAGTGTGAATAATTAAACATGTACTACAAAGATATTTCAATGTTCCTTAAATGTTTTGAAGAATCGGCGCTCTAAGCTTACAGATGGCTTAACGTCTATTACAGAGCTGATTGTGTGGCGATCGGTTACTTGGAGAAAGAAAAGCAAGGACTGCAGGGGCGGCCACGCCAATGTATATTGAATATAAAACAGAAAGAGAAAATAATGACACAGCTAAAAACACAGCGGCAAATTTTGACAAAAGTTAAATGCTTGTGTCATGAGCACGAGGCGGCTATGCAGTGTCCGCAAAGGACGTGGCCATCCACCGTGCATAAGATACCATATTGATATTGGCGGGCGAAGGGGCCACCGATTCTTTCTCTGCCCAGGGCCATCACAAGCCTAGAGCCGCCCATGAGTACTGCTGCAATAAATAATTTCATCGAAGGTCACGCACAATCACTGTGCCGTGAAACCCATGTTTAATAACGAGCTTTAACTCCTATTTTCATGAAAATTATATCACGTATACATCTCAGTATTTTAGTTATTCAGAGAGCTGTAATATCACGAATGTAATGGATTCTGTGTCCAGTCGGAGGAAGAGAGCCGGTTTAAGAAGCAAGTAGTGATTCACACACATAGAGCACATAGAAAACCACATACAAAACAAAGCATTTAACGTGTTACTTTAATTACGATGTGATTTGAGAAACTGGTTAATTAAATGATTTTAAGATGAAGTTTATGATGTTCTACTTTAATGACAAAATAAATAACATGATTAAAGTGGAAAGTTCGAGATTGAAGTTGACATTTCATGCTTTTTCCCCACTGTGTGCCTTTTTTTCTCTGTACCCTAATAATCTTTCATATGACACTAAGACGGTGGGCAACGACTCGCCTTTTCACGGCGACTTTGATATCTGGCAACTTCTTTTTTATTTCTGGCACTGTGCGACTTTGTGAACTTGAGCTTTCAAGTTTCTCCAACACGCTATGTCACTCGATCAACTTCCTTTTGTTGATTATACCACGGTTTAAATCAACAAATAGTATGTTTTTACTTTGCCACCACTTGGTATTCGCTGAAATTCTTATATTTTCCCCCATGTTTTTCCCATTGTCTTTTCACAGAAGGCTGAGCTTAAGGGCGATTTATATTGATTTGCATATTCAAAGAGGCGTAATTCTGGGAGGAGCTGGGTCGGGACAGAAGGTGCGTGCACGAGCGTTACTTTTCACGCTGACCGGAATTTATGGAGCAGAAGAACGCGGAAGTTGGAGTACGCACAGATTCCTGAATTTCGGCTTTTGTGCTTACGTCATGTTATAGTGCGAATTCTACGCACGGCGTTATGCATGAGGCCCCTGGAGAGCCACAGTGGCTGCAGGTTTTCATTCTAACCCTTTTCTTAATTGGTGACCTGTTTTTGCTGCTAATTCACTTCTGTTGACTTAATTTTAATTGATTTTTTTTTTGAAGACTCAGGCCCCTCAATTATTTATTTTTCCTTAATTATCAGTCAAACAATAATGACATATAAAATGAGCCAAAACATGACCAGCAAACTGTGTCCATCACACAATATATGAAAATAAAGAAAGGTGACGGTCTCAGGAATGCTGATCTACTCAGGTGCCCAAAACATTTTAGTAGTGCTCTTAAGAAGTGAGAAAATCAGTAATTTTGTAAATGTATGCATTGCACAATGAGAACAGCAACAAGCCATGGAATTAAAGAATGAATTAATGGGTATTTGGTCTTCTGTTGGCTCACTCACTTCACATTTCATTTCTGTTTGGGTGACATTTAAGGGAAGAAATGAAGCAATGCAGAGGAACGATGAAGAAATTAAGGGGAAAAAATGTTAAAAAAAACAAGTCAATTAAAATGAAAGGAAGGGGTTCTTCCAGATGCGTTTAAGGTGGAGAAAGACAAACAAATTATGATTGCATTCACTACACTTTTGGCACGCAGACTTATTCTGATAAACTGGAAGAACCCAAACTCTCCTCTTTTAAGTCGGTGGGAAACTGATGTGTTATACTATTTGAAATTGGAAAAAATCAAATACTCAGTTAGATCCGTACAGACTTTTTTCAAAACATGGCAGGATCTAATCAGTAATATTTTAAAATAAGCTCATAAAGCACAGAGAATTTATTAATTTAGGTATGTTTACAGATCTTAAATTTCACGCCGTTTGGCTTGCTCTCTCTCTCTCAGGTGTTGGGATCGATTTCTTCTTAACTCAATTTTTCTTTTTGTAAAAACTTGATTGATTTGTATGGATTGCAATAAAATTAATAAAAAGGAAAAAAAATAAATAAATAAAATGAAAGGAAAAGGAATTAATTAGCAGCACAAACTGGTCACCAATTAAGAAAAGGGTTAGAATGAAAATCTGCAGCCCTCAAGGACCAGAGTTTGAGACCACTGACATGGAGTTTCTTTTGAATTAAGCAACATAAATGTAGTACTAGTACATTTTCCAAAGAATGTCTTAATGTTGAAGGAAAATGTATTATATATAAATGCTAAATAAAAGTACTAGATCATAGTATCTTCCAGTATGTAAAACACAATTCTTGTCAAAATTTCTTAGATATAAAAAATAATCCCCGCTGGATATTTCTGAATTTAAATGAAGTAATAACAAAACCCCTGCTCTACCAAACTTCAGAATTAGATTAAAGTAGGGCCTGGTCTGTGATTAAGACACAGGTTTGCCTAAAAGACCAAAGCCAAACAGATGTCTTAAAAACTGAATATTGGTTAATTTAATTTGTTTAAGACAAAAAAAAAACACATTTTAACCATCTATTTTTACTTGATTTCTTCACGTGATAGATAGCTAGATAGAAAGATACTTTGTTGATCACTATGGCAAAATTCACTAGCATCTAGCTTTGATGCAATTTTCTTTCAGCTACATGGTAATGGGGAGCCACACCCCACTCTGGTGCCATTGGGTGCTGTCAGAAGCAATGAAAGGACTGGACACAAGTCCATTGCTGGTCACATCCATATCTAATCCTACAAGTTCAGTGAAGTGTAATTGATTAATCTGACACACTTGTCTAAATGATATAAAATTGGAGCACTCATGATGGTGCAAGAAGGATTTGCAATCTCTTCATGAACAGTTACTATACCATAAATTGAACGTAGGGCTCTGGAGCTGAGAGGCAACTGTACCAACAAGTGTGCTACCTTTCCCTAAGTAAATTGCAAAAATCATATTAAGATTAATTGCACATATCAAAGGTGTATTGCGACTATAGTAGCCTAAGTGCAACCTTGTGACTTGAAATACCTGTTCACTGTCACTGTAATGTGTAACTCCAGTTCTGCTTGACTGGCCTGCTGCTGCTTGTTAATTTCTGCTTTTAAAAATCTTTCCTGCAGTATTACCTACCTGTCTTTCCAGCAGTTGTGTGCTTTTTGTCCCCATTCTTTCAGCAGCATACAAGTTGAAACACACAGTAGACGATGATGAATGATTGAAGAACTTGAATGATCTCATTTCGTTCACAATTGGCATCACTCTTGTTTTAAATAAGGAAACATTTCATGGGCTCATCCTTTGTAAACCTTTCAACAACCTCTTTATTCAAGTGTTTTTATCTCAATGCATTCTTCAGTGAAGCTGTCTGCCTGAAACATCCTATTCTGAGAGTTTAGCTAAGTTATCCCGCCCTGACTGTCCCCCACCTAACTGCACTGAAACACTCAAATCCTTTAGACCGTTACAAGTTCAAAGAATGAAACAGGTAGGTGTTTTCTTTTTCAATTTTGCCTGTGGGCCAGAGAGAGCTTTGTGCTTTACAGGGCAGACAGCAGATAGATCCTCCACTAAAGCACTATAGAAAAGCCATTCTTCAGAAACTGACCTTGAGAAAGACCTATTTCTTGAGGGCCATCTGTGATCATACAAAAATCACAACAGCTGCAAAGGCCTTTTGTGACCTTTTGTCAAGGACACATGTGGGAATTAGCAAAAGTGGACGCATTTGAACAATTACTCCAATTGCTTTAAAATTGTAATAAAAAAAAAGAGAGAGAAGAAAAAATATATATATCGTATAATGTTAGCTGCCATTTCAAATTTCCACTTTCAGTTTGCTTGAATGCTTGCTCAAGCACATAGGTGCAATTTGGGGATTCTAAACACCAGGTGTTTTAAAATTATATTGCTTCATTCTGCTGTAATTAAAAGAGAGAGAGAGAGAAAAAAAAGAAAGAAAAATCATCCATAATAAGCTCCTGTCAGAAAATATTGACCTTTACTTAGAAAGATGAAATAGTCATCTTCTATTACCAGTCTTTTTGTTAAGATAGAATTCAAAGATCATGGAATTCAAGCAGGAAGTTGGCTCTTCTATTTTTCAGTGATAAATGACTATGATTTAACACACATTACAATGACACATTGATACTCCGGTTGGGATTTCAAGCACCAAGTATTACTTTCTTAAACAATTTGAACTGACAATGCCACTCTTCTTAATAATGATGTGGAAAGAGCAGCTGCAATTGTATTTTGGTTTATTATCTGTCAGTATGACTGTAAAAGATACCATTAAATGTCTACTAGAGGAAACGAACAAAAATTAATTCTGAAAAGAAATCTTTTAAGCACATGAATGAATGAATTATGGCAAATAACACAAATTCTGCCCTTTCGTGTTTGGGTAACACCTTAAATATCAGTTTCCTAAAAAACATTTTCACAGCTGCAGACTTATGCTTTGACTCTGCAGCCTACCCTATTATTTTTCTCAATTAATCTACAGTGGCAGGAACAATATAAAACCATTTAAAAAATGTAAATAAAAAGCATAGTTTTGACATTTTTATCTTAAGTGAAGAGTTTTACCTTTCAAGATTAAAATTAATGTTACTCACTATTCATAATAATTTTGTAAAATGCTGCAAACCACCATCCTGAACAGTTTTTATAACCTTATAGTATTAGAACATTACAACATTAGGACAATCTAGATGAAAAAAGGCCATTCAGCCTAACAGAGATTGCCAGTCCTATCCACTTAATTCTTCTAAAAAACATCA
Organism: Polypterus bichir lapradei; assembly: GCA_026402145.1. Lineage (NCBI taxonomy): Eukaryota > Metazoa > Chordata > Cladistia > Polypteriformes > Polypteridae > Polypterus > Polypterus bichir. Next base: position 35,907,900 of record JANRMT010062808.1, on the reverse strand, counting down.
AGTCTAGTTTTGAAAGTCCCTAAAGTCCTACGGTCTACCACGCCACTTGGTAGCTTATTCCAAGTGTCTATGATTCTCTGTGTAAAGAAAAACTTCCTAATGTTTGTGCAAAATTTACCATTAGCTAGTTTCAAACTGTTTCCCCCTGTTCTTGCTGAACTCATTTTAAAATAACAGTCTTGATGCACTGTATTAATTCCCTTCATATTTTTAAACACTTTAATCATATCTCCTCTTAATCTTCATTTGTTTAAACTGAAAAGGCTCAGCTCTGGAATGAGCCTAGTCACTCTTCTCTGAAGTTTTTCTAGCGCTGCTATGTTCAAATAAATAATTCATTTTATTTAAAGACACACTTTCATGGCACTCAAGGACACCTTACAAAAGTAAAAGAAAACAATACAATAAAAAATAAAATAACATTATGTAAATATTATAATAAAAGTGCAAAAGCCATATAGTCAAGGAGCAAAAGTAGGGAAGTAGGCATCTCTAAAAGATAAGTAGCCTGGAGACCAGAACTGTACACAGTACTCCAGATGAGGCCTCACCAGTGTGTTATAAAGCTTGAGCATAACTTCCTTGGACTTGTACTCTACACATCAAGGTGCTATATAACCTAACATTCTGTTAGCCTTCTAAATACCTTCTGAACACAGTCTGGAAAAGTGTTCAGTCCACTAGTACTACTAGATTTATCTCATAAGGTGTACTTATAATTTTCAGACCTCCCATTGTTTATTCAAACTAAACATTTTTACTTCCCACGTGTAATACTTGACATTTACTAACATTAAACTTCATCTGCCACAAATCTGCCCAAGCCTGCATGCTGTTTAAGTCCCTCTGTAATGATTCAACAAATTCCAGGATATCTGCCAATCCACGTACTGTATCTTGGTATCATTCTGCAAACTTAGCCAATGTATTACTTATATTCCTATTAAAATAGTTTATATATATTACAAAATAGCAGTGGCTTTAGCACTGACCCCTGTGGAATACCACTTTAAACGTCAGCTAGTTCTGATAAGGTTCTTCACACCATAACCCTCTGCTTCCTGTGTCTGAGCCAATTTCCCACCCATCTACAAACAACTGTTAACCTTACTGGCTCAGATTTGCTTGGATGTACCTAGTCACCCTTTTTATATAACGGGATAGAATTTGCTATTTTCCAGTACTTCGAAATTTTCCCAGTGTGCAGTGACTTCCTAACAATATGCATCAACAGTGTATACTGTATATGTACTTGCTAAACTCCTTAAGAACTTAAGGGTAAATATTATCTGGCCCTGCTGATTTGTTTGATTTCAGTTTGTTTAACTGCTGGGAGGTCATCTACATCCTCACAAGTGAAGACTTCAGAAAAAAGCGAGTTTTGAGCCAATGCTATTTCACTGTATTGTCCCTTTACTATTCCTAATGCACTTCACCCACTCCTTGACTGTTCTTTTACTACTAAAACACTGAAAGAATCACTTAGGGTCATCTTTTGCCTTATGTGCTATATATTCCTCTGTAACTGCTTTTAAACCTCCCTAATATCCTTCTTAATGGTTGCGCTCGTGCTCTCATATGCCCAACAATTCACATTGGAGTTGTTAGTCTTGCACAGCTTTTTTACTTTGCAGTTTCTTTTTAAGTCTTTATTGAACCACTGCAGAGTTTTATTAAGTTTCCTAATAATCCCAAATTTAGGTAACTGTCATGCATGATATTTAAAATATCTTTAAACCTTTACAATTGCTCCTCAATTGTCTCCACACTTAAAACCTTATTCTAGTCTATCCTGCTTAGACTTTGCAGCATCTGCTCAAACTTTGGCCTACCAAATTTAAACTTAACAGTTTGTCTTTGTAACTGTACTCCATAACACTGAGAACTGTATTATATTATAGTCACTTGACTCTAGTAGTTCAATCACCTCTACACCCTCAATTCTATCGTGATTATTACAAAATGCTAAAACCACAAAGGCTTCACCCTGTATTGGTGCTTTAGCATGCTGTGTTAAAAAACAGTCACTGATTACTTCTAAAAACTCCTACTCTTGTGCTTCACCATTTGCAAGGTTATAAAAGTTAATATTTCAGTTGTTAAAGTTCCCCATTACTATAATATCCCCATGTAAACCTGCTTTTTTTAATATTACTAAAAGGTTGTGTGTTGTTATTATTGTCTGTATTGGGCGGTCTATAACACACTCCTAAAATAAGGCCTCTTTCCCTAATGCTTTCCAGGCGAAGCCACGTGTCCACACCAAGATAGGGCTCATCATCCAACTGAAAAGAACTTGCATTTAAATTCTGTTGGACATAAACAGAACCCCACCTGCTTTTCTGTCCTGTCTATCCTACCTAAAAAGGTGTATTCTTCTATGTTATAGTCTTTCCTTGTTATTTAACTGCATTTAACTTATTGCTATAATATCATAATTATGCTCTGCTACATATAACTCCAACTCACTTGTTTTGTTTTTGATACTTCTAGTGTTAAGCTACTTTTAATGTGTTACTCATTTTACTTTTGCATTTAAACATTGGGTTAGAATTTACATTACTATGCATTTTTATTTTTACACTATTGTTTGTTCTTTCATGTGCAGTCCTAAACCTGGCCTGTCCTAAACTCAATCCCCAAATCTTGCACTAATCTACTAATACTCCTCTCCAACACATTGGTGCCCCTCTGGTTCCGATATAACCTGTCCCAGAGGAACAGGTCCCATCTGTTCCAAAAGGAGTCCCAGTGCCCCATAAACCTATACCCTTTTACCCTACACCAAGATTTGAGCCACACATTAAGCCTTCTAATATCCTCAGTCTTACCTGGACTGGCACATGACACAGGTAGAACTTTGGAGAAGACTACTGACTACCTTGTTAGTTCTGCTCCTGAGCTTGGCACCTGACTCTTTAAATTTTGATCACAGAACTGACAGACTACTCTTATGTATGTCATTTGTTCCAAACTGGGCAATGACAACTGAATTTACCTCCATAACTGGCCAAGAGCCTAGCCACCCTTCCGGGAAGGTCTCTCAAGTGTGCACTGAAGCAAACCTGTGTTTCAGTACCCCTAATGATTGAGCCCCCAACTATCTGTAAAGCTCTCTTTCTGAGGACTGGTTTTGACATCCACAGATGTCCACAGGGCCTACCACCCCAGAATATTCAAAGACACCAGCCAGCTCTACAATGACCTGAAAATGGTTTGGCACTTTCAATTATGGGGATGAAGTTCCCAGACAGTATACACCCTTTACCTTGCGCCTTGTGACTTACCTATATCTACTGTACCTGTCTTGTTCTCCTTCCATGTTACCTTAGAGTGCACAGTATCTCTCTAAAGGACATCTGGGCCAAGTCTGCCAATTCTCTATTACAATGCAGGCCAAGGTTAACTTTACTTTTGTTTGTCTGTGCTCCTTTTATTCTTTACTGAAAATCTCTCCACTTGCACCATTTGTATTCCTACATAATAATGAACTCTTAACTGCTCTACTTTCCTGACTGCTAAGAACTGTTCAATCTAGAAAAACGTCCTTTCTGAATATCCATTGCTAGTTAATTTTAATTCAATTCAATCATTATGCCTTAATGCTAATATCTGCCATTCAAGAAGCTAGTTCAGAAAATACGGAGATAAACAGATGTTATCAAGAACTCAGAGTAACTTACCATACATACTCGCATATAAGTCGGGTCTTGAAACCTGAAAAATCAATCATAAAATCAGTCCCTGACTTACACTTCCATTAAAAAATGTGACACTGTTGCAGCAGCGAAGTTACGAATTTCTTTAGCCATTTCAACAACATTTAATTGAAAATCAGCTTCATATCTTCTGATTGAATGCTCCATCGTAGATAAGGGAGGCTCTTACGATAAAGGTGTATGAGCGTGTTAGATACAAAAAACACAAAACAGTGCAAACATCGCTTTGTAATAGTTTGGGTATTACCGTGTGGTCACGTAGGCACAATACACAGAAAACAAGGCAGTGTGCTCAGTGGTTACTCTCTCAGGTTAGCATTAGCATATCATAATCTCTTGGACCAATAGTGTGAGTTTTCCGCATTCCACTTATACAACTGACATTTTAAAATACTGGAAATGATACGGTAAAATCAAGCACCCGACTTATCCGCGTGATTACTTAAACGCGAGTATATACAGTATGTTTTATGTTATCGTTTTGTTTCAATATGGTACTAATTTTTATTTTGTATGTTTACCCCTTTTTAAAGTTTTCCGTAGGTATTATCATATCACCATCTTGTGTCCAGCTCTTCCTATGAGTGCCACTTTGTTGCATTGTTCCCATAAGTATCATAGTTTTTTTTACCAGGAAACATTGGTGCACTGGTCTGGCACAACTGCGCTATTAAAGGTAAAAGCGCATACTATCAAACATCTGAAGTTCAACTAGACAAATGGATTACCTACCTGAGAGCCATTGCCCTAAAACAAAGAAAAAAAAAACATATTAAAATAATTGCTGATTCTGAATAGTGTTTATTTTCTCACTAAGCTTGGTTTAGTGGTAGATTTTGGAGCCATACAGCTAATGCTAAAGGCAACAGCTGCACTGCCTTCAGTTATTAAATTAAAAATCCACATTTGACCTAAACATTATCATGGTTTCCTGAACAAATGTAAATTAATGCTTGATCTTCAGTCCAACAATTCTGTCACAAGAAAAGCAAGAAATTGTATTCACCATATTGTTGTTAGTGGGTGGACCTTTCAACTGGGCAATGGTTGTCAGCAATGCCAATGAACTGTGCTGTAACAATTTGTATCAATTTATCCTGAAATTTCAGTCCATCTTTGATACAGCACTGTACCTCTAGATGAACAGAGTATTGCAGGTCCATCAAAATACAAACGCAACAGTAGAATGCATTGTGAAGTTTAAAATTGTGGCTGGTGAGTTAAGGTGGGAAAACAGAACCCCCATGTCTGCTTTTATAAATGTCTTATAAATGATTAGCCATGATATCAGTGATTTTTTTAGATGAGATTATTATCCACATCCTTAAATTGCACACTCAAATTGCAAAATGTAAAAGGGTAAAGAAAGTAAAGTTCAAGGTAGAGCCCCATCAGATGTGCAAAGAAATTGAGATGACTATGGAGTTAGCCAGGAATAAAAAAAAAGGAGAAACACTTCAGAGGATCTGTGTTTCATTCTGGGGACTTTGGCCACTTAACAAATAAATGTTCTTGGTTTCTTAGAGTGAGTGTCTGTCTTGAACATCAGAAGTCTAATAGCTTTCTGGTTCAAACCTTTGTTGCTCAAAAGAGATACGTTTAGGCCCTAGTAGATTTCAGGGGCAGGGGTAAACATCTAATAATTCCTCTCTTGTTGACTGTTGAATACATGTCATGTCATTTTCTACCCACTTAAGCCATACCAGGGTCGCAAGAGGGCCACAGCCTATCGCAGCTAGCATAGGGCACAAAACAGGAACAAACCCTAGACAGGGAGTCAGTACATCACAGGGCAACCACACATGCACAAACACCAGAGCCAATTTAATGTTTTAAATTCACCTAACCTGCATCTATTTGGAAAGTGAAAGGAAACTAGAACATCTAGAGGAAACCAACACAGACACAGGGAGAACATGCAAACTCCACACAATTAAGGCCGAGGATGCAAACCCAGGTCTAGTGCTACCACTGCACTACTGTGCCTTATTGAATACATCAGCCTTTCAAATGATTTGGTTTCAGGTTTTTTGCACCATTAAAAGATCTTTTTTTATACATGGATTTTACAGTTCTCAAACCATTTTAGGTTATCCTTGTCACAGAATAATATAAACCCATCACCAGTTAAGAAAAAAGGGAATTAAGATTTTGGTGGAAAACTATTTTATGCAACATATTCTCAAATAACAAAGAAAAAAAGATCCCCCACTGCACACACACACTCACACATTACTCATTCTTACTTAGTTGGTACACCTCCTGAAGAGCACAAAGATTTCTCAGATGTGTTCAGAAAATAAAAGTCACACTGCCATTATGCATGTACTATAAGCAGCCCTTCCCAATGACTATATACTGGCAAGCAAGGTTATTATAGTTTTGCCTTTTTATATTAGATTTTATTTCTATATTTTTTCTGACCTTACTTGGAAATTCAGTTTAGTTTTAGTTTTCCTTCATTGTGTATTTTTAGTTTTAGTTTAGTTTTTATTTCGCAAATACATTTCTATTTTATTTTTATATCTATTAGTTTCAGTTCTAGTTATTATGGCATGAAGCTCCTACGGATTTTAGTTTTGTGCCACAATCAGACAGAACTACACACTTAACAGATTTGGATACGAGTGTAATGTTAGTGGAAGCTTACTACACTTTACTATCTGGTTTTGTTTTTGTCTGATAAAAACAAGTATAATCAAAACTAGATACTGAATGTGAACAATTTTACACAATTTTATCATTTTTAAAATATTTTCTCATGAAAATCATGAGGGCTTAGGAAGAACAGGGCTCTTAGACTTGAATCATTGTGCAGACCCCACCTAGCTATATTGAGGGAAACAAAGAAAAACAAGCATGTAGTGTCAAATTCAGGGACAGTGAGACTTGAATAGCTCATGTATAAGAATGGTAAACCCTTAATGAGCAGAGCAAGAGCAGGTAATGAGTATGGACAGGCACAAAATGACAGAGACAGCATCTGAGATTAAGAACAATATACAGTGGTGTGAAAAACTATTTGCCCCCTTCCTGATTTCATATTCTTTTGCATGTTTGTCACACAAAATGTTTCTGATCATCAAACACATGTAACCATTAGTCAAATATAACACAAGTAAACACAAAATGCAGTTTTTAAATGATGGTTTTTATTTTTTAGGGAGAAAAAAAATCCAAACCTACATGGCCCTGTGTGAAAAAGTAATTGCCCCCTTGTTAAAAAATAACCACACCTGAGTTCAATTTCCGTAGCCATCCCCAGGCCTGATTACTGCCACACCTGTTTCAATCAAGAACTCACTTAAATAGGAGCTGCCTGACACAGAGAAGTAGACCAAAAGCACCTCAAAAGCTAGACATCATGCCAAGATCCAAAGAAATTCAGGAACAAATGAGAACAGAAGTAATTGAGATCTATCAGTCTGGTAAAGGTTATAAAGCCATTTCTAAAGCTTTGGGACTCCAGCGAACCACAGTGAGAGCCATTATCCACAAATAGCAAAAACATGGAACAGTGGTGAACCTTCCCAGGAGTGGCCGGCCGACCAAAATTACCCCAAGAGCGCAGAGACGACTCATCCGAGAGGTCACAAAAGACCCCAGGACAACGTCTAAAGAACTGCAGGCCTCACTTGCCTCAATTAAGGTCAGTGTTCACGACTCCACCATAAGAAAGAGACTGGGCAAAAACGGCCTGCATAGCAGATTTCCAAGACGCAAACCACTGTTAAGCAAAAAGAACATTAGGGCTCGTCTCAATTTTGCTAAGAAACATCTCAATGATTGCCAAGACTTTTGGGAAAATACCTTGTGGACTGATGAGACAAAAGTTGAACTTTTTGGAAGGCAAATGTCCCGTTACATCTGGCGTAAAAGGAACACAGCATTTCAGAAAAAGAACATCATACCAACAGTAAAATATGGTGGTGGTAGTGTGATGGTCTGGGGTTGTTTTGCTGCTTCAGGACCTGGAAGGCTTGCTGTGATAGATGGAACCATGAATTCTACTGTCTACCAAAAAATCCTGAAGAAGAATGTCCGGCCATCTGTTCGTCAACTCAAGCTGAAGCGATCTTGGGTGCTGCAACAGGACAATGACCCAAAACACACCAGCAAATCCACCTCTGAATGGCTGAAGAAAAACAAAATGAAGACTTTGGAGTGGCCTAGTCAAAGTCCTGACCTGAATCCAATTGAGATGCTATGGCATGACCTTAAAAAGGCGGTTCATGCTAGAAAACCCTCAAATAAAGCTGAATTACAACAATTCTGCAAAGATGAGTGGGCCAAAATTCCTCCAGAGCGCTGTAAAAGACTCATTGCAAGTTATCGCAAATGCTTGATTGCAGTTATTGCTGCTAAGGGTGGCCCAACCAGTTATTAGGTTCGGGGGCAATTACTTTTTCACACAGGGCCATGTAGGTTTGGATTTTTTTTTCTCCCTAAATAATAAATACCATCATTTAAAAACTGCATTTTGTGTTTACTTGTGTTATATTTGACTAATGGTTAAATGTGTTTGATGATCAGAAACATTTTGTGTGACAAACATGCAAAAGAATAAGAAATCAGGAAGGGGGCAAATAGTTTTTCACACCACTATATACATTATCTAAACCTGTTTATCCAGAGCAGGGTCGCAGGAAACCTGGAGCCTATCCAAGCAGGTTTGGATGCAAGGCAGGAAAACTCCCAGGTATGCAATATGTATGATAAGGCTGATGATAAGAACAAAATGAATATGATATTTCAACTATCTATTTTGAGAGAGAGAGAAAAACATTGAAAAAAGGGAGACAAATATTTTGAAATACAATTCTGCTAATGGATTACTTTCACAATATCAGGTATTTTGAGTTGTGAATATGAACTAAAATATATAAATAAGTATAGAATAAATACAAAAACCCATTACTGTACTATGTTTAGTTTTTACTCACTTGGCAGACTCTCTTGGCCTACCTATCTTTGTCCGTATTACTTAGTTGTTAAACAATGTTTTTTAAAGAAAAAGTGAATGGTCAGCAACAATACACTGATCTTGTATGATGATCTAGTCAGTCTCTCGATCAGTGCCGTTTAATTTTCAAAAACCTGGAGTGGTCTCCCCTAGACTTTCTTGTATACTAAGATATGGGGATGGATATTTGAGGAGTAAACCGCAAGATTTTAGTAAATTATTAGTTTATTTCAGTTAGTCTTTCTAGCTACTTTAATAGTTTCATTTAGTTTTAGTTTTTCATTTCGGGTTTGTTAATTATTTTATTTCAGTTTACGAAAATGTTTTTTTTAATAATAGTTTCAGTTTTGATTTTAGTTTTTGTTAACTATAATAACCTTGCTGGCAAGTCCTCAAGCAAGTTATATCAAGAAAAACATTGTTAATGGACTTCAATGACCTCAAAACAGTCTAATTGGAGTAATTTTTTTTCTTTATGAAAAAGGATAGTTCTTTATGATCTTATATTGTCTATAGGGAACTAAGTACAATAATAGTCAAAAAAAAAAACTCGCTGTTATATGTTCACATTCTTAATTTTTTTTTCTTTTACTTTATATCGTTTCCTTCCTATTTGAAGCCTTGTTTACTGTTAAATCAAATTCTGCTTGTCAAATGCACCATTCAGTTAATTTTCTTGGTACAATCTTGTGCACATTTGCCATAGCTTTGCTGTGCAATGACCAGTAGTACACTGTGGTGTGGGGCCGAGTGAGAAAGATAACTTAGCTGATGTCACCAGGAAACTCTTCCATCAGTGTTCGGAAGCAGTATCTGCTTTGCTAAGGCTGGAAGTTTCCCATTAACTCAGAAAAATAAGAAACTACTTCTGATGGCCCTTGTTTTAATTAAGATGTCATAGGCTGACCACTGGCATTTTTCTCTGTGCAAACAGGGATTGACTCGTGGTTTGACTCTATACATGCACTGTGTGTTTATAAACGTAAGTCATTTTCTGGCCCTTTATTTTGTTCACATCTACAGTATCTCTAGATTACTAATGTTAGAACACATGTAGGTTATTTCTACCCTGATAAATCAGATGAGCTCCACAGTGTTTACTAAGCTTGAGTTTAGAAATGCATACCAGTTCTCTTTTAGGGAAGGTAACAAATGGAAAGCAGGGAATGACACTGCTTCAGTGCCCCCTTAGTATTTTCACCAGTTCATAATGCATCAGTCAGTCATTTTCCAATCCGCTATAGCCTAACACAGGGTCGTGCATCTTGCACAACATTTTCAAAGTGAATGTATTGGTCTGTGTTTAAGACATTTGGATTTTTTCACCAGATTATAAAACTCACATTGGTCATATAAGGGAGTATTAGTATTTTTCAAGTCAAAGTTATCTCTTCACAATCATGTGTCACGCACACGCAGATGGGAGACAGCAGGGGGGTCTAGCTACTGCTGACATACAGGTACAGAGGGTGTTCAGGTGTGTTAATGCCTATTCTACCCTCCCTAAAGGAGCAGTAAGACCTTGTCTCCTCCCTCCTCCAACTCCAGACCACACCCTCGTATGACTGTTTTTTTCTAGACACCCCGCCTCTTCCCCCTCCACAGCAATAAAAACCAACAGCCTTGCTCTGCACTCAGTCCAGTTTTTGGCTCAGTCTCTTAAGACTACTCGTGGAGAATCATGCAGACCTTTTTTTTTTTTTTTTTTTTTTGAGCAAACCTTACAATATACGGGGAGGATCCCCAAAGCTTTTTCATTGTGTTCTATATGTTATATATTATTTTGCAACATAATTATCCATAATTATTCTAAAGTCATTTTTATTTATAAATTTTAGTTATTGCAGGTTACATTGGGGATTAAGGATACACAAGTCAATAAGTGAATAAAAAGGCGTAAAACTTACAGAATACATCCATTTTTCAAACCAAAGATATCATTAAGTATTGATTTGTGCCTTGAGATTGCACACATTTTACAAAACAGTCCATCCATGTTGTTTTAAGAAGGTAAAAAAATCATAAAGCAAACAAAGATTCATCTGTTTTAAAAGGACTCCAACTTTGTTTTCATCAGCTACTTTGTTTGTTTTCCTAAATGTGGATTATTAACATTATTGAATGTTGATACGTGGATCTGAATTCATGTCTCTGTCCCATAGACAATTAGAGAATAATAACTAGAAAAGGCACACTTACAAATGATTTTATTCTTTCTTTAGAATATTGAGCAGGCATATAGTATGTAATGAAGTAATAAGAACAGAACAAATAAGCATCCATTAATCTATCCATCTATCTTCCTAACCTGCTTATCCATAGCATTCTTGTGGGACAGCTGGGGACTACCCCAGAAAGGATCAGGTGCAAGGTAGGAAACATTTCTGGACAAGACACAAGTCTATCAAAGGGCAAACTGACAGACAAACGTAGGCCGCTTTAGTGATGCCAGTCTGTCTAACCAGAGGGGACTGGGCGGTCTCATGGTCTGGAATCCCTACAGATTTTTTTTTTTTTCTCCAGCCGTCTGGAGTTTTTTTGTTTTTTCTGTCCCCCCTGGCCATTGGACCTTACTCTTATTCGATGTTAATTAATGCTGATTTATTTTGTTTTCTTATTGTGTCTTTTATTTTTCTATTCTTTATTATGTAAAGCACTTTGAGCTACTGTTTGTATGAAAATGTGCTATATAAATAAATGTTGTTGTTGTTGTTGTTGCTTGTGTCTGGACTGTGGGAAGAAATTGGAGCAACTGTGGAAAACATGAAAACTCCACATACAGTACATGCCAGCCACTGTCTCATTCACTGCAAGAAGGCAGCGCTACTACTGTGCCACCTTACTGCTCACTTTTATTATTATTAATTGCTGTCCTCAATATCTTTACTCTATTCAAATAGAATAGTGCACATTCAATAGTATAGCTACTTCATCAACAATGAGCAATTAGTGCAAACACAGCTTTGTGCCTAAGCCCACATAGAAAGTGGCTACGCTGGCGATTAAAGAAATGCTGGCTCACAATGGGTGAAGTCAATGCTGCACCATGGAGATGCCCAGGATAGAAACAAATGGAAAGCAAATTGCCTAAAACTAAACCCTGCATCAAAGTGGGACACATTCTAAGAAGATTAGTCTATTCGTATATTTTTCTCTGTAATAGGCACAATAATAATTCTTCCATCTTCCTAACCCTATTATCTAGGGCAGGGTCTCAGGGTAGCTGAAGCCTATGCCAGCAAGCTTCAGAAGCAAGGAAGGAACAACACCTGGGTAGGTCGCCAGCCCCGTGAAAGGGTCAATACATACACATACACGTGGGCCACTTTAGCAGTACCAATCTGCTTTTATATTATTTGAGTGCACAACTGTCTTCAGTTACTAGCTATGGTAGAATATAACCACTACAGAAACAGAATTGTAGAAACAAAATTAGGATTATAAGCAGGATATAGCATGGCACTGGGGGCTTCTTGGGTTGTAATAACTGCACCCACAACTGAGGATGTGAGGAGACAAGTAAACAGGAAACTCATTCTTACAAACAGGAAAACACATTCTTACCTCAAGAAAATTAGATCCAAGAAATGAAGCTAAAATAATTATGTCTAGATTCCTTTCATTATTGTAAGAATGCCTCATAAACGCATAAGGAATTGTTTTTTAATTCAAAACCTTTGCTACTTCAAAATGGATCCATTTGGTAAGTTGTAAGACTTTTTTATTCACCTATGGACTCATGTACCCTTAAGCCCCTCTGTAAGCTGCAAGAACAAAGAATTTTCTAAATTAAAAAAAATGTTACCTTAGAATACAATTTAATGTGGACAATTAACATAGAATGATCGTGAAGAACTAACTTCATCCTCAAAAATACAGAAATGATCTTGAAGGAAGCACTGATTTCATTTTCATGAATTGGAGAAATGTAAATTTCACCATTTCAGCATTTCTTCTAGGCTAGCTGACATCGCAGTTAGGTCTCAATACAGACTTGGCTAATCTCTAATTAATTCAAACAGTGCCCAACATTTTGTGGGGTTTGCTAGCTACAATGCCTATTTCATTAATGTTTTTAGTGCTTTTATCACACCTTTTACAACTCAAGGCACAAGAAACTCATCAAACTTAAACCCTTTTCATGACTGCCCAAGTTCTTTGCCTCCTTGAGTTAGAAGTTGGTATTTCCATTGTGGGGTTTGGAGTCATACTTTGAGCAGGTTTGCCAGACACTAGGAAATTACAGTTATGCATCTAATTCTCTAAGAAGGTCTCTGCAGCTGAAAAAAAAAAAACACAGTGTGGAAAATTGGAAGTTGTCGGCCATTAAACGAGCTCTTGAGAAACGGAGGCAATCATTGGAAGGTACTGAACAGACATTAGCTATCTAGATAATAAAAATATAAAAATATGGTTTTACTTACAAAGTGTCTAAACACACATCAGGTTAGATGTGTGGTGTTCTTCAGCTGATTTAATTTGGTGATCTCACTGAATCTTTACACACTTTGGCTGGTGGAAAACTTTGTGTGGCTGATGACAATTTCCTCCTTCAGCTGTAGGGCACGCCTGGTGCCTGATGGGAATTGTAGTCCCTTTGTTGGTTTTTTGGGTGCCCTGTTCCCATTATAACTGCTCTCACTGATATAACATATAGTCTATATTTTAATTTGGACCAACACCAAGGCACATGCAAAATTTCATAACAATCAGCTTAGCTATTTTAGAGTGATTAGCAAACAAACATGCATCAAAAAGGAAACATCTTACAATTTATTTATATAAACAAAGTGATTAATAATGTCTTTTAAAGTGTCACACAAATTATGGTCAGCCATTTCATCTGTTAAGTTCTCAGACAGCCTACTTCTGAAAATAAAAATTAACGATGCTTCATTCCAACCTGAATCTGTTGCTAGTTTCTAAGGTAACTATAAATTCACCTGTTGATGTTTTGCCCTGCCCTAACTTTAATAATGTACTCATGTAAAAATAAATCTACACTGAATTATAACTCTCAGAAAACTTTTGAGGCCTATATATAACACCGTGGGAGGATATCTGCAATTCACTTGTCACAGAAATAAAATGCTAGGCCATTGCTGCATGATAACATTCTATTCTGTAAGCTGAGCTTGCAGGCTTTTTACTTCACAGAAAATCCACTTCACGTTTCAGTCAATCATTGTAAAAGTCCAGACATTTGTTATGCTCTGTGATGGACGGCCGGCATTTCAGTCCGGTCGGGACATCCCTCAAATGAAAACAGCAGCCTTTACAGGACAATACATCCCCTAGTCTGCTAGATTGCAGCTTCCCTGGATGGAAATGGTTCCCCGGACTCCCGCAGGGCAGCATGGGACATGGAGTCCGGTTCTTCAGCCCTGTTGGGTGCCATGGGTGCCACCAGGGGGAGCTCACCAAGAACCAGGGGGATATTACGGTGAGATTAACCCGGAAGTACTTAGGAGTCAGGAGGACAGAAACCCACAGTACTTCCGGGTCAGGGACTTTAAAAGGACTATTGGAAACCCCAGCAGATCAAGCCGGAGTTGGGTGGTAGAGGACAGAGCTGCTGGGAGTGGAGGATTATGTGTATTGATTATTATTATTGTAATTATTGTATTGATTGAGAATTATGAAGTGTGTGGTGCTTTGGGCACAATATTGGAAGAAATATTATTAAAGATTCTTCTTGTGCTTTTGCACGTGTGTCTGGGACGTCTGTCTGGTGGGTTCAATGGGGCAACAGCGCCTCTAGCAACCACAGCTCACATTAGATCAAGTTCATGTCCAAGTTAAAGGCAAGCCATAGCAATAAACTCCACATTCATAAAACCAGTAAATGTAATCCAGAGACAGGGAAAAATATGTAAGAAACCAAGAAAATCAAATGAAGGTAATACTTTCAAATACAAATCTCTACTCGCAGAAGGAGTGCAATTCCCATGAGCCTTTATAAAAAAAAAATTGAATGGTGGCCGTGCCTCTTGGGGAACCACGCACAAAACAAAAGTGGCATGGCATAACAAATTAAAATACATAGAGTATATGCCTTGTTTCGACTAGCGTTCATCCCTGATAGGTGTTCAAAGGCAATTTGTATATTTGTTTTCTTCATTTTTGATTTCTTTGTTTATGTTAATATTCTTGGTCATTTAGTTTCTATGTATCTGTGTATATTCCTTTATGTTCCGTGTGTTTTCTGGGTGTTTCCTTAAGAGACCGGGTTACCTACTCACTGCCGTCACTGCTTCCCTTAGCCCAGCATAGGCTGGGAGAACCCACAGTCCCTTATGGTTCCTTCTGAATGTCCTTGTGGTGGTGGGGAGTTTTCTCTAGTGATTACTGTTATTGTGCTTTTGTGAATTTCTGGATTTTTCTATGATGGAATATGATGTTTGCAAGTGCCATTGTGATCTGTAATAAGAGTAGGACGCAGGTTGAGGAGACCCTGGAGAGGTAGAGATATGCTCTAGAGATGAGAGGAATGAAGATTTGTATTGGGTATAACGAAGTTGGACAGGATTACAAATGAGTACATTAGAAGGTCAGCTCAGGTTGGACGGTTTGGGGACAAAGTTAGAGAGGCAAGATTGTGTTGGTTTGATCATGTGCAAAGAAGAAATGCTGGGTTTATTGGGAGATGGATGCTAAGGATGGAGCTGCCAGGCAAGAGGAAAAAGGAAGACCTAAGAGAATGTTTATGGATGTAGTGAGAGAGGACATGCAGGTGATGGTGTAACAGAACAAGATGTAGAGGAAAATATGGAAACAAATGATCTGCTGTGACAACCCCTAACAGAAGCATCTTAAAGATGATGAAGAAGAAGAAGCCCTACTTTTCAATTACTATTTTTGTATTTGTATTGGGACTACATTTGCTTTGGGTTGCCTAGTCTGAGGGAGATGCCTTCTGCGATTTTTGGGCTCTTCAGAACTTCTTGCTAAACAGAGCATTCTTTTAATATTTTTTTTATTTATAAAGATACTACTTTGCCCTTTATTACTAGCTAGGTATTTCCAAGCCAAATTAGCATTTTGCGCAATTATTGGGACTTTCATGCTTAGGAACTCTCAAGTAACAATACAAACTACATAATAAACATAAATGACATAAAACAATACTTAGGCAAATAATAAAAATAAACATATATATTAACATTAACATAAGTAATTAAAGAATCAATAATGAACAAGCAGTTCAACAGTTAGTGGTGGATTTTTATGCCATCATTATGCCTCTGAAGTGTGCATCCACTAACATTAAAGATGGTGGTGGTGGTGGTGGTGATAAGAAAAAGAAACAGAAACAAAAATGGACATCATGAAGCATGCAGGAAGAGGATGGCACAGTTAGTCAGTACTTGACAACAGTGAATGAAAAACACCATAAGGTACTGAATCAGTATCAAAAATTGTTGGATGTTTAATCATAAGAACATTTTTTCCTCATGAAAATCTACAGTGGTTGTACCCAGTCACTTAACTTTTGCCAATTAGTTGACAATTCATGCTGCAAGTTAGTCATGAAAATGAGTTAGCAAAATTTCTCTGTCGGAATGTCTTAAAAGAAAAACTGATACAAAAATTGTCATTTCAATGAACAGAAAAGTATGTATTAAAAAATACTTGTTCAGAAATGCTCAATGGATCTGTCTGATCTGCTATAACACAGTCACTATCGTAAAAGAGCACAATGTGGCATCCAATATCTTCATAAGGTATAATCCATCCATTATCCAACCCGCTATATCCTAACTACAGGGTCATGGGGGTCTGCTGGAGACAATCTCAGCCAACGCAGGATGCAAGGCAGGAACAAACCCCGGGAAGGGCGCCAGCCCACCACAGTAAGGTATCATGCTTTCAATTAGTCTTATCCACCATATTAAGGCCTGGCACAGGAAAATCAAAGCCTTCAAAGCAACCTATGATCACAGTAAGAAAATACTCCAATGTTCACTAACTAAATAAGAACATGCATCAAGTTCTTCCCTCTAGGTGATCAGTTATTTTGCACTTAATATTTGTAATTAATTTAGACCACTTTACAGAGGTCTGTCTTTATTTTGGCACTAAAGATTCTTTTTCTGTTGTTCAATGTCAGAAAAGCAAAAAGGAAATCTTCTGTAATTCAATGTTGTATAATAATAAAATGTGAAAACTTCCAAAGGGGTGAATACTTTTTATAGGCCATGTATATATCACATGTATTTTCAGGTTTTTCTGAACATAATTTTGGCTTTAGAAACCCATCAAATGGCACGCACTTAGTGTTTTGAAATTGAAATAAGCTGTTTCAAAAGCCCTGGTATCCATGATTCATAGTAATATTGAACTTCCATTATACATTTGAAATTGTATCACCACAGTGCTTCAAAGTATTTTGAGCTGAATTACACGAATATCTGGATGGTGTGGAGGTTTTGAAATACTTATCAAATAATTTTTACTTTATAATTAGCATATGGAGCAATTCATTTCATTGCAATTGTAGATTAGCCACAGGTTCAGATAAGAGAGCTAGAAATTGGATAGATGGTTGGACAGACAAGTGTAGCCATACCTTTACATTCAGAGGATTCATGTAAAGTTGCTTTCCTTTATTTTGGGTATGCATGAAGCTGCATTAAAATATGAATAATGTTCCTATCTTTTGTAACTTACCCATTCAAAACTGTTAATCATTACAGTGCCTCATTGGTTACATCATTACACTCTGAAAGTAAACATAACTCAAATATTTTTCTTTCATAATGGGATGAATGTTGCAATAACGAAAGCCATTTTTGCCTTGAAAAATCAGTGTGAGTTTAACTTCATAATGTTTTACCATGCTGAGTTTGTAATTAATAATTGAAAAAAAAAATGAAATGGATTGTTTTGTTTTGTTCAGCATTCTCTCCCGTGCATTATGCGTCGTCTTAGCTTGAATTTAGCACCTGTGCCTTTAAAACTCTCTCCACATTCCTGATTTTGAAGCTGCCTGATGTTTATACATGCATAATTTTAATGTAACTGAAAAAATATGCATCTAGAGCAGGGTGACTTGGGGCCAGAGAAGACTTGGCCTGTGGGCCCCTGGGTGATTATCCCAACCTTAGAGCCTCAGATCTCTCTATTAGTTTCCAGTCTGCCTATTAACTTAAGGTGGCAGCTCTGTCCGCCTTGTTCCACTTCCAGACCAGGGGCCTCATGCATAAACGGTGCGTACGCACAGAAATGTTGCATAAGAACTTTTCCACATTCAAATCGCGATGTATAAAACCTACACTTGGCGTAAAGCCACGCACTTTTCCACGGTACCTCATACCATGTCGTACGCAAGTTCTCCACTCGGTTTTGCAGACTGGCGGCACCCAGCATCAAAGCTGTGTGGTTTATCTTTATTTCTTAGAGCCACATTCCTGCCGCGGCTTTATAAATACACTGAAACTAACCGCATATTGTTTATTAGTGTAATGCATCTGATTGTAATTAACTTGTAACAATATAATGGTCCAGGGAATAGCCATAGTATTCCAAATACCATAACTGCTTTAGCGTTGTTACT
Source organism: Polypterus bichir lapradei (assembly GCA_026402145.1). Taxonomy (NCBI): domain Eukaryota; kingdom Metazoa; phylum Chordata; class Cladistia; order Polypteriformes; family Polypteridae; genus Polypterus; species Polypterus bichir. The sequence continues at coordinate 35,889,662 of JANRMT010062808.1, read as the reverse complement.
CTCACTGCACCTTTTTTTTCTTCTTTCAGCTGCTTCCGTTAAGGGTTGCCACAGCGGATCATCTTTTCCCATATTACTCTCACTGCACCACTCAGAGTATTTATATCACTGTATCTGAGTGGGGAATCACAGCAGCAGCTGATCGGAAAGAGAATTATCGGTATACAACATCAAGCACACACTGCCTCAGCCACGGCAAAATGTTTCAAAACCTTTCCTGTACGGACCTTGCGGTTCAGAAACAGTTTCATCCCAAGAACTATAAACGCACTCATACAATTGCTCCTTGTAGAACTGTTTGTACTTATAAGTACAATTACCCCACTGTAAACTTACACTACAGTTATAATATTGCACAACCTGCGCCACTTTATAAAGCGCGTATTTACATATGATGACGATATCATTTTTAAGATGAAATGCAGCAAAATATATTGATTATATTATACAGATAAAACTTTAACTTCATTTAAATAATCTGTATTGTTAATAATTAAACATGTGAGGACACGGTTCTGCAGCGCTAGCTAGTTCACGGATTGATCCTACCTTGTGCTGTATTCTTTCTGGGGCTGACGCAACACTGGAAGGATAGATGGATAGAATAATTAAACTTGTACTACAAAGATATTTCAATGTTCCTTAAAAGTTTTCAAGAATCATCGTTGTAAGCTTACAGATGGCTTAACGTCTATTACAGAGCTGATTGTGTGGCGATTGGGTATGTGGAGAAAGAAAAGTAAGGACAGGAATTGGAGATTAGTACGTTTGAAAGAGACAGTACTGCTACAATAATTTCATCGAAGGTCGCGCACAATCACGCACCGTATTCCCCTGTTTAATAACATGCTTTAACTCCTCATTTCATAATGAAAAAGATATCACGTATGCATCTCAGTATTTTAATTATTCAGAGAGCTGTAATATCACAAATGTAATGGATTCTGTGTCCTGTCAGAAAAAGAGAAAGCGGAAGCACGTGGTGATTCACACACATAGAGCAAAAGATCAAATACAAAACAAAGCATTTAACGTGCTACTTTAATTACGATGTGATTTGAGAAACTGGTTAATTAAATGATTTTAAGATGAAGTTTATGATGTTCTTCTTTAATGACAAAATAAACTACGTAATTAAAGTGGAAATTTTGAGATTGAAGTTGACATTTCGTGCTTTTTTCCTACTGTGTGCCTTTTTCTCTGTACCCTAATAAGCTTTCATATGACACTCAGATGGTGGGCTACAACTCGCCTTTTTACGGCGACTTTGATATGTGACAACTTCTTTTTTATTTTGGTCACTGTGCGACTATGTCAGGCGATCAGCTTCCTTTTGTTGTTTATACCACTGTTTAATCCAACAAATAGTACGTTTTTCCTTGCCTCCACTTGGTATTCGCCGAAATTCTTCCATTTTCCCTCTTGCTTTTTCCATTGTCTTTTCACAGAAGGCTGAGCTTAAGGGTGATTTATATTGATTTGCATATTCATAGAGGCGTAATTCTGGGAGGAGTTGGGGGCGGGACAGAAGGCACGTGCACGAGCGTTACTTTTCACGCTGACTGGGATTTATGGAGCGGAAGAATGTGGAAGTTGGAGTATGCACAGATTCCTGCATCTAGATTTTTATGTACGTAAGCACATTTTGGCTTTTGTGCTTACGTCATGTTATAGTGCGAATTCTACGCACGGCTTTATGCATGAGGCCCCAGGTGTCTTTATCTAGTGTCTCATTGAACTTCTCGTTTATTGCTTCACCAATATTGGCCTGCTTTTCTCATTTTAGAGGCAGATTGGTTTTCATACAATATTTCATAATAATAACCTACAATTGCCCTCTTGAAGCTTGAAGCACTTTATGCTTCTTACCAGTTCCCTATGGCTTATATCTCTCAGTTAGAAGACAAATTTGCCTTTTTTTCTGAGTCACCTTCCTGGTATTATTTTCACTGGTCATCTTTGCTTTAAGCCACTGTTCATTTTCTCCAGCTCTAGAGCTTAGTGCGGTTCCAAGTCTGTGAAACCAGTTGTGTGTATAGTGCCTACCACCTCCGATCGGCCTTGTCTTCCAGCATCGGCATGTAGAGGAGCCAGTAGAAGTTTATGTCTTGTGTGGCACCCTGATGAACTTGCTGCTTTTCCTGCTTTGTGCTAATTTGTATGTTTATTTTCTGAACTTGTTATACCTGAAAATTTCCATTCCTGAGGTGCTAGATATGTTGTGACTCTTTAATTAATAAATCACATACTGAAATAATGCTACATTTTTCAGTTTGGAAGGTGTAGTAAGAAAGTTCAGCTGTGCAGTTCAGTATCACAGTCCTCGCCTTCATTAGAATTCAACTCATGGAATGTTTTTGTAAGTGTGAATGGAACATTGTGGGATCTGAATGCTAGAATTGAGTATATACAGAGTACACAATAATCCCTAATCACCTTCACTTCCGTATTTAAACAAAATCAGATTAATTTTATTTACTGCAGAGTATTAACTAATTGCTACATTAGGAATGATGGTGTTGCCACATCAATTACATTTTGGCTGCTAATCAGAAAAAGTGTACATACACAGGCACCAGTCATTCTTGACATTCTAAAAAATTCAACAGTTACCCTTTCTTTACCATTTTATTTCAGTCACAGCCATATGAGAAGTTTTTGAACCCAAAAATAATTTATGTGAAAATTGTAATCTGAAGACATTGAAAAAGGAGTATAGTTAGAATCTACTTTAATACTTCCGCTAAAAAACATCTGTGTTACATTAAAGAAACTGATTCACACTGTTGAGCCTTCTCAGCCTAAGGATGACTTCTTAACTTAGTTCTGTCAGTTGTATACGAAGGTAATGAAAAAATGTAGTTCAGTGGCAGCACATCTGGACTTCATTGAAAAAGTTGCAGGTCATGATTTACCTACCTCTGGATCACTTTTGACTCTGAACAAGTAATTATCCTGTCTTCCATCCAGTTGTATGAATATGTCATCTGTCTTTGTGTAAGGAGTTGCAGCCTCTTATATTTCACAAACCTATGTTGATGGACCTTAACCTGGCAACAATGTCTGAAGGCAGAAGACAGCTGTAGATGGGAGAGCAGTTCATCTTAAAATATCTTAAAAAAATTATATATATTATATACGTATTATATATTTTATATATATTGTGATGGGAGGCCGGGTCCCATGCCCGGCTGGGATGCCCCTTCAACACTGGATCCGGGGGAGGAGCCGTGGGATGCACTCTATGTCCCCCGGAACGTGTGGTGGCACACAGGTGTGGGACTTCAGGACACAGACCTGTTGGGCTCCGTGGCCACCACCCGGAGGAGCTGCACTGCTTAATGAGCCTCTATGGGCTGGAATGCAGCCACACCCGGAAGTGCAGCCTAATTAGGCCAATTACCACCTGGAGCACTTATGGGAGGGCTACAAAAAGAGCCTGCAGCCACTACTCAAGAGCCAGAATTGGTTGGAAGAGGATGAGGTTGCCAGGGAAGAGTGGTGGTTTGAGAAGAGAGTGCTTTTGTGTGTTTTGTGGTTATCTTCAAGTGCTTGTGGGACTATGTTGTGGCTGGAGGGATTACAGGGAAGACGTGCTCTCCAGCTGAAGAAAATAAAAGTCTTGTGCCATTTTACACATGCCTCTGGAGTGAGTCTGTGTCGAGTCGGGCGCAATATAACACCTTTTATTACAATACTAGGCTGACCTGCCTTTTAAGGCGACCGACTTTTAAGTTGACCATTTCTTAAGGCAATTCAATATGTAGATCAATTTGATATTTTATACACTCATTAATTTGGTTACATTACATTTGAGCGGTATTACTTTAATACTCGTAGTTTCTGTTATTTTTGTGATGAAATTTAAACTTTTTTTCTATATTGAGGTCGCCCTTTTGAACCCTCCTGATATTTACTACGCAGTGAGGCATTTGTACTCCATTAACATTATTTCCAGAGACATAATTTTTTTTATTTTTCCAGTGCAACACGCACAAAAGCAAAGGAACGATGGGAGCACCAGAACTCTGCTCACATCATGTCGCTTCGTACCGCAAGCTGCAAGTAGTAAGTCTGTGATAAGCGGAATACCGCTATGCTTTCCACTAACGGGACGGAAGGACAATCCCGATCGCTTTTATATAGTAAGAAAGAAGAAGAAGATATCGCACAGTCTGGAGTAGAAAATCATCTTTTACCTGGAAAAACGAAACTACAAATCCCATTGTGCATTGCAAAATGGACGGGGCGTGTGTGAAACTCCGTGCTACTCGCACAGTCTGGAGTAGAAAATCATCTTTTACCTGGAAAAACGAAACTACAAATCCCATCGTGCATTGCAAAATGGACGGGGCGTGTGTGAAACTCTGCGCCTGCGTAGCACTCACGGGACAGAAGGACAATCCCGACCGCTTTTATATAGAAGGATATATATATATTGTGGCAAAGGCGCTATATAGGTGCCTGACCCGACACCGGAGGCACGTCAAAAGTGTAACAAAAATGTATTTTTTCTTCAGCCATGGGGCATGGCCCACAGGCCCTATACAATCCCCAAAAGCACACAAAAAGAAAAACACCAAAACACACTCTTCTTCCTCCACTCCTCCGAGGCAGCTTTGTCCTCCTCCTCCCGACTCTGGCGCCTCAAGCAGTGGCTGCTGGCTCCTCTTATAGCTCACCTGGAAGTGCTTCAGGTGATGATTAACCTAATTCAGGCTGCACTTCCAGGGGTGGCTGCATCACAGCCCACACGGGCTCAGGAAGCAGTGCAGCTCCCCCCAGGCGGTGACCATGAAGCCCAACAGGGCTGAGCTTTGGTGTTCCACGATTGTGGCCCCAATGCAACCCAGGGGGCTGCCACCAAGCATTCCGGAGGACATAGTGTGCAGCCCATGCCTATTCCCCTAGATTCAGTGCCAAAGTGGCGTCACGGCCGTGTATAGGTCCTGGCCCTCCGCCACAATAAATAATGACTCCAGCTTCCCTGGATGAGGTTGAGCTGCATTTTTTTATCTTACACCAGGAAGTACTTTGGTGCTAGTGTATAAGCACTGGATTAAATGAAAGTCCCACAAAGTAGGGATCACAGTTCCCTGCAGCACTGTTGGAAACTGACAAGGCTGCCCCAGGTCACTACAGTTCCCAGCATGCCTTGCGGGTGTCTGTACAAGTAATGTCATCCAGGGATTCTGCCACCTAATGTGTCAGGGGAGCATGTAGCCCTGACAGGCTGTCTCCCCCTGTCCTTTCATCACACTGGCCTCCCGGCTGGGTATTGTTGCTCAGTCCAACCCTGCCAGTGTGTCATAGTACCCAGTACTGCATTGGCATTTCCTGACAGTCTCCTGGCTGTGGCAGGATGATCATCACCTTTCTTCTTGCACCTCTGAAGGGTTATTCCATCCAAGCTGGGACACCTGCCCATGCATACAGTCCATTGACTGTAAATATCTTATATATAAACGTATACACGTGGAAGCGTGTGAGTTTGTCTGTCCGGCCCAGAAGTGCGAGGGTATGGCATGAAGCTCAAAGAAATTGAAACCGCCGACAAAAGAGAAACTCGCTTAGCTGATAATACACAAGTGGGGTGAGCACATCAGCAAAACGAAACCTCTGAGGAGAGAGAAACCTGCTTAGCCGCTGATAGACAACGGAGGCGATCATGTTGGCAAAACAAAACCGCCGAAGAAAAAGAACCTCACTTAGCCGTTAATGTACAACTTATGTAATTGATTGATTGAAGTGCCAGAATCCATGGTTTCAAGGAGCCCGGGCTTTTTACAGCACAGGCTTACACAGCTAGTATACTGTATATATTTACAATAATATACAAATACAAATATATATAAATAATATACATACAATTAGATCATTTTTTCAGAGAGCACAGTATTTTACCATAAGAAGTGTGACAGGGAGCACCTGTGTGTGCTACTCTTTCCTGGAATAAAAAACCTAAAAAAATTGTTGTTTAAAAGTAAAATTTATTTGTCATAAAATAAAGACATAAAATCTAAAACTGGGAGGAACAGAAAATAAAATAAAAATACAATGCACAAAAATACCTCCTCTATGCATCTAGCTATGCTGTATTCTCCCAGCCCCAAGCTGTCTGACCAATACTGTTAAGGTTTATTTAACCCTTATCCATGAATGCCATTTTTATAACGTTTCCATGAATGGGGGGTCTTGCAGACCCCCTTCTTGCAGACCATTTTAAACTGGTTAAATCTGCCTAAAAAGCAATACAATAACTTCAGAAATTTTTATTACCTCTGAAATGAAGTAAATGTGATGTAAATTTTCAGTGGTTTACATGTTACCTTTGTAATAGTAAAGCGTGTTTAGTATTCACCATATCATATAAAATACAGTCGTAATAGCACTAAAACAAGACGTCAGTTCCACGTCTGATTTGCATAGAGAACAGTCACTCAGAATCTGCCTCAGCTTCAACTTGTTTGCAGGCCAGACACACAAGGGAACGCTCTGAATGTTCCTGGCAAACCGGAAGTTTGCACTGAGAGCAAGTGGCCTTTATCTTTCTCGCCTTTGCCCTTGGGCACATGTGACATATGCTGCATCTATACGGTGCTGCTTCATTATCAATTTTTGTTTCCTTATCACTTGACACAGTGTCACTCCCATCATCATTGTCCTCTTCATTTGAGTTGTCTGATGTATCGAAATCCGACAACTCCTTCATTATTTCAGTCAGGGCTTCACTTGCATTGAATTTCTTTGTTGGTCGTTGACACATTGTTCATAAACACATCAGCTGGACTTGCTCCTCAACAAACTATACACCAGCAATGTCTCAAGCAGGACTAAGAAAATCTAAACCAAAGAAAATACAAATTTAAATAGAAAATTCAAATATAAAACAAAGCAAAAATGCTCGTACAAGAATGGTAACGTTTCCATGAATGGGGGTTCTCGGAGACCCCTAACTACTTTGTGCTACTGTAGCACTTATTTGCACTAAGCTATTCAGAAGCGTATTTCGGCACATTTATCAAGACAACACAAAATTAAAAGTCCGAAAATTTCATGGCCGTCGTATTACCTTGAAAGGGAAAGAATTTGAAAATCTGTGACTGGGGGTCTTGGAGACCCCCTCATTCATGGATTAGGGTTAAACTTTGGGTCACAGGATGGCCCCCAGAGAGTTCTTCTCCCTCTGGTAGCACCAGGTCTCTTTGCCTCAATTTTCCTTAAAGGTCATGGCCTTTATAGGGTATACAGGTGTCCTATTTTGCCACCCTCAATTTAGAAGTATCAATTTCACCTTAGGGCCACATCCATGTCACCAAGCCTGCCAATTCAGAAATAAGTTCCAGGCAGCTCAGAGTTAAGAGGGTTGTCCCACTCTTGTGGCTGACCCTCCTTATTACATAGCATTTGTCTCACCATGCTCTCTTCACTTAGTTTAGGTCCTCTACCCCTGACACTGTTATGCCAGACTGGCACTCAGTTACAGCACCAAAGATTGACATTTGAAAACAGTGAGGGACAATGTGTTGAATTTATATAAGAGAGTAACACAGTAAATATGGCTCAAATAAAACAATAATATGCTTTAACTTTAGTGACTACTGAATCAGACTAGAAAGTTCATTGTCTCTGACTGGATGAAAATGTAACAAGTTAATTAAAAACAGGCTTGGTATTGAGTTTTGTTAAAGCATATATAATAGTAAAAAATACTGAGGGTGTTCTTACATTACACTTTTATTGTTAGCCAGGGCTTTTGCGACATTCCTGATTGTTGGCTGTAATGCAGAAGTCACCAATAGTATAACAAATAAAAAATACAGAAACTCCTTCTTGCAATTTGGCAAAATTACTTGACTGTCCATACCTATTGCTTTAACAAAGTAAAGTAGTTTAGGCACCATTATGTTACTGACATGTTACTGATCTCATCGGACTCAAGTGAGTCTTCTGCGATGACTGAAGTCTTGATACTGTCAAAAACTGGATGTTTTGGTGGCTGCCAACACTTAACTGGCTTTGACAGCTCTTTATTGTCTGCTTTAACCTCTGACCCTACTTGCACACTTTTCAACACAAAAGAGCTTTTTAAACACATATATGCTAGAATGTTTTCATTTTCTTCACTATATACTGTTTTCAGGAAACAAAAAAGAGAAAAAAAAACAAAGTGGAGCGTATATTTACTGTTTGAAAAGTAGCACAGGTGTTCATGCCTTCGCACCTCCCAAGTTCAAAAATGAATAGGCCCTCTGATCTGTTTTCAGTAACCTTTTAGCAATGCTCTTTAAACAGAAGGAAAAACAATCAGAGCTCTTGTCCTGAGCTATTAGATTGTCTTCATTGTGGGGGTCTGAAATTCAGGTAGTCTCTTGCTTACTAATGAAATGCTGTGGCTATTCTGTGCTTTGAGGTTAAGAGCAGTGTGGCACTAACATTCACTTTGGCAGAATTTTGGAAAAATGCAGTGAACAGCTGAATAGTTTTAACAAAAATGTCTGGTATATCAGCAACAAATTTTTCCACACTGTCCCTTTACCTATTACAAGTGCACTGCCCATTTGATTGTAAGTTACGATTAATCAGATACACAGAAAAATATTTGTTTAAAGTTTTATATTTTATATGAATTTATATAGTTATAAAGATATATTTTTAGAGAAGATGCCAGATGAGCCAATATAAAGTACCAGAAAAGAGTTATATAGTGTCACCAGCCAGGTAGGAGAAGCTAAGCATGTTTTGACTTAAGATGCATGTTAGATTCAGGTGTCACTGAAGAAAGCCACAGTCTCTGGTCTAGCCCTATTTTTTTTGATTCTCAAGCCTGTTGGCAGTTGACGTTTTTAGTCTTACGTCTGTCGGCTCATCCAGATGTGTTGATGTCTATCCCATGCTGAGGGTGTACAACCTCCTGGAGCACCTGGGTAGTGCCTGATTTTTGTCTACCATCAATATGATGAAAGTTTATTGGCAAATCCCCCTGAGCACCTCAGCAAAGTAACAGACTGCGTTTATCACCACCATTTGGTGGTGGCAGAACTGCATCGTGGGGCTAAATGGTGCCCATGTGATCTTCTAACATCTGGTAGAAAGACTGCTCAGCCCCCACAATGCCTAAAGTGTTATCTACATCAATGATATAGTCATCAATTCCAGCATTTGTGAGGAGAATATACAGCATTTCCTGGCCATCCCCAACACCGTCCACGACACTAGTCTGCAGATCAACCCTGAGAAGTTCTAGTTTGGGTTGACCAAGGCCAAGTAGTTGAGGTACGTAGTGGGCGGAGGGCAAGTCAGGCAGTAATGTTTCAGAGTTGTAGCTAGTTGGGACTGGCCCTGGCTGCAAACCAAAAGGCAAGTGCAAGTTTTCCTGGGTCTCATTGGGTACTATTGGAAGTTTGTGCCTCGATTCCCTAAGATGGGTGCACGTTTAACAAACCTCAAATGAACTCAAGCCCCTTACATGGCTGCATGGACTTCCAAGATGGAACTGGCTTTGTATGATATGAAAACAGCCCTAATGTTGGCACCTGTACTGATGGCCCCTAATGTTGCCCTCCCTTTTCTCCTCTAGACCGATACCTTGGACACCACCCATGGAGTTGTGTTAGACTAAGTCGTCAACAGAGCAAAACACCCCATCATGCACCTCAGCTGGAAACTGCTGGACCAAGACACAAGGTATGCAGCAATTGAGAGCATTAAATTGGAAAGAACCCACCTCAAGTAGTATTTATTGGGGTATGAGTTTGTTCTGGTAAGAAACAATGTTCACCTTTAGTGGCAGGGTTCTCACAAGGACTCCAACCCTGGGTTACCTGCCCTGTTTCTGAGCCTAAAGCTGGTACAAGTGTATTGTCCAACACAGATGGGGAGTGCTCCATGCCAACATTGACTATTTCTCTCTCCTGAACACACAACCTCTTGGCTAGGTTTGCCAACCCCTCTGGGGCAAAGCTAAAGTGAGGACCATGTCATACATCACATCTGGGGAACATCTTCCTGGCTCAGCTGAGGTAAGCAGTACAACTCCAGTATGACGTTGTTTCTTCTCTTATAATCACAGCTCAGAGAAAACACTTGGTGAGGGCATCTAACCCCACCCACAGTGCCCAGGGAAGGCCGCACCTGGCTCCATAGAGCAACCTGATCAAGGTAGAAGTTGCTGTACAATCTCGTGGTAAAAACCCTCTTCTGAGTTAGAATTCCTTTTGGTCTACTGCAGTCGACATTTTTGTTGTGCCACCGTGCACCCATTTTCTTTCTTTTGTGTTTATGCATTAAAAGGGGTGTTCATACTGTTATTTGGGGACTCTCATGTTGTGTCAAAAAATTACAGCCTACTTAGTTAAAGAGGAATTTTGTTCTCAAAGCATTCAGAAACTGAGGTATTACTGCATATTGTCATAAATTGCAACTAATATAAAGGGAATACAGAATGGATTTGTGGCCAACGCTGTAAGACAGAAGTTTCTATCTATTGCTACACCATTAAAGAAGCCATGGACCCCCAGCCTCACTACATCACCCTGTGCATCTTTAAAAATGTTTCATATGTGAATAGCCCATTGTCAGAAGATCCATATTTGAATAAGAACTGGCAGAATTAATTACTGATCTATTAAAAGTGCAATATTGGCTACCAGCAGAGCACACATACTGGGTTTTTTCCTCCAGATGCATTTTATCCTGTATGTGTGTTATCTCTTCAATATAGTCTACTTGTCTTTTTGAAACTTGAAACCACATTTCTCTATTATATAAAAAATCTTGGGACAAGACAAGAATTTTTCAGAGATAGATGAGACGAGACATTTTCAGAGTGATAATTTCATATCCTGCAAGATGGGACTTTGTGCCAAGAGATGAATTGAAAACCTAACAGGTCCAAGCAGGGGTGGACATAAAAGACAAACAGTAGTAGAAGAAAAGACAAAGAGTAGAAAAAAAGGAGAAAGTCATAAAGAGGTTCAAAAATGTTGGCGCGATACACATGCAGAGCAGGTTATAGATTTGAAAGTCTCAAAAAACTGATAGTAAAGATCTCATTAGTGCTAACAAATGGAAATTATTATTACTATTATTATAACGGAACAGCGAAAAGAGATCGAATATATGGACATAGGTGATATGACAGAGCTATTACAAGTTTAATTTCAAAGAAACCCCAAATTTGTCAGGTTTATATTTATGATCACGGAAAAGCGATGCAACATGGAGTCGAAAGAGTTAAACGGTCGGACATATTAGAAATTCTACAGCCAATAATGGATGCAAATCCATACGTCCAAAAGTATCACACTTTACACAAAAGTTATCTGAAAAACACGGACAAAGAAGTTTTCTTGGATTTCTATATGAATCCGAAAGATCACGCTTGCATATATAATAAAACAACATGTGACGAATTGTAAGCGATAATAGTTTCGAAAGACGGAGATATCAAAGACAAAGTTGATATTCGTGTTTATCCAAAAGCACAGCATGATTCATCGCAAGCGGCAGATCTGGGAAATGACTAGTGCGTAGGGCCCGCATGGGGGTTGGCGAGCAAAGCCATTCCCTCAGTTCTGTTTTGGACTTGGTTTTGTGCACATCAGTGCTGTTATACATTTTGCAACTTTGCAGCCAAATATACGGGTGGCTGCCCGAAACCTTTTTATGACTCTTATGTCTGGTTTTGTGACGTTGGCGATGTGGGGAAAAGATGGTGGCTATTAAAGGAGAAGACAGGAAGTGAAGTCAGATGGGTCAAGCTCATAAGGGTCTTCAGCCATAGGCTCGAGCCCGGACGTGACATCAAAGGGTCAGAGCCAACAAGGTCTTCCTTAATAGGCTCGGACCCGGAAGTGATGTCAACAGCGCCAGGTGGAATCTCTCATGGATGGTCTGCAGGAAAGCAAGAAAAAGAATCAGTGCACTCTGCCACATCCTAATCTGACTCGGAATTGCCCTTACTCAAGCCCTTTAGCTGCCTCCCATGCACACATGTGTGACAATACATATATCAAACATGAGCCCTCTGAGTGGAATAAACCCAAAGTGGGCATATTATTTGTTCATAATACTTCAGGAAATCTCATCAATCATAACAAGTTTTTCTCTTTGGTTGAAGTATTTCTCACTTTGGCGACCCCAGGACCTCTCACATAGTTTGAGAATGTAATATAAAAGGCCAGCTTTATCTGTTTGTTGGTAGTGCTTCCTATTTGTCAATAGTGTTGCAGATCTATTACATCCCCATAAAGGGGACAGAGAGTAAGCTGCATTGTCCGTGACCTTCCTTTTGTTAGACTCACATCACTCTTGTAATTCCAAAAAACAGGTGTGTGGCAAGTATTGCTGTTTCAGAAAGAAAGGCTAAAATAGTTGCATGCACTTTTAGTCATATTGTTCATTTCCACTGGTATAACAAATGTAATGTGCCTTATAAAACCAAGAGTGATAAAAGAACTGTTAGAATTCTTGTTGGGTAACATTATTCCAAATGACATAGTACAATTTAAAACAGGTGACTAAGCAAATTGTATGTGGTATCCATGCAATATAGTTTGGCGTTTAAGAACAAGACAGTGTGATTTCAGAAAACAGACAAAAATGTGTTCTCTATCTGCTTTCAGATTGTTTTTCCCCTGTAACCAAATATTGCAACTAATAATATCACTTCTTATGGTCATTTTAGGAGAGCTTGGTATAGAATCAAAATGTTATTCCTATTATACAGTTGGCGAGATAAGGAGGCCAGTCCAGGGAGGTTTTCAACGCTGGCAAATGTGAAGAAGGGATGTGCACAGTCTGTTTACTGCTGTTAACAAAGCATAGTTGGGTTAAGGGTGATAAACTATTGGAAGGCCATCTTAATGATCAAGACAACACAGCCACAAGTTTTTTTGTAAGCAGTTGCAGGCACAGACATAAGAAACAAATATCTGTGGAGCACTAGCCTTCTGATCATTCTGTATTATAGTAGAGCTGAGGATTATTAAATTACTAGCAGGGAATATACTTCTGCACTGCACAGTACAAAAGAAAACAAAAACCGTAACAAAAATAATACCAAATACATACATTTTAACTGTAAAACCTCAAGATGCAACATTCTTTCTTAGTAGACCATAAACACAAAAACATCCCCCTTTTTTCATTTGAGGAACTCACACTAGACCAGTTTGGAATTACTTATTAAACTTACATACACACATTAGGAATATCAGAAGAAAGAATAAAAGTTAATGCAAGCAAGGAAATCATCAGATACAAAGAAAACAGCAGGAAGCTCTAGGAGTGTGGAATTTTAGTTTTGCTTTTTCCAAAATTTCATTCCTCCATAGGATATTACTTTTTTACCTTTCATACTCCCAAAATATAAATTTCTGTTCGTCTCTAAGTGATTTGACGTTTTGGGATTATCTTCATATTTACTTGGAATATGTGCTACTTATACTTATAATTTTCTTTAGGTTATTCATTTAGCTTCAGCTGTACTTTTGTTTTTTTCATGTAAAAATGTGAGCCATCTCTTATAAACAAAGACCATTTCATGTTCGAAACCCTATTTCAACAACTGCAAAAAATATTGTGCAAAAAAATAAATTGGTATTAAACTGTTTCGACTTCTAAAGTTAGAAGCCTTATTGATTTTTGTATTATGTTTCCAAAATTAATTCAGTAATTTGCCAAATAATTAGTTCTGCTTGACTGCTTATGGAACATAAAACTTTAATTAGTCTTCTTAAGTGTGCCACTTTAACATTCTCTCATAATGATGACAGATGGGCATGTGTCAGGTAAGGTGTCACAAAACAGCCATTGCACATTCAAGAATATACATAAGCATGGATCACATTTACAAAGCTTGTCACTTTGCGCTTTATCTTTTTCACACCCTAGAGGGAGCCGCTTTAAATAAATAAAAAGGCTGCACAGGTGTACGTTTTTGAGTGCATCACATTCAATTTAAATGACCCTCATGCAGGTTTTTTGAATTGGTGATAGAATATCATGTTTTTAAAGGTGGCAAGTGCATTTGAAGTCATGCCATTTTAACTTTAGTTTAACTCGGTTTTCTTTTTTATACTATAGTAGGATTTTCCACTGTGTGAAAATATCTGAGGCTAGTAATTCCTTGTTAGCTCCTTCCTGTCGTTATGAAAGACTGAAGGTTAAGTGTCACCATTGACAAAATGTTTTAGTTAATCTTTATAATAATTAAAATTATCTTACATCTTAGAGAAAATCCACCTATTTTCTGTTCATTCATTTAGATCAAATAGTAGTTTTTTAAGGAAAGATATATGTTTAAGTGGAATTTTGACTCCGCATATACAGGGTATAGGATGCACACAAGAGCAATTTAATCTTAACTGTCAACTTGTAATATAATACCAATTCAATGCAGATAATAATTTATTTTTTAATGAGATTAATTGCAGGTGAAAAAACTCAGAATGCTGTGCAAAATTACAAATATGATAAAATGAATATACAGTAGACGCAGTTCAGGATTTGCGGCCTCAGTCGTTCGCGGATTTTTCCTTAGAACTTAACTAATAATTGTTAGTGGAAACCACAAATATCCTCCGCAATTTTTTATGGCTTTTTTGTGGCAATACTGCACTGTAGAGAGAACAGAAAGCAACCGTAGAGGAAAACGCGGCTTGGGATGGTGAAAGTAGCCAATCTGAAAGCGTTGTATTCTACTAGAATTTGAAACTGTAACTCCCAGCAGTCCCTGCAGTGGCTCTGATTGGTCTTCTGCTTAGGGTGCTGGGGCTATTGGGGTCAAAGGATGTCAGCGTGGCTTTTAAAAAGGGGGCCAGTGACCAAAAGAAAAAAAAAAGTTTTTGTAATTTGTGTTTCAAGTTCCTGTCTCTCTGCCTGCCTTCTGTTGGGTTACCTGTACTTATTCGTTTTGTCCTGGATTGTTTCGTGGTTGGGGTCTGGATTGTCTGGTATCTGCCTGTGTACATGAGGATTGAAAGTGGATTCATTGCCATCCTGCGAAGAAAGGAGCACTCCTAAACCCGTCTTCACCATTTCAGGAACTACCGGTAGGACTATCTTTACATTCCCATTCAACGTGCGGATCTCTGGACTATCTATTGTCATCATTACATTTCATCTGTTGCCGTTTTTCATGGACTTTACTGTGTGTGTATTGTTTGTGCTTTGTTGCATTTAATGTATAATTGCTGTAAGGGGAACAGGGGTGGTATCGTTGTTTTACATTCTTTATTTGCTGTTTGATTTCCAGTTTTCTTTGTTTTTGTCTCTGCTTGTGAGTGTATGAGGGTCGGGTCAAGGCTGGGTTCGTCCCTGGAATCTCAACCATAAAAATAAATAAATCACCGTCTTACTCAACGGTGTGAATCTTAGCGGCACTGGACCACTACAGCATTATTAATTTCTCCTTGCTGCTGATTAACTGCTGCCCTGTGATGCTTCTCCAGCTGAGTGTTCTCGTGTTTTCCGTTTTGTTCTTCTTAATCCTTAAACCGCCGCAACCAGCTATAGTCGTTTCCCAGTGCCATTTGCCAGCACGTAGGAGACGAGTATATTCGGTGACGTACATTCATTGAACGTACAACCGGCTATTGTCGGTTCCCAGTGCAATTTACCAGCACATAGGAGCCTCACTGTCTCTGGGATTCAGCCACTGCACTAGACTAGCCTGCCAGCATCAGCGTTTACCTCTGTGTGCTTGCATGCAGCCAGTTCAAGCACAGTTGACTCGGTGATTTATTGAATTTCATCAATGGTGTCAGTTGCACCTCGTATATATTGTTCCAGTAGTTTTTTAAATAGTTTTTACAGTTCATTAGCAGTGTGTAAAATGATCAGTGTTGCAGTAATTGTGATGCTCTTTGCATGAAAAAAAATTTGTTCCATTAAAATTTCACTTTTTATTTGTGAATTGTGACGTTTACTCAAAAAGTGCAGCAAAAAAGTATTTGCCCAAGTATGTGGCAGTATAAGGGTTAAAGCCCCAAGATGCTGCCGAAACGCCCTGCACCTTAGGCTTCTGGCAATGAAAACTTGCTTGCATGAACTACAGTGCATATAACATCGGTATTTTACATTCTAGCACTGCGGGTGACATATCAGTACAGTACTGTACAGTATACAGGTTTACCTTTAGATTCTTTTTTTAGGTAATGTGTTAAGCTGAGGTTGAAATGAAATTAAAGTGTTTTGGGGGCATATTTAGGGTTTAAACTGTAAAAATAGGCATTTTTTTAACCACATCCATAATTTGTAGTTTTTCACAATTCCCAGGTGCTCTAGGAACATAACCCCTGCAAATTTTGGGGGTGTACTGTATACACAATGTACCACAACACTAACATAAAACGCATAACACACTGCAATGCTGAGTCATAGGGAGTTGTAGGCTTTTCTGACATTATCAGGAACAAGCTGTCTGTTACAGGGCCCACTCATGCACACAGACCTACATCCACACTCATATGGTGCAAACTTCAGATTGGCAATTAACCAGACTGTACCTCTTTGGTTTGCTGGACAACTGGAATACCCCAAAAATATGGAAACAACAAACCGACAGTGACTAAGAATGGCAAGGTGGTAACAAAAAGAGACAACTGGACAGACAACCAAAACACAAAGGCAAGACAGAAAGGAGTTCAATAAACTAAAACAAAATATGACTTTAGGGCCTACTTGTTTTGAAGCTAATCACTGCAAATAAAAACCTCAAAGATTTTATCCAACTGAGTGATAAAGTGCCACAGGACCATTGCCATATTCATATTGTCATATCTAATGATGTAACTGATGCAGCGATTGCATTCATTTGATTCATTCTGCTGCATCATGTAAACTAAGAACAAGATAGGAAAAAAAGTAAACTTTTATAAAATAGTTCACAAAGATATGAAAACCTCAAAATAAAATCTACACATAAAAAAATAAGAAAATACCAGAACTAAAAATATACATATAAATATGAGGTGTTTTGGCATTGGAAGCCCAGCAGTTCATTTTCACCAGCTGAACTATTTATTTCCTGTCCTCCCTTGCCAACTGGTCATAGCTTCAGACTCATTATAATAATAAAATACTTTTGCACCATTGTACCATTTTAGCAATTACTTTTTTTATTGCCACTTGGGCTTATCAAAGAGCAGCTCAAAGTCTTCCCCTTATAGTTTAAAATGAGACAACACGTGCTTACTTTGACCACTGTCCTGTGAGGCACCTTTCACCCAAGCTGTTGACTCTCACAAACTTGTCTTCTGATTCTGTTGTGACTTTGTTCTGCCAAATTTTTTTCCAAGTTCCGTTTAATGGTAAAGAAACTGTCTTCACTGACACCTTGGCCTGCTTTGCAATTTCTGAAAAGGAAAGACTTGCACTTCTAAGGGCCGAAATGGTCTGTCTGCCTTTGTTAATTGCCTTTTTCTTGCCATTATTACTTCAGAGGGTGTAGCAGCACAGTATGTCCCAACATTGGTTTTTATAAAGACAGAAGGTTTGTAAGTAATCAACAAAAGTTAGGATACCTGTAGGAATTGTCTGCAGAAACTTGTCAACTTTCAAGGCTTAATTAGCTTCCATTGCTGCAGAAAGGTGTACGTTGTTAACCCATTATTTATTCTCTGAAAAAGGGCATTTGTATAACTCAGTAAATTAAAAATCATATTTCTTTTAACAGTTTACTGCTTACCTTTGTACCATTTCAGGCTATACACTGAACTTGAACTTCTTACATTTCATATATATACACAGTGTATATATATAGTGACACTAGATGGCACTGTCACTCCTCTAACCCGACAAACAGATGCTCAGGACACCAGGTAAAAGTACTACGAAGTATTTGAATTCTTTTTTTCCTTTATAAATAGTGCCCTTTAGCACCACAGCCACCATGCACAGGCAAGTAAATACACTAATAATACAATTCTTTCTCCATCTCCTCCACAACTCCCAGCAAACATTTTCTACTACCTCCTAACTCTGGCTCGCTTGCTGGGTTCACAGCAGTGCTTTATATAGTCCTTGACCCGGAAGGACGGAGATCTTGACTTTTCTTCAGCCCGGAAGTACTTTGGAACTTCCATCCCCATGACCTGTGAGTACTTCTGGGCTATGCAGAAAGTAGAAATTACCAGGTCTTCCTGCAGTGTCTCCTCGTGGCACCCACGGCACCAAGCAGGACTGTAAAGCAGAACCCCAGATCCCATGGTGCGGGGCACCACTATGCATCTTGGGGGAGGCAGTGTCCCAGAGTAGCTGCCTTTCCCCATCCTTCCATTCTTTGGATGTCCCAGCCAGGTTGAGCTGATAGCCGTCCATCACTATATATATATATATATATATATATATATATATATATATATCTATAATAATAAAAGGCAAAGCCCTCACTCACTCACTGACTGACTGACTGACTGACTGACTGACTGACTCATCACTAATTCTCCAACTTCCCATGTAGGTAGAAAGCTGAAATTTGGCAGGCTCATTCCTTACAGCTTACTTACAAAAGTTAAGCAGGTTTCATTTCGAAATTCTACGCATAACGGTCATAACGGTCAACAACGTCCGCCATGTTGAACTTTCTTATTTACGGCCCTATCTTCACGAAATTTGGTAGGTGACTTCCCTGAGCTAACCAAAACCAATGTACATACTTATTTCGGTGGTATGACGCCACTGTCAGCCGCCATATTGAATTTTCCAACATCACTAATTCTCCAACTTCCCGTATAGGTAGAAGGCTGAAATTTGGCAGGCTCATTCCTTACAGCTTACTTACAAAAGTTAAGCAGGTTTCATTTCGAAATTCTACGCGTAACGATCAACAACGTCCGCCATGTTGAACTTTCTTATTTAAGGCCTCATCTTCTCGAAATTTGGTAGGCGGCTTCCCTGCACTAACCGAAACCAATGTACGTACTTATTTCGGTGGTATGATGCCACTGTCGGCCACCATATTGAACTTTTCAACAGTCTTTGTTACTTATGGTCCCATCTTCAAGAAATTTGGTACACGGGTTCCCAACGCTAACTAAATCCTATTTACGTACATATATACGTCCATAGCCTGCAGCTTGGTCACCATGTGAGGCGGCGTTGGGTCTCCCATCCCATCACCTCCCACGTTGTTGGCTGCCTGCCTATATAAGGCCGTCCGTCGCTCCAGTCTCTACATTCCCTTCCTTGCTTCGCCACGGGATTCACGTCTCCCTGCTGATAACTACAGCCTTTTTGTTTAATCCACGGCTTCTCCGCTGTTTTATTGTTTGTTTATTACAATTATAGTTATTGTATAGGTATTTTACACTTACTTTACATTACTCAGGTACCCATTTCCTTCATCATTCCAACCCCCATTACCATGTCTATCGAGGTAATCACCATCGATCAAAGAACTGTCACTTACCGAGTGGTTTCCATGCCCGGAGATGGCACCTACCTTTTCCATTCTCTGTGTTACATATTGCACGGCCATATCAGGCTCACTCTTGATATCTGGAAGAACATTGTGTCTTATGTATTGAATGACTGGGACAGGTTCAAGGTGTGGACTGATGACGGTACAGGAGATAATTATACTACACAGGAGCACTAGAAGAGTGAAATGCTTAAGCCCTTCACCTATGGTTCTGCATGTGAGTTGATGGCTGCCGCTGAATTGTTCGGTTGGTGCTTTCAAGTGTACCGAAATGGCCAAATATTTTACACCTTTCGACAACCGCCAATGCCTCTTAAACATCTTACATTCATAGGTGACAATTTCAGTAGTGGACACTTTGATGTTTATGAATGTTTAAACTCTCAAAAGCTGGATGTGAAGTTATCGATGAAACCGGTTGTAAGCTTACAACGCTTGACAGATGCCGAATGTCACTTCAACACAAGTCCTGCAAATACTGTCGTAATTGAAACAAACCATGAAACTGAAATCGATTATGACAGCAGCAATCCATGCTGTGAGATTTGAAACAAGATTACTGTTCACATGGCCAACTGTAAGTTGCATGCTCAAGAGTAAGCTCAGCGCACAGCTTGGTCATGTTACAACCGGAGGGCCGAACTGACAACGTGGTATACAAAGAGATCCTTAACAAATAATTATTGCCATATTTTCCCTCACTTTAAAAAGGTTAAATTTTCTTGTTAATAAAAATTTTAATGCAGTACTTCGCCGCTGCGAAGCGCGGGTATTTTGCTAGTATATATATAAATGCAGTGGAACCTCGAGATACGAGTTTAATTCATTCAAGCACTGAGCTTGTATAGCAAATTTCTCATATCTAGAAGAAAAAAAAATATCAACATAAAAATCAATTTTCCTAACAAATAACACTGATAAATAATATATACAAGTGGAACCTCGGTTTGCGAATAACTTGGTTTACAAGTGTTTTGCAAGACGAGCTAAATTTTTTAATTAATTTTGACTTGATAAAACGTGCGATGTCTTGCAATACGAGTAGTATGGATACACTTTGTCTGCTGAGCGTCATGTGATCATAACTGAGCTGATGGTTCTTCTGTCTCGTGCGCGTCTCTCTCTCCTTATCTCTCTCGCT
This sequence comes from Polypterus bichir lapradei, assembly GCA_026402145.1. Lineage (NCBI taxonomy): Eukaryota > Metazoa > Chordata > Cladistia > Polypteriformes > Polypteridae > Polypterus > Polypterus bichir. The sequence continues at coordinate 35,869,095 of JANRMT010062808.1, read as the reverse complement.
CACTCGCCTCTCTCTCCTTATCTCTCTCTCTCTCTCCTCTTGAGGGCAATCGTCTCCTATTCTCCGTCTGCATGTCCGCTATTTTTTTGGATACGCTTATACGGCGAACTGCTACAGCGAAACAATGAAATCACAAGCGCACAAACGCGTAGATCCTCACGCTATGGGAGAACAAGGAACACTGAGTGAGCTGACAGGCTGGCAGCGTCAGCTTGGGTGAATCCCCGAGTCGAGGCGGATTGGGAAACGCGTCACGCATCTCCACAGCCTGGCTCGTGGCTCGCTACGCAAGCCAATGCTCGTATTTAGATCCTAATTTTTCGCTCATACTTTCCTCGTATCTTGAATTTCTTGTATACAGAGGTGTTCGTATCTTGAGGTTCCACTGTGTATATATATATATATATATACAATGAATTCAAATTCACTTTCTGCACACTTTATTTTCTTGTAGATTTAAATTTAACTGGCTACATTTGTACCTGTCAATCAAACCTATAAGGACAAGTTGAAAACATGTTTTTAGAAAGGTTTAAAAATTTCTTAAAAATCAAAAACTGAAATCTCCCATTCATATACTGTAAGTATTTAGACCCTTTACTGTGGCACTCTAAATTATGGTCAAGTGCACCCTGTTTGCTTTAATTATGTTTGAGATGTGTCTAGAACTTGGTTGGAGTCGACCTGTGGTAAACTGAATTGATTGGACTCTTTCTAGAGTGGGCTGTCTGGCCAAACTGAGGAACAGGGCAAGAGTGGGCTTAGTCATGAAGGTGACAAAGAACCCAATGGTCTGAGTTGAGGTCAGAAGTGGAGTAGAGATGGTGGAACCTGTTGGACCAATGACCATCTCGGTAGCTCTCCATCAATCAGGCATTTATGGTACAGTGGCTTCCCTGCTTGGAAATTGCCAACCAGCATTTAAAGGACTCACAAGCAGCAAAAAGGAAACGGATTTGCTAGTCTGATTAGACAAAAGATGAACTCTTTGGACAGAACTCCAAACACTATGTCTCACAAAGACCTGACACTTCTAATCACTGACCTAATATATTCCCTACAGTAAAGTATGGTGGTGTCAGCATCATGCTGTGGAGGTACTTCTCAGAGACAGGGAGACCAGTCAGAATTGTGGGAAGGATGAATGTTGACAAATACAGAGAGGTCCTTGCAGATCACCTGCTCCAGAGTGTATGTAACTTCTGACAATAGCAATGGTTTACTTTTAGCATGGCAATGACCCAAAGCATACAGAGAACACTCTAGTGGCTTCAGAATAAACCTCTGACCGTCCCTGAGTGCCCCAGTCAAAGCTCAAACTTAAACCCCATAGAATATTAGTGTATAGACCTGAAGATGGCAATTTACAGACGCTTCTCCATTCTATGTAATGAAGCTTGGGAGAATCTATCTGGAAGAATGGGATAAACTGCCTAAATCTGGCTTTGCAAAGATTGTAGAGGTATACCCAAGAGGATTGTAAGCTGTAATTCCTGCCAAAGGATCTTCTACAAAATACCAAATTAAGGGTCTGAATACCTATGTGGAGAAGAGATTTCAGTTTTTGATTTTTAATAAATTCACACATCCCTCTGAATGCATGCTTTCACTTTGTCATCATGGGTTATTTCGTATAGGTTGATGGGTAAAAATGGTAAATTTATCAATTTTAAATTAAAATTTCAACACAATAAAGTGTGCAGAAAGGGAAGGGGTGTGAATATTTTCTGAATCCTACCCAAAAATCAGAAAAAAGATGATTTAAATTTCTAGATGCTTCAGGGACCATTATGCTGTCATAGCAGCAAGGAAATGGAACTGAACACAAAGAACGCACCTCACAGGGCTTAACCAGATGATTTCGGGAGATGCCTCAACACAAAAAGTTCTGAGGAAAAAACAAGAAAAGAAAAAGAAGACAGTCCACCTGTGACCACTGAGAAGGTCTCAATCCTGTCTCATAGGCTACTCCAAATAGTTGGCGGTTTCTCAGAGAGTAGCCCTCACTCTGTTTATTTGGGACATGCATTTGAGACCCTTAATCAATCTGATAAAGGGGTGTTTTCTTAATTGTGCCAGTGTCTGTGCCTAATTTCTCTTGGTCTGCACTATGCATTCCCACTTACATTGAACTTGTTTTCAGACAGCTTCTGAATATATGAAACTTGCCTATGGTAGGAAACTTTTCAGACAATTGGAATTTTGACATGAAATCACCTAGTGTATATTTTTGTACATAGTGCAGCATTTATTTTATTTTAATACTATATTGTATACTTATTGTAAAGCAGGCTGGGTTCATAAGTGCTGTTAAGAATAAATGTAAGAATAAACTGAATTGAATTTAATTTTGTTCACATTATGTAGTGAATGATATGAAAAATTTAAGATTACCAGTATTACTTGTGTGAAATTGCAGTCCTGCACATATTTTCAGTTAATAAGCTCCTCTTGACTGTACACGTTTTTTCAGAATTGCAGAAAGTCACCTCCTTCTTTCTCCTTTCAAAATCCCATATGTTTTGCATCGATTTGTACGTGCACTTTTTTCGCTCACAGAAGCCTAGCTCTTTAAAAATCATGTACATGTCATTGACTTTAATTTTGTGGTCGTGAAGAGTCCACATTATTAAACAGGCACGTTATTAACCTTTTTAATAATATACACATAGTTTCTGTGTTTGCTGACCTTTACACAGCACACTTTGTGATAATGACTACTTTAATAATTACAGCTTACTCAGGCCATCTCATTAGTTGTCTATTAAGAAATGTTTGAAGAGGAAACACCTGCAAATTTGCTCCATGAATAAATACCAAAGTCTGTAAATTGAAACTCTGTTTGGCATGAATAAAAAAATTGTAGTTAGTTTTTGCACAGGTTATTTAAGATACATCGACTTTTAATACACATCTATAATGAAAAATAAACAGACACTTTCCTGTTTTAGGAAACATATGTGCATTAGGCTAACCAACACACTTTAAGAGGCTAATGTTGTGTTGAGTTCCAGAATATACTCACTGGTTTTATTTTCTTTAATAAAAAATGTAAAAATCAAAACCTGGATGTGTAAAGGTTGTTTTTCCTTGTTTAAAAGGCTTAATAGTAAAAATAAGAACAAGAGTTTGTATGTTTGATTTGCATGAGACAGCCAGGTACAAAGGTAGTAAGAAGATGACAAATAGCAAGTGGTAGACCCCTAAGAGACCTCCTGCAGACAAAGAGATAGAGAGAGAGGAAATTAAAGTCCGGGCACATCTCTAAATGCCAGTGTGGACATCAGTGGGTGATGCCATGGAGACCTGGCAAGTGCAACTTCTTCAGGCCGCTAAAAGGCAACACAAGAGAACAGGTGGCCAAGCAACTTCGAAAATCTTGCACCTTTAAGATTTAACAGCGGAGTGTGGCTCCTGTACAGCTTCACCCAATTAGGTTATTAGGATTCCCTGTATTTCATCTAGTCCTTTGATAATTATGAGTTCTTCATTAGGAGCCAGTGGGGCACAGCCGCACCAGACAGTGTTCAAAATAAGGAATAAGCTTACCCTGGTAATTTAACATATTATAAAATGTTTATATCAACCCTCTGCTTTGCCTTCTTAAGCATTTTTTCCAATTTTCTATCATATGATTAATATAATTGCTTATCTAGAAAAAATATTGCTTCATGTAGTACCTAATGAAGCTCTGGACCAGCTGGCCCTGCAGTGTTCTCTATATTCTTGTGGGCCTGAGTGAATGTAAAACCTGACCTTTCCAGTTTAATGATGGGGCTTGTGGGTCATCTCCTACATTAAAGCGATGACCTCCTGCTGTTATGTTTTTTTTTAATCGAATATCAGCACTTCTACTTTGAGTTTATCCCAGTTGATGTCATATAGTACATGCCAGCAAAGAAGTCCAGAGCTATTTACTCACTTAAATGTAGCTACAGGAATTTTTGAAAAAAGAAGTAAGAAAGTAGGATGCTATCATTTACTAGACATTATACTGCATCTTGATTTTAACCCAGTGCCGATGAGAGCAGCACTAAATTTGAAAAAGCCACCAAAAAAGTCTGTGTTGGCCTGCTTCCACTTTTTGGGAAAGAAACCAGCAGTGTGATGCTCCTGTCTGACAGAAGTATAATGTCCTGGTGTGGAAAAAAAAATATTATATATCTGTTTTTTTCCACACCAAGACATTACATACATACATACATACATCTATCTATCCATTATCCAGCCCGCTATATCCTAACACAGGGTCACGGGGGTCTGCTGGAGCCAGTCCCAGCCAGCACAGGGCAAAAGGCAGGAAACAAACCCCGGGCAGGGCGACAGCCCACCACAGGGCACACACACACACACAAAGCACACATTAGGGACAATTTAGAATCGCCAATGCACCTAACCTGCATGTCTTTGGACTGTGGGAGGAAACCCACGCAGATACAGGGAGAACATGCAAACTCCACGTAGGGAGGACCTGGGAAACGAACCCAGGTCTCCTAACTGCAAGGCAGCAGCGCTACTCACTGTGCCACCATGCTGCCCTACATACATACATACACATATATATATATATATTTATAGTAACAAGACATTGGGAAGGTTTGAGGCAGCCACCTGTATAATATTTCCCAACTGCAAAATCTGTCCAAATACAAAGACATGTTCACACAATTGAGTCCAAAACAGAGCTGAGTATCATCTTAAGATGGCAGCTTTTAAACCCTCGCAGGGGAAGTGATGTCATCAGGACCGGAACCGGAAGTGACATCGTTGGCTGCCCCAGAACAGGGCGGGACTTCCCGAGAATGGTCTGCAAGGAATTGAAAGAGAGAATTAGCGCACTTCGCTACCCCCGGTCCG
>JANRMT010062808.1:35842371-35858923 GCA_026402145.1 Polypterus bichir lapradei | reverse complement strand
GACATTAGAAAGTTCAATATGGCGGCTGACAGTGGCATCATACCACCGTAATAAGTATGTACATTGGTTTCGGTTAGCGCAGGGAAGCCGCCTACCAAATTTCGTGAAGATGGGGCCATGAATAAGAAAGTTCAACATGGCGGACTTTGTTGACCGTTACGCGTAGAATTTCGAAATGAAACCTGCTTAACTTTTGTAAGTAAGCTGTAAGGAATGAGCCTGCCAAATTTCAGTCTTCTACCTACACGGGAAGTTGGAGAATTAGTGATGTTTGGAAAATTCAATATGGCGGCCGACAGTGGCGTCATACCACCGAAATAAGTACGTACATCGGTTTTGGTTAGTGCAGGGAAGCCACCTACCAAATTACGTGAAGATGGGGCCGTCAATAAGAAAGTTCAACATGGCGGACGTTGTTGACCGTTATGACCGTTACGCGTAGAATTTATAAATGAAACCTGCTAAACTTTTGTAAGTAAGCTGTAAGGAATGAGCCTGCCAAATTTCAGCCTTCTACCTGCACGGGAAGTTTGAGAATTAGTGATGAGTCAGTCAGTCAGTCAGTCAGTCAGTGAGTGAGTGAGGGCTTTGCCGTTTATTAGTATAGATAATTATTTTCCCCATTTGCCAACCTCGTGCTGATCAGCAACCCAGGCCACACAGTACTTAGCACTGGAAGCCATACAGTGTGTATAGTCTATGTTTTCTGTCCGCGGTACTGTGGGTTGTTCTATTTCACCTCAAAGCGATTAAATTCTAAATTTGAGATGTTGCCATTTCAAATTAGGCAGGTCATAGCCAATAGATTTTTCTCAGCAGTGGGTGGTTGCAAGACTCCCACTCTACTTAGTGTTTGTATCTAGATGGTTGTAATTTGTCATGTGATGACAGTGTTAGAGGGTATCACAACGATCTGATGGCATTTGAGACAGGCAAGGCACCAGCATTGTTTGATTTATTTTTTGTGAAGTGAAAGGTGTGGGAAAGATTCACAAGTCATCAGCAAAAGACATGCAGACATTAATAGATAAGTTGATGGTAGATTAGAGAAATCTTTACATACATAGGCAAGTTATGGTAAGGCTCCACTAGAAGTTTCAAGTCAAAAATGCTACTGGTTATACAGTAAGCAAAGTCAACCTTTGCTTTTGCATTTTGGCAAAAACAATTCACAACTTTTGGATAAGGCTTTGGTTTAGGTTGGGTTTTTTCAGTTACAAATGGAGCAGTACACAATTACAAATAATAAAAATGCTGGTTATTTACCATCTAAATTTGTATTCTGATTAACACAGATCAAACAAAAGCAAATTATAATCAACAGATCAGAAAGGACTGTCATACAATACAGAAAATGAGCTGAATCTGAGAAATGGGACATGAAAAATAAAGTGACATGCATGCTGTCAAGCACATGATCCTCAGGAGTGTCATATCTTGTAGGAAAACAAAGAAGGAAGGTTAAGGGTTTGACACAGAAACTTACCACTCTTCTGTTTCCACCTTTAGAATGAGGGAACACCCACCGGAAAACATCACTTCTGGAAGAATACCCACGACTCTGTCTCTTCTACCAATACGGCCATAAAATAAAATCCAGAACTTGACTGAGAGTCAGTGTCCTAAAACCAGCTAACGAAGGAACCTCACAGCAGCCAGTGACTTCATCCTTGATGGAAATATGCAGAAATTGCTTGCTTTTTTTTGGTGTTTTACACCTTAATTTTTATTTGTTGCTTCAGGATATTAAATGGGTAATACTCTGTCACTCCAAGGTGTTGTCTATTGTTTAATTTATTGAGAATTCATTGTCAAAATAAATCAGGAGCACAGGAGGCTAAAGCCTAAATCCATACCAAGAATGTAACGACAGTATGATGATGATGAGGAGGAGGAGGTCAGAGAAAATGAAAGGGTAGCTCTCATAATGGCATTTCTTGAGCTCTCCTTGCATCTTTAGTGATTCTGAATATTCTTTGTTCTATTTTTTTTTTTTCTACACCTTTTGATATTTTGCTTGCTTTTGGACTATGTTGTTCTTCAGCACCTTTTCAAACGTTTGCCTGGTTTTTGTTCCTGCCATCTCTGCGTTGTGCCCTGCCTTTTGAATTACAGTTTGGAAATACAATCGTTTTTCACCTGCTTGTCTTTGATTCTGTCTTGATAGTTCATCAAGATCTGCACCCTGTTCTATATGACTTGATTTCATAAAACACTAAGACATTAAACTGTGTGCATTTCCATAGGAGCTGAAAAAACTGAGGTGTTCTAAAACTTTTGACTTTTTGTAGTGTTTATAGAATTCTTATTTGGAACTACAGATCAATTACATATGTCAATGGTTTTATTACTTGTCACCAACAGATGATGCAATCAGTAGTAAGTATTTGTTCACTCAATCTTTATCCATCTGTTTTCTGTTTAAGCAGCTCATAGCATTATCAGAATTTGTAATGTTTTTTTTAAGTTTGTATTTGTTGTAGGATGTAATATTTCTTGTGTTAGAGTAGTTAAAGTTTTATATTTAAAGTTGTAATTTAAATAAGACGTACTGTCAGCTGCACTCATTTTTATTTCTTTTATGTACGGTATTATCTTTATTTCCTGTAGATCACTGTTTCTTAAACTTTTATTTTTCTCACAATGCATTCTTGCCCTTCTTATTATTCTTTGAGATCCAGTCAAAGTGGATCGTCACCAACACACCTGGAGAATCGCTGCCAACAGTTATAGCAGAGCAACATCAATGTCCATGGTGAGCCATCACGAGAGACTACGCAAACTGTACAATTAAACTATCCATCCATTATCCAACCCATCCATCCATCCATTATCCAATCCGCTATATCCTAACTACAGGGTCACGGGGGTCTCCTGGAGTCAATCCCAGCCAACACAGGGTGCAAGGCAGGGACAAATCCTGGGCAGGGCACCAGCCCACCGCAGGGCACACACACTAGGGACAATTTAGGATTGCCAATGCACCTAAACTGCCTGTCTTTGGACTGTGGGAGGAAACCTGAGCACCCAGAGGAAACCCACGCAGACACGGGGAGAACATGCAAACTCCATGCAAGGAGGACCCAGGAAACGAACCCAGGTCTCCTAACTGCGAGGCAGCAGCGCTACCCACTGCACCACCATGCCGCCGCTTCAATTAAACAGTGAGTCACACCCCTCTGTGACACTGAAAGTGGCAACCAGTGACCCATTTTGGGTCGTGAGTCATAGTTTAAGAAACTATGCTGTAAAATAATACTTGAATGTTGTTTTCTGTTTCAGTTTTACCTTTTCCCACTTGCTACATTAAACAAGTTAAGCAAACTTCACTGCTGTGGTAAAACCTGTTTAGCCGCAAGTAGAGGAAGACTAAATGAGGACCTAATTCAGGTTTTCAAAATTCTTAAAGGCCTTGATAAAGCGGAATGAGCAGAATTCTTCCAACTTAACAGTGAATTATGTACTTGAGGACACCAGTGGCAATTAAGGGGCAGTATATTTTGGCCAGAAGTTAGGAAGCACTTAATCACAAAAACATTTTTGGTGATCTTAAATAAACTACTAGGTCATGTAGATGTAGGAGAAAACATGGCAATATCTGGATAAGATAATGAAACATCTTAGCTAATAGCTAGCCAAACAAGCTTGGTGGACCATATGGTCTCCACTAGTTTGTCTATCAACTCTGCATCCATCTTGCTCTGCTCCAGAGAAACTTTGCACACCCACCCATAAGGTATTCATCTCCATCTTCACTATCCATGCCTCATTCCCATACACACACTAACTATTCAAACAGCTTGCATATTTTTTTTTACTTTAGTACGAGAAAGGTTCTTCAAGAAATAGACTAGTGATAATAAATGAATGAATTAAAGTATTTTTATTACTTTTAAATTAATTAGATTAATTTAACTCCAACATATACTCACTATAAGAAAACATGTAAACAGGCTTCTCCTTCTTATGCTTTCAATTCAATATTTATTTAGATGTTGTGGACACTAGTGGGCATCACAGACCACAAACCCAGATCATAATTACACAGACACAAGTCCCAGACTCAAACAGACCCTTTAATTAAGTAAAGTATTTTTACATAGGTCAACGCACCAACCAGAAATCTTCAATTACTCCTTCTGCTTTCTTCTCCTTTCCAGATGAGCTTTGTCCACATTTTCTCTCAACTCTGACTTTCCTTGATGATCCATGAGTTCTTCCACTGCCATTATATTGCCTCCAGGAAGCACTTCTTAGGTGGCACCACATTGGGACAGGGGATCTCCTACTGGCAGCTCCTCCTGGTGGTGCCTAAAGACCCCAATAGACATTTCCAGTGTATCCCTGCATGTGTCAACCTGGGAACCCCCGGAGAAGGATGTTGTCACCCAGCATACTGAGGGAACATATGTTCCTAAGAGGCAGTCTTCTTCTCTCCTTTCATTACATCAGCCTCCCGACCTGAAAAGGAAACATCAGCCATCCTAGTTGAGATACCATCCATTGAAGCTCTCCATTCATTATCATGCCCAACCATCCATGATGTTCATCACAATATAAATATTTATGTATATTTATGCATAAATGCAATATGTAAATAACTGTTCAGTGTAAAATATATAGGTTTATTATAATAATGTAATGGGTATAATGATGCACCTTTCCACCTCAGTAGCAAGCAAATAGCGACAATAATGATATTCTTTGGTATATTTTGCTATTTAATTATTGCAGTTCTAGGTGTAAATGAGATAATTGTAGTAATTCATTCTGCAACCAGGGCAAATCAAATTAAATGTTTTGCCTGAATCTGGTTTATTGTAAACGGTGTCACACACGTGCGCATGGGAGGCAGCTAAAGGGCTTGAGGGAAGACAGTTCTGAGGCATGCCGGGATGTGTCAGAGTGCACTGACTCTTTTTCTCCCTTTCCTGTAGACCATTCACAGGAGATTCCACCTGGCTCTCTTGACGTCACTCCTGGGACCGAGCCAATGGAGGGAGACCTTGCCGGCTTCGGCCCATGTGATGTCACGTCCGGGCTCGCACCAATGATTGAAGAACGTGGGCCCGATCCTTATGACTTTACTTCCTGTCTTCCCCTTTAAAAGCCTGCCCTTTTTCCCTTTTCCCTCATTCTTGTTCTGGACTCAGTTGTATGCACATCAGTGCTGTTTATTTGATAAAAAAACGACTTTGCAGCCAGGATACCATATTATATGGGTGGCTGCCCCAAACTTTTACCTGTTTATGTCTCATTTTTGTGACAATGGGTTCTACTGTGACTCAGTTCTCAGTTTCAAACTCTTTATTACATAGACCTGAACAGAGTGTCCCAAATCCTCACTATTGTTCTCAAATGTTTACCAGGCTACGACAAAGATGCAGCTGTCATCTGGAGTGCCACTTATAGTCACTGCAGGTTAGACTGCCACTGTGGCTAAATACTCCTCCGTATGTCTCCTGATATACCTAAAATAGAAGCAAAGCAAAAATGAGTGTGACAAAATATATCAATACAACCTGGATGGGTAGAAGTTGTTCATCTTAGAAAGCTGATCTGTCTCCTGAATCGGCACAGTCTATGGATGTAATTGGTGGAATAACAGAGTTTCATTATAACTTTGCATGTATGCTGTTCTTGTGCTTCCCTGCTGCACTTCTTGGACCAGTTGACATCATAGTTAAGGAGCCAACTGCCACTTCATGTTCAGGTCTTGTTCCTTTTAACCAATCCTGGCTAGACACAACTTATGTCCTTGAGCCTTCTACCAACTTAGCATTTAAGTAGAAGCCTTTGGAGAAAACTTATTTTTTGTCTTTGCAGACTAAGTTTATACTGGTCCTGACCTGGGATTCTGGGTAGAACAGTCTTACAAGAAACGTTTTTTCTTTTGACTAGTGAAAGATTTTCTAAAAGCATGCTTTGTCACTGCTAAGATAAATGTCTTATTGATTAATGACAATGAACAAGCCCTTTACATTAGAATTGCTCGATAGCCCAGCTGATGCGACTTACTAACTCGGTTCACAGTAACTGGTTTCTCTAGTAGAGTAGTAGAGTCTAGAAGGATCTTTCACTCTGTGAGAAAGTAACAGAAAAAGGCAGAATTACTTTAATTTAGTTGTACATCTATTAAGGGAGGAATAGTAATTTTGATGGCTCATAGTGCTTAGATCCCAGTTCATTTTCTGATTAGAATGCCTTCTGTGTGGAATTGTGTCTATTAACTCCTAGTTTGCTTGAATTTCCTCCAGGGAAATGAGTCCACCCACAGTTAAAGGAAATAATGGTAAATCGATTAGTTAACACTTTATTGGCTCAGATTTTGTTGTGTGATCATGAACAGAAAAAAAAACTGGTTTCAAACAAAAAAATAATATCCAGCACCCCAAGAGACTGTAACGGAAAAAGATCGATCAGATGTCAGATGGATGGATGGACAGATAGGAAAGGAATGCAAGCAGCAAGCTTAAACAATATAGGTACTAGATGGAACATCCTGTTCATTTTTTATATAGGACAGGTAACAGAAAACACAGAGCAGCACAATTAAGCAATATAATTGTAGAGTGCAAGACTGTAGAAGTTTCTTATTACGCTGCCTTAAAAATTGGCTGTGGACGGACACAATTTGAAGGATGTCCAGACTGAACCCAAGTTCACGGTAGAACAATTACAGAAATGTAGACCTTGCGACTTCTATAAAAATATATATGGAAAGCCAATAATCTTTCTTCAACATGAAATCAACTTATGAGAATTACAATTCTGCACACCATCAGAATAAGAACACTGACTTAGAGGTCAGGTTTGAGATTCCAGTCAGCCTAAATGCATGTTTTCTGAAAGTGGGAGGAAACTCCCCATGAACACCTGAACAATATGCAAATTTCATATACAAGTCACTTTAGGCTTTAGTAGGAGTAGAGTCCAACTATGCTGAGGCAGCAACACTGCCTGCTGTCTTGTCCCAGAAGATATCATTTTTTATAGAAAGAAAAGGTTAATGTTCATGTACTGCATTATGAACAAAAAGTAAAAAATCTACAAAAAGGCAAGTAAATGAAAAGGTATTATAAATTAAGAGCATTTTATTATACATGATTGAAGGAAACATAGATAGTGTTACACATGTACTAAGTATGGAGATATAGAAGTAATATGAATTACAGTAGGATTAGATACAAAAAAAAAAAGCCAAACAACAATATAAAACATAATTATAAATATTATTGCATATTTGACTACACTTTAAACCAAAGTCAATTAGAAAAACAGCACAATGTACAATTTTTTTTTTTTTTTTTATTAAAGGAGCAGAGATGGGCTACGTGGATATTATGTGGTGGGTTGCACTGTAAGTTTGACGTATTAACTGAACTAGCAAGCTTTCTTTTAATGTCCAGAGCATTACTCGTCACATCTCAAAAAAATTAATCATATTGATGACATATGTTTAAATTACTTCAGCTTTGATTCGCTTTTTTAAGCTAGGGTCACAGTGACAACATGCTGACCTAATAGATTAGACCACAATGCCCTCAGCAACATTATTCAGTTCCTCCTGGTGAAGGAGGTTGAGAGTTTTAATGCCCACAGCATGTCCTGACTCTTTCCTGGATCTTCACCCAGTGGATCACACCTGTTATATCTATCCAAATGGTGGAATGGCCCTAACTGTATGCACAAAGCATGTCAACTGATTCCCTTCATTTCAGAAACAACAGTTTACTCTGTGGTCCTCCCATATTGTGGCTACTTGTACACAAATTCTGACTCCTTACTACCCAGAACTTTCAACTATATGTGAGGATGTGAATGGTCAAATGGTAAATGGAAAGCTTCATTCAAGGACTTTGCCAGGTTGAGGCAACATCTGTAAAACAGTTGCAACAATTCATTAGTATTTAAGTTTGTGGAATAAAAGCTTTAAAGTTTTTTTTTTAGTAGTCTAAACCTAGAAACGCAGTTAAACTAATTTACTAGCCAGTTAATGCAATAAACATGACATTCTGTGGTTGTTAAAATTTATTGTTAAATAATTCTTCTGAATGAAGTTCACCATTTATGGCTTATGGAATTGCCCTGTGAAATACAAACAAGACTGTCCCTAGAGGCATGTATTTAAAAACTTGTATCTGCTTTTTATTCATATATTGTGAATGTGACATACACGTTTAGATTACTTCCTTTGGGTTTTTGAACAGCATGGTTTTCCTTCTTGTTAAAGGGCCTTAAAAATGTAACATATATTTAATCCGTAAAATGTCAACATCAATTTTAAATATGAAAAATTACATTTTAGTATTAAACCGCACAAATATCACCACAAATAAATGAAAAGCTTAATCTCAGTACTGTCAAAAGTCAACTTATTCCAAAGCCAGTGTCTTTTAGTGATCTGCATTTTAACAGCCGTATTATTGTTATTATTGCCTTGTTGTACATCGTTACTGATTAATTGATGCTGGCACTGGGCCTAAAACCTGGAAGGCCTTAGACCTGCAAAATACAAAGCAGAGCCCTGACAGTAGACCAGACGCTGGGGCCTAAACACTACCAGCATTGTGTGGCTTTGCTAAAGGTCTATTGCGTCATTTAGATTCTCAGAGTTTGTACTGTTTCACTAGGATGAAAAGTAAAATGCCATACACAAGTTGCCCATTTCTCTCAACACAACCATTCTCTTAACAATTCAGCACTCATTCCACTTTTTATGACTACACAGGTCATACAGAAGAAGAAATATCATGCATCGCGTTAAATATATATAGGCCTAGTTGAAGAAATGTGATATAAAAAGAGGCCAAGTTTACATTACACTCTAATCCTTACACTTCCCAGTTGGACTAAGTGGAGACATTAATGTATGTACAGTGGTGCTTGAAAGTTTGTGAACCCTTTAGAATTTTCTATATTTCTGCATAAATATGACCTAAAACATCATCAGATTTTCACTCAAGACTTAAAAGTAGATAAAGAGAAACCAGCTAAACAAATGAGACAAAAATATTATACTTGGTCATTTATTTATTGAGGAAAATGATCGAATACTACATATTTGTGAGTGGCAAAAGTATGTGAACCTCTAGGATAAGCAGTTAGTTTGAAGGTGAAATTAGAGTCAGGTGTTTTCAATCAGTGGGATGACAATCAGGTGTGAGTGGGCACCCTGTGTTATTTAAAGAACAGGGATCTGTCAAAGTCTGCTCTTCACAACACATGTTTGTGGAAGTGTATCATGGCACGAACAAAGGAGATTTCTGAGGACCTCAGAAAAAGAGTTGTTGATGCTCATCAGGCTGGAAAAGGTTACAAAACCATCTCTAAAGAGTTTGGACTCCACCAATCCACAGTCAGGCAGATTGTGTACAAATGGATAAAATTCAAGACCATTGTTACCCTCCCCAGGTCAACCAACAAAGCTCACTCCAAGAGCAAGGCGTGTAATAGTCGGCAAGGTCACAAATGACCCCAGGGTAACTTCAAAGCAACTGAAGGCCTCACTCACATTGGCTAATGTTCATGTTCATGAGTCCACCATCAGGAGAACACTGAACAACAATGGTGTGCATGTCAGGTTTGCAAGGAGAAAGCCACTGCTCTTCAAAAAAAACATTGTTGCTCGTCTGCAGTTTGCTAAAGATCACGTGGACAAACCAGAAGGTTATTGGAAGAATGTTTTGTGGACAGATGAGACCAAAATAGAACTTTTTGATTTAAATGAAAAACATTATGTTTGGAGAAAGGAAAACACTGCATTCCAGCATAAGAACCTTATCCCATCTGTGAAACATGGTGGTGGTAGTATCATGGTTTGGGCCCGTTTTGCTGCATCTGGGCCAGTACAGCTTGCCTTCACTGATGGAACAATGAATTCTGAATTATATCAGAGAATTCTAAAGGAAAATGTCAGGACATCTGTCCATGAACTGAATCTCAAGAGAAGGTGGGTCATGCAGCAAGACAACGTCCCTAAGCACACAAGTCGTTCTACCAAAGAATGGTTAAAGAGAAAGTTAATGTTTTGGTATGGCCAAGTCAAAGTCCTGACCTTAATCCAATCGAAATGTTGTGGAAGGACCTGAAGCGAGCAGTTAATGTGAGGAAACCCACCAACATCCCAGAGTTGAAGCTGTTCTGTACGGAGGAATGGGCTAAAATTCCTCTAAGCCGGTGTACTAGAATGATTAAAAGTTACCGGAAACGTTTAGTTGTAGTTATTGCTGCAAAGGGGAGTCACACCAGATACTGAAAGCAAAGGTTCACATACTTTTGCCACTCACAAATATGTAATACTCGATCATTTTCCGCAATAAATAAATGACCAAGTACAATAGTTTTGTCTCATTTGTTTAACTGGTTTCTCTTTATCTACTTTTAGGACTTGAGTGAAAATCTGATGATGTTTTAGGTCATATTTATGCTGAAATATAGAAAATTCTAAAAGTTTCACAAACTTTCAAGCACAACTGTATGCACAGTACGTATTTATTTTGTAATTTGGGATTTAACTGTCATCAATAACAAAGGTAATATTTCTATTCTAAATATAAGAAAATGCAAAGTAGATCTTTAAGCAGAAAAGACTCTCAATCACTGAATACTATGACTCATAATAGACTGTTAGAAAAGCTGCATGCGTGTGCCCTATGATGGACTGATGAGTTTATGCAGAGCTGTTTCCTTATTATGTATGTGTGATGGGCCATGTCATAGTTTACATCTGTATGTAGACTGAATAGCTATTCATAGCCTGCATATTCATGTAAATAGATATTGATACAAATATATTTACCATGAATAAAGCAATGAAACGCTCCAGTGAGGGCCTGTATAGTAGTGGTGCAAGGATACGCATTGGCGTGCAGTTCCCTTGAGAACGTATGCCAAGGTGCAAAAGAACCAATGTTATGGTAGCTGTCTAACACTACAACAAAGAGACAGGAGCATAACTGAGTAGCTAGCATATGCAGTTCAACAAACATAGTATCCTTTGTAAAAGGTAGTGAAGTTATGAAAGTATTTAATTTAATACTTTGTTGACAGCAAATTCTGACTCTTCCATCTGAATGTTGCATCAGAAATCAAGACTCATCAGACCAGGATATGTTTTTCCAGTCTTCTATTGTTCAATTTTGAGGCAAATTGTAGCCTCAGTTTTCTGCTATTAGCTGACAGGAGTGGCACCCGGCGTGGTCTCCTGTTGCTGTAGCCCATCTGCATCAAGGTTCGATATGTTGTGCATTCAGAGATACTCTTCTGCATACCTCGGTTGTAATGAGTGGTTATTTGAATTACTTTTGCCTTTCTATTAGCTCAAACCAGTCTGGTAATTCTCTGACATCTGGCATCAACAAGTCATTTTCACCCAGAGAACTGCCGCTCCCTGGATATTTTCCCTTTTTTGGACCATTCTCTGTAAACCTTAGAATAGTTGTACATGAAAATCCCAGTAGATCAGCACTTTGTGAAATACTCAGACCAGCCCATCTGACACCAACAACCATGCCACATTCAAAGTCACATAAATCAACTTTCTTCCCAAATCTGATGCTCAGTTTGAACTTCAGCAGGTCATCTTGACAATGTCTGCATGCCTAGATGCATTGAGCTGCTGCCATGTAATTGGCTGATTAGATATTTGCGTTAGCAGTTGAACAGATGTACCTAATAAAGTTGCCGGTGAATGTTTATATAGATTCACCTACGTTCAAGGAGATATTCAGGGTTTTTGGTGGTGTACATTATTTTTCAGTCTGTTTCCACTTTTTGATTTCCGATTATTTTTCTTTTCATTTCCAGAGGAAAGAACCCTTTCGAACTGTGTTTACTAAATGAGGAAGATGATCCTTTGTTATTCTTTTTCTTCACTGTAAACACTGTATATAGTTACTTGCTTTGATTTTTTGCTTTTTTGAATTGTGTCATAGCATTGAACTGTGTTTTAATAATTGCTTGACACTGTTTCATGAATAGCTGACACTGTGGAATACAACAGGAATTGTGCTTTTAAAAACAATTTTTTGTGTCTATGTCTCTGTCTCCCACTCACTGGTCAGAAACCTACGGATCTGGTCTTTGAAAGAGTTCTGTTGTATGGGGCATCACAGACTGATGTTTGTAAGATAGGCTCTGACTCCCTGCAGCCCTAAAATTGGACTTGAAGGCTTCATTGAATGGATGGATTATTATTATGAAGTATTGGTATCACATCTTAAGGATTCAGGATTCAAACCCCTCCTGTTTGCTTAGCATCTGAGGGATTTCCTTCTGTGTTCACAAGTTTTTTTTGTTTTTTTTTAAGAGATCCTGAGCTTTTTCTACATTTTAAAGACTCATTGGGTTGAACTATCAATGACTATAACTTGGCCTTGTGGGTTCAAAAGTGTGCAGTTGGTGTTGGTTTTAAAAGTTTGTGATAAGAGAACTCCAATATAGTAATCTAAAGTCTAAAAAGTCAAAGCGTACAATATGTCATCAAAATTAACTGAAAAAGAAAAATCACTTTACAGAGAACACTCAAACAAAACAGAAGATGGTGTTGCCATCCAAAAACCAAATAAAAGTTACTAATCTAAAAACCTAACAATTCAAAATGTGAAGGAAATAGCATTTCCATAGCTGTGTGAAATTCATGTTGCAAAATAAATTATGCTGTTAATTGTGATACTTCTTTTTCTCCCAACACAAGTTCTTTTTTTTATTTCACACAGTTAGTTATTAGACGGTTTGTACTTTCAATACCTGTCAGCACATGTTGATGTAATTATTTCATATATCTTACTAAAAATGGCCCCTATCAAACCATGGTATGTTTATAGCACATGGACTTTAGCATGTGCGATTTCAAACTGTCAGAGGTTTGGCAGTTGGCTCCAAAAGGGAAGATAGAGAGACAAAGACAGCAGAGAAAAGTGCAACATGTTTTTCCTACAAAGATTTAGCAAAAGAGCAGGGTCTGTAAAAGGCATAGCTTGAACAAACCATAAATGATAGAGACAAAAAAAATGTAGTAAAATTTGACTGCATGAAACTTTTTAAAACTAATTAAATGAAATGAGTTATAAAATAGTTGTTATATCCTGCAGTATCGCCCTTCTGTCCTGTCGGTTTTGCTGTTAATGAGTTAGCCAGGGGAAAAATCACGGAACACAAAAGCACAGAAGGCGATTTGCTTTCCCGCCTTTGCTGAAGTAAACAAATATTCTCATTATGATAAAATGTTTTCCTGTGCTCTTATCAGCCATTTGGACTCACAAATGTAGCCCATTATTAAAAGTAAATACAATGTATTTTTCATTCCATTATCATGTTATAGGAGGTGAATGTGATTACATATTAGCAGCAGCCACTATT
Organism: Polypterus bichir lapradei; assembly: GCA_026402145.1. Lineage (NCBI taxonomy): Eukaryota > Metazoa > Chordata > Cladistia > Polypteriformes > Polypteridae > Polypterus > Polypterus bichir. The sequence goes on along the minus strand of JANRMT010062808.1, from coordinate 35,845,561 downwards.
AAAAGAAAACATTCTCAAAGATTTGTGTTCACAAATAGAAGGGCCCCTTATTTAATTTTCTATACATATGTTATAAAAATAACTAGTTGTTTTCCTGCTCTCCACTGCCAAATGATCTTATCTTCTTTCAGCATTGTTTCATATAATTTACTAGGTTTATTTTTTTATCATTTCTGACAGATGGCTGGGGTCCATGCCTGGCTGGGACGCCCCTTCACTACAACTGACAGGGGGATAAGCCCAGTATCACCCCCTAGACGCTAGATGGCAGCCTCCCTGGGTTGCAGTGGTGCCTCGGACTTCCCCAGGGCTTCATGGGGGTTGGCGTTCTGTGCAGCTCTGTGGGGTTATACAGGCGCTGCCAGGGGGTGCTGCAACAGGAGTGGCTGGCTCCTTTTGGGCACTGGTTTCGCCTTACCTGGAAGTGCAGCTGGATGTCAGCAATCAGCCACCTGGAGCACTTCCGGGTGCCTGATAAAAGGAAGCCAGTAACCACCACTCAGCAGCCAGAGTCGGGAGGAGGAGGACTAAGCTTGAGGAAGAGTGGTGGTAGAAGACAGAAGTATGTTGTGTGTCTTTGCTTGTGATTTGGGAATGTGTTGGGCTGTGGTATAGTGGGTCCAAAGCTCGTTGAGCAAAGGCCATTTTAAATAAATAATCACCGCACCCGAAGCAGCTTCGTGAGGGGGGCGTTGTTGTGGCGAGCCACGGGACGCTCGGGGTTGTGGCCGTTTCTCACCGAGTGCACAGGTGAGGAACTGCCCACATCCGTGATTGCTCCTGTGGCTAATGCTACAGCTGTGATGGCCCCTCGTCATTTAAAAGAAGCGCGAGTCGGTTTTAGAGAGGAAAAGAAAGAAAGGGAAGGAAACGGAGGTTGGAAGCAGGAAGGAGAGAAGAGAGAGCGCGAGCAAATCGGTGCAGCAGGAAGGAGGCGAGCAAACGCTCGCAGACAGCTGAAGGCCGCCTGGGTGTTTGGCCAACACCTGGGAGAAGTGGTTGTGGTCACACCCGCAGAAGTTTGTTTTGCAGGGCGGGAGTGACCGGGAAGGTGCGGAACTCTCCGCAGACGGTAGCGGGAGTCGGGACTTGGGATGTAGTGTTCCCTGTGTGAGAGCCTTGGTCACAGTGGAATTCCCAAGTCACTGTCAGGGGGGAGCCGACCGGAGCCAAGGATCGGGAAGGCGACTGGCAGTGGTGGTAGCAGCAGGAGTAGGCAGAAGGTCAGCTGCATTGATGCAGGGCCCGTATGGGAGAAGCAGGTGAGACGCTAACGCAAACAGAAGAAGCACCGGGCTTGTTGTTGTTGTTTTAAAGACTGCTTCCCGTAGGAACATTTTAACCTCTGGTTTTTAAGGATTGTTTTTTTCTAGTGTTTTAACTTCCACGTTTTTCTTTTAATGGATTATTTATTGAAGAACTTGGAATCACTGCACTATTTATCTGAACACCTGTTTTGTTGACTGTTTTAAATAAAAGCACTGTTGCACTTTTTCTTTACCATCCCCTTGCTCAAATTATTTGCCTTCACTGACTAGCTCATCGGTAACATTACCAACGGTGTTGGGTTTAAGGCTTCCAAATAGCAATGGGAGTGTGGAGCCAGAACCCGCATCGTCACATGGGCCTGTGGGACATGGGGAAGACGTGCCCCATTGCTGAAGAGAAAATAAAAAGTTTTCCATTTTATACGTGCCTCCGTGTCCATCTGTGTCGGGTCAGGCGCCTATATAGCACCTTTTTATTACACATTCTTCATTTTGAAACAATCAAACCAAAGTTAACACATCTTGCCATTTCTGTTAATTTTTGTGCATATGTATGGAAATTCCATACGCTGCTAACACTAAAAACTATTAAGAAAATAAAATGTTAAGGCAAAGACTCTATAAATTAAAATGAATACATTCTTAATATTATGGCTCCAGAGAGTTACAACATGTTGCATATTGGTAGGACATGCATATAAGAATTTGTTTACTTTGTACACATGACAATACCAGTATTAGTACTACATAAGACAAGTTTTGATGTGCTTAGTTCATTCAGCCCTAAAACGCTTGACGAAATTTGAAGTTCTTCACCTATACACCTCAGTAACTTCTGAATGCACCTTATGCACAACCTCTCACCTTCTCTGGAAACACTTCCATAAAACCATGTTAAAATTTCCAGTAGCAACAGTTAAGACATGACAGTACTTCTGTTACTGCTGCTACTACTACAATGACTATTATTACATTTCTGTTTCTATTTACCATTTGTAAATTTGTGTGCTCTGAGCCAATCCTATGTAAACAGCAGTGTATGACAATAAATTGAATTGAAAGGGGAATGACAGGTTTTCAATTATAATACTTTATCTTATTTGAATATTGTAAGAGCTAGCCCGGCCATAGACAGACACGGCACCGCAATGTCCAAACACACATATGTTTATTTACACTATGTATAAACTATTTACAATATTCACTCAGTCCTTGGTTCCTCGGGCCGCCTCCACTCCTGCCTCGCAAGCTATGTCCTCTTCCACCCGACTCCAGCTCCATGAGTGGTGGCTGCAGGCTACTCTTAACCTAATTAGGCTGCACTTCTGGGTGTGGCTGCATCACTGCCCAGATGGGCTCGTTAAGTCGTTCAGCTCCTCTTCTGGCAGCACTTCTGAGTGTGGCGGAAGTGCTGCGAACCACAGTTCCGGAGCTGTCCAGGCGTCCCCTGGTGGTGGCCACGTTGTTCCACAGGGTTGAGCTCCCCAGGTCTGTGGCCCCGACAATCCAGGGTGGCTGCCCTGTTCCATTCCAGGGAAAACACTGCCCTTCTCCCGGTCCTCCCATTCTCACAGTGTCCCAGTGGGGCAAGGTCCCTGGACGTCAGTCACAATATATTTGAAGATGCATGCACAAGAAGATTTTTTTTTAAATGGTTTATTTAACAATAGTCAAAATATATGTGTTTGGAACTTTGTGAGCATACAATTGGATATGTGCCTGGTAAGATGTAAGTAATTTCAGATTTTTTAATTGACTTTTTGATATGGTTTACTATTGTTCAGGCTTGGTTTCCATTCAAGCAAGAAATGCTGTGCTCCCCATTCTGCATAAAAATCGGATGGATGGACGGACGGACGGACGGACGGACGGACGGACAGACAGACAGACAGACAGACAGACAGACAGACAGACAGACAGAC